>JAJMIM010000002.1:0-600000 GCA_030583445.1 Debaryomyces nepalensis | reverse complement strand
AATATCCCAATTATCTAGTGGGTCATATAAAAATTAGTCACAAGGCGATTACTTCAATTACATCCACTTTACCCTATAATATGAATAACCATGGGAATTCTAATCCCATGATATTGGCAATTGCTTCTGATGATGGATTGGTGCGATTCATAGACCTTGTATCAACTTATAAAAAGAACTATGGTGATACAAATAATCCGTTGAATAATGCTCTCATAAGTGATATTATTTCCAATTATTTTCACAACCAAATAACAGATATTCAATTCTCACCAGATTTTAAGTTTTTCTGCGTTGTCGGTAAAGCAGATTTAATTGAAATTTTTAAAATGACATATTACAATATAAATGCCTTCTTAAGTAAAGGACCAAACAACAACCATTCCAATAACAACAATATAACAGGAGTTCTAAGCGCAAGTGCTGGAAGGAGATCAAGAAGTGGTACTATCAATAGTACCAATTCTGGTAGTGCTGCAAATATTCAAACGAATAGTCATTTCTTATCACCAACATCAACAGCACCTTCAAATAATAACGAACACTTGCGAGTGGATGACCCTTCACATCATAATTACAGTAATGATAATATAAATACAGATCAGGTTTATCCAGTTGTTATTAAAGATATCAAAATTGTTAGCAGATTTAAAAGTCATACTAACACAGTTTTTAAAGTCAAATTTGTCCAAAGTGAGAAGAGTAACGAGACCATTGAATCGACATCATCTATTAGCACTGTTTATAAATTAATCAGTTGCGGTTATGATGGAAAAGTAATTATTTGGGAATTTGATTATAAAGCTCTTCCAAAAGTCAAAACACAACATCAATCATTGATTAAACATAAGCGAAAACATTCGATGCAAGCATCACCTCCGCCATTTCCTTCACAATTCAAAAGCAAAACTGTTATTCCAAGCCATAATACCAATTCTATGCCTAGTAGTAGACTTTCAGCCTCCATGATGAAGGCGAGTCAAAGTTACCATGCAAGAAATCCATCATTAACTCAACCGGATGATGCTACATCTCCTTCATTATCTATGGCATCGTTTCACTTTAATGCTAATTCATTGAACAATGCTCCAGGTAATACAATGACTAATATGGCTACTGTCTTGAATGGACGTAATAGTACTCGTGAAATATCATCTGAAAACTTAACTGGCAATATTCAAATAATAGTTGCATTATATAAATCTCTTTATGATCTAAGATTGAAAAGGCATTACATGAAACTATTATTACAGGAATCAAGTAATCAAAAATCAAAAAAAAAATATTCTACTATCATACATCCAATTATTAGCGATAAACTTGTTCCTTCGATTGAAGTTCCATTGCTCGTAATTGACTTGTCGCATTGGGTTAAAGATGGCAAAATAGATGGTTTCTATTTATGCTCTGGAAATTTCTGGTGTTTTGGTAAAAATGGGGATATATTTAGATATCAAATTAAGTAAATTTAAGTGTAGAATAATATACAATGTTATTTTTTTTCATTTGTTGTCTATGCTAAACTAATGCAAACAAAAATGTGCCTATTTACTCATAAGCTATATTTTACATATTATTGAAAAGGGCAGCACCATCTAGTCCAAATCCTAATTCTTCCTCCAATCTGAATAAATCTCCATTATCAGTATTATTATTATTATTGGTAGAAGGAGATTTTTCATTATGTGAAAACGTAAATTCATCTAATTCTTGTGGTTTGGGGATTGAATGATAGTATTGCAAATCATTTTCATTATTCATTTCAGGCGTATCGGTATTGACTCCTGTTTCGGGATTTGAATTTGAATTAGAGTTAGTATGAGAGCTGAGAATGTCATTGAATTGGTGTTGATTTATAGGAGTTGGTAAGTCCATTGAATCAACTTCTTGACGTTCCCTCTGTTGCTGATGTAATTGCATCTGCAATTGAATTTGCTGTTGCTCGTGTAATGGTTTTCTGACAAAATCTCTAAATTTTCTAACTTCATCAATAATAAGATTCTTCATTGACTTCATATCATCAACAGTTTCGAACGACTTGAAATCAAATTTTATTTGGCATTCTGGTTCATCCTGGGGGTCATGCCAGACAGAGAGGTAAGGGTGTTCCAAAGCTTCTTCGACTGTAATTCTTTCATATGGATCTAAAGTTAACATTTTCTCTAATAAATCTAAAGCCAAAGGATTAGCTGTTGGAAATAATTCGGAATAATGAACCTTCCTCATAAATGGCAAAGATCTTACATAATTTTGAGCTCTTACAGAGCCTATTTTAGTCAAAGTTGACTCTTTTGGAGTTCCTAATATGAGTAAGATTTGATTCAATTGATCAACATAATCCTTACCTCTGAATATAGGTTTACCACCTAACAATTCTGCCAATATACAACCAACAGACCATACATCTATTGCCTTCGTATAATTTGTAAAACTCAACATTATTTCAGGAGCTCTGTACCATCTGGTAGCGACATATTCTGTCATAAAACCAACGTTTTGTTCAGGACATTCCAGGAAACCTCTTGCTAAACCAAAATCACAGATCTTCAATTCACAGTCTGCATTAACTAATAAATTGCCTGGCTTTAGATCACGATGCAAAACATCCGCGCTATGGATGTACTTTAAACCACATAAGGTCTGATAGATGAACGATTGATAATGTGAATCCGTTAAAGGTTGCCCAGATCTAATGATTTGATGCATGTCACATTCCATTAGCTCTTCGTACAAGTATATTTCGTTAAACTCTCCAGTTATCGGATTAGGGATGATGTCCAAATCATATAAGCAAGTGATATTCTTATGGCCTCTAAAAAATTGTAACAACTTCAATTCACGTAAAGACCTTTTACACAAGATCTTCTTGCTGAATATATTGGTAATCTTTTTAATAGCCACGTAGCTTCCATCCTCACTGTTACCATCGTCATACTTTGCTGAGCACACAATCCCATACGCCCCATGACCTAATTCTTTAACTATACTGAACCTTTTGTCAATAATAAAATCTTGGTTGTAGACCTTATTCACGACTTTTCCTGAATACAATGCTTCGGTATCTTGTGACATATTCTTCAAAGATATGAAAAAATCTCAAATGTGTAGTTGATTTATGATCTCAATTTCTCAATTCAATGATTCAACAGATATACTCGCTTAAAAGTAATCTGAAACTTATTTATAAATAGATTTAAGGTACCAACGTTGAAATTTATAATTTTGATTTAAAATAGAGAATAATAAAGCCGTATCTTCAATTGGATTGATGAATAATAATTCTTCCCTATAATAAGTAAATCGAAATTCACTCTATTTTTAGAATTTATATACAGAACGAATGAACGGCACATCTCTATAGATCGTAACAATAATAATCCTCTTTACAAGCCTCATATATACCAAGAAAACAAATAACGAGTAATTGAATTACAGTATATATATAGATATCAGCTAATCTTCCGGAATTATTTAGGGAACATATATAGTCTGGCTAGTGCAATCGAAAATCTGCATGAAATCGTAAATCATAACTAAATTATATAAAGGGACGTACTAATAAGCCACCAAACACGATTGGTACATTGAGAGGCAATTTCAAGGTTAATAATCAATACTCATACGCTGGACGTTCAAATGAAGATTGGTTTACCACAATTTTTCATCTTTAAGATATTGCTTCAAGATTGGAAGACCGCTTGTAATTTCTTCTGTACTGTTGGCAAAGCCGACTCTGATGAATCCTTTGTTGTTATCAAATGTTTCACCTGGGACAATCAACAATCCATGTTTCTCTGCTAATTCAGTTGTCAACTTGTATGTGTCTATTTCAGGATTTGCAAACTTCAAAAAGCATGTGGTACCACCTTGGGGCTTTGCCCATAAGATTCTTCCGTCAGACTCTTCCACAAATTGCTCAACTAGCTTCAAATTTGTCTTACAAAGTTCGTAGTTTCTTTTCAAAAGGACCTTGTAATTTTCCAAGACAAAAGACGCCAATATATCATCGACAGTGGACACAGAAATTGTGTTGTAATCTCTCTTTGACAATAGAGCTTTAATTAATTCTTTATCGCGACTAGCAATCCAACCTACTCTCAACCCAGCGAAGGAGAAAGCTTTGGAAACAGAGCCTGTAGAAATTGCCTTCTCATATCCAAAATGGATGATCGATTTTGGTGGCGATTCAACCGAATGGTACAATGGTCTGTAAACTTCATCACAAAATAAATAGGTGTCATTTTTTCTGCAGATCTCTGTAATTTCAGCTAATATATTATCATCCCACACAACACCTGTTGGGTTGTGAGGGTTGTTAATGACCAATAACTTGGTATTATTTTCTGAAATTAATTTGGATAATTTTTCCAAGTCTGGTTTGTATTCATCCTCCAACTTCAACTGGAATTTGGAGACATGGCCATTGGAAAACACATTAGGTAAACTAGACAATTGTTGGTAGCTGGGTTCAATCACAACCACGTGGTCGTTGGGATTAACTAAAGTATAGAAAAGAAGAAAGTTACTACCAATTGCACCATTTGAAATAACCAAATTATCCGCACCAATTGAGTCTTTCTCACTAACATTTTCGTTGTATAAGTTGCTAATGGCGTTCTTCAACTTCTTGGAACCAGTGATGTGGCCATAGGTAAGTCTTGTTTCAAAAACCTCTTTAGCGATCTCGCTCTGAAGTGTTTCTGCATTACTTGCGTCTACCAATTCAGTTAAGTCCTTAATAGACAATGAACTAGCGCATGTCTCACCCATGTTATATTTAACCCCAGTTTCATATCTATCCATGAATTGTTCGACCTGAAAGTCCTCTTGTAAAACCATATTGCTGTATATTTTCTTAATCTTATGTGACAAATATGTCAAAAACCTGTAGATTGTGCAGCATTAATTTTAGGCCGCTAAATTCTACTCCTTTAGTAGTCTTTCTATAAATATTGCGCAGCGCAAAAATTCGGAGTGGCTTTCCAATTGATGCCTCTGAGTCATAGGAGCGCATTCTTCATTCTTCTTCAGTATTCTAAGAAAGGCTTATTCTAGATAAGCGGTTACTAAGGGTAGCTGATGGCGATGCGGGTTATCATTGTTCAGTTCCACTCAGTTTCCATTTATACTGCACCCTTGTTATGGAGTGCATAAGATACGCGAAGAAATAAACTGGTACGAATCTATATAGAGTACATGTATATGAAATAGGCCCAAAAATACTAGGTAATTCGGAAAACCCCTTACTATTTGACAATACCCGTATTTCCGCCCATTGTCATATCTAAACAAGGTTGCAAAATACTTTTTGAATCCTTACTCAAAGAACTATTCAAAAATACCTTCGTTTTTCCTTCAATCCAACCGCGAACAATGCCAGTAGGTGAGAAATTCGGCAATTTAATGAATGGCGGAAGTGGTGATGTGTGACCTGCACATAGGCTGGTGCCTTATTTGTTCAAGTGTAGATACAAAAAGTAATGGCTATATAACTACAGTTGTATACAACGAAACCGAGCAATGGAAGATCGATCAACAGAGAAGGATCAATATGATGATCTCGCTTCTTTATTTCTTCCTGATATTTTGCACCCTGTTTCCACCGAAAATGTGGCGGTGAAGCAAGAAGAATTGGAACATAATAATGATACGGAAGAGTTGGTGACAGGCCAAAACAGCCAACCAAAGCGAAATTACGATAATAACTTTAGTAACTTTATGAGTAACAATAATTTTATAAATAATATTGGGCCATATTCGCAGGACGGAAATATTGCAAACAACATGGCGATTAACCACGCCGGCCACATGAACCACTATGCTAACTTCGTACCGTTAGAGGCAGCGGCTTCAATTCAGCAGCAGCACCATCACCAGCAGCACCGCATGTTTGCGCCGCTTAATCCTCAGTACCAGCAGCTATTTCCCAGCTCGCATACGCAACCCCAATATTCAAGCAATACCATGCGGCTGGGTTCGCCGTCTAACAGTGACTTGAATTGGTTTGCTAATCCTACGAACGGCATAGACACATTTGCGATGGATAGTAGACAGATTCAAAATATGGGAGGTAGCTTTGGTGAATTTGAAGCTTTTGGAAGCACAAACCCCTCTACCAGCCAAGCTGCAGTTCCCCAGTATTCAAATGTTGACAAAAATGCACCAGTACCTAATAATAGTGAATTGGCTGAAGACCAATCTATTTCTAAACAGGCAGATTCCAAAAGCAAGGATAAAACTAAAAAGAGCAATGCCAAAGCAAAAAAATTCCGTGCAACACCCTCGCCAGAAGTAAGCATCGATTATAAAGCCCACAAGTTGACAAAATTACTTGATTTGAAAAAATTGGATAACCCTTCAAATGATTATAAGATTGTTGATAAAGATGATAATGAAATTCAAATAAAATTCCAAAGTTTTTTGAATGGCAGATTTTTTACAAATGACACTGAAAATAACAATTACATTCTTTCAAAATTAGAAAGTGCCAATGGTGAAAAAGATAGTGGTGAATCTTCCTTAAAAACGAAAATGGACCCAAAAGTCATATCGTGTTACAGACGTAATTACATTCAAGTTTCCATGAATATGAATTTGTCAGGGTTTTCAAATGATGATTCCGAGGGAAATAAAGTTTTAAAATTACAAAATAATGAATATGGATATTCTGTTACTCGTGTAATAAAATGGTTTAAAGTTGAAGTATTTGCGAATACTAACGTGTCAGAGATAAGAAATGTACCTATTATAATTTATAACGATAACAAAGAGAAGGATAAGGAGAAATCTAAAGAAGAAGAAGTTAGTGATCTGGTCAATCCTATATCAATCGACACAGCGCAATCAACTATTACATTAAGCGATTCTGTTATTAGGAATTGTGAGATTGATAACTATTATACAGTGAAGAAATTACAATTCAAAAGTGCAACCCCAAATAATGGAAATTTGACCTTTCAGAATTACTATCATTTGAAGATAAAAGTAAGCGCTATAGTAGCAGATCTATATTATGATGATTATATTGATGAAGATTATGCAAGCAATTCCTATAACGAAAGGAATGAAGTTAGTTTATTTGAATTAATAAGTGAGCCAATTATTGTGAGAGGAAGAAATCCCTCATTTTATGCAGATAGAAGAGATATATTGGTAAAAGGAAGACAAGCAAATTCTAAAGAAAGTTTCAATCTTGCTGGACAAGGAACTAAGATAGAACAGAATGATGCGAAATCTGACCAAGAAAATAATGATATTCAGGAAGATAATAATCTAGAGGCCTTTGAGCATCATCATGAGAGTGAAAAGGAAAGTGAAAATGAAGAAGATTCTGAAAATGAAACTTCTTCCAATAAGAGACTTAGAAGCAGTTCACCTTCAAAATTACAACCATATAATATTGAGCAAGGTAAATTGGTTCCTCCATTATTATACAATGCTACTTCGTCATCCTCAATTAACTTGAAGTCTATGATGGAAAATACTAAATCAAAATTGAATTTGATTCCATTGAACAAGTCCAATTCAAGATACAAGTACTTCCCAATATCTAATGTATATTATTTGCCACCCATTAATGCGGTTTATTTCCCGCATAGGGCTCATCAGCAAATGAATAGAGAGTCAACATCTACAAACTCTAGGTCGTCCTCAATAGAAAAAGATGAAAGGTCCGCAAATGCCTTGAGCCCTCAAAGAAGAAAGAACTCCAACGTATATTTTAGGTAAGTGTATATTATGTATTTTAAATGCTACAGAGATGTAATGCACAGTAACTTTCATTCAATATAAAGGCTACAAATAACCGTATTTCAATATTTTTTTTAAATATACTTATTCAATAAATAACACTAATAGCTTATTCTTTAACAAGAACAGATGCAGCACCCATACCAGAACCGATACACATAGAAGTAACACCAATTTGACCCTTCTTTAAGATTCTCAAAATAGTGGCGTATTGTCTGGTACCAGTACCACCTAATGGATGTCCAATAGCAATGGCACCACCATTTGGATTCAACTTTTCTTCTGGAATGTTACAAACCTTAGCGGAGTACAAACATTGAGCTGCGAAAGCTTCGTTAACTTCAAAAATGTCAATGTCATCAACATTTAATCCGGTCTTCTTCAAGACTGCTGGGATGGCAACAGATGGACCAATACCCATAATTTCTGGTGGGACACCAACAGAGGTTGCTAAAACGAACTTAGCGACAATTGGGTAGCCCTTTTGTTCAGCTAAGGATCTTCTCATTAATAAGACACCAGAAGCACCATCAGACACTTGCGAAGAGTTACCTGCATGGGTAGTACCGTCGGACTTGAAAGCTGGTCTGATCTTACTTAAGGATTCAGCAGTGACACCTGCTCTTGGGCACTCATCGGTGTCAATGATACCACCCAGCTTGTAGGTAAGATCATCTTCGTCGTCACCTTCAGCGAAGAGGGTTTCAATTGGTAAGATTTCGTCCTTGAAAGCACCACGCTTGACAGCATCGGAAGCCTTGGCGTACGACTTAGCAGCAAACTCGTCTTGAACGGATCTTGGAATGTTGTACTTGGCAGCAACGTTTTCGTTGGTGATACCCATAGGAATCATACACTTTTCCATTTCTGGGTCTTCGGCCAAATTGGCATCAACCTTGGAGATGGCTTGAGGACCCCAGTTAGAACTCATGGATTCGACACCGGTGGCCAATCCACAGTCGATTTCACCACACTTGATCTTGTTGGCAATGTCGGAAATGGCCATCAAACCAGAGGAGCAGAATCTGTTCAAGGCAATAAAACCAGCGGTGTATGGGATACCTGCAGAAAGACAAGCACCACGGTGTTCGGTGGCACCGGCACCTTGGTTCAAGACGTTACCACAAGCAACGTCTTCGATCAACGAAGGGTCAATGTTGGTCTTCTTAATGAATTCGACCAAAAATTGTCTTAAAATGTAGTCGGATCTGACATCTTTGAATCCACCCTTAATACCCTTAGTGATGGCAGTTCTGTAAGCGGCAACGATGACAACATCGTCTGGGTTCTTTTCAAGGATAGCTTGTTTAGAAGTTGGTTTTAATTGGCCAGCAAGTTGATTTAATCTATCCATTTTGAATTTTAATATACTATATTATTGTACAATATTATTATTACTAAATTTTCAATCGATGGGCTATCAATTCCTTTTATAGCTAATGAAATTTGTCACAGGATGTAGGAATCCACCTCCGCATTTTGAGAAAATCCCGAGGCCACGATTTTAACCGAGGTAGCCATGCGAAAGCTACGATAGTGGTTGAAGGCAAGACCTTCATATAATGCGGAGAGAAATGGCTGGGTGTAAGGATCTTATCCCTGTATTCTTTGGATTCTGACATTGGGCCTCGTTTAGGGAAGTCCAAACCAGACACATGTCAGGCAGAGGAGGGGAGACAGGGGACATTTGCAGAAGTGGTAAATGTTCCTGACATACATATGTACAGCATGTAAGCAGCTGGTAGACTGCATGAGCTTTTGTATACGATACTACGTAGTATATTAGTTCACTATATTAGCTGGCGGCTGGAGACACTGCATGCGGCTAAGTGAGGTGTTGCTTGGTGTAGTAGGGACGCTGGTTGGATTTCATGTAGCCGTGCTAAGTGTCGCTGCAGACGTGCGTGGATACAACGGGGATGAGACATGAAGATTTGTTGTGTAGGTATGGACAGAAGTCGGAAGTTTGATCCGGAAAGGTCTTATTCCTCCTGCTCAAACGAGAATAAACCTATGAACGGCTCGACCTTGTCAGGTCTCTCGTCAGGACACTTTCCTCTGAATATTAATGTGGGTATTTCTGCCGAGGGCGACTCTTCGTCCAAGTCGTTTCTGCTGTCGGTCGAGTTGGCGAGGGGACTCTTGAGCGATGACGGGTACGAGTTGTCGCCGCTAGTCACAGTGGGGGACATACTCAAGCTAGAATTTCGGACGTCACCCTTGGAACCTCTGTCTGTGTCTGCCTGGCTGTCTTTGCTTTCACGATGATTCGGGAGGGTGAAAATCTTAGTAAAGTCTATTCTGAGCATCCCCTGTTCGTCCACTACCACGTAGAGCTTGTATTTTTGATCAATTAAGTCTTGACAGTCGTTGTAGTGTATGTATCCCTTGGTGGACCCAGTGATTAGACCCATGGTAGACCCAATGCCCATAATGTTGGACCCCTTTACTTTAATGTACAATCCAGAAAGGCCAAATGGCGAGCAATGTATTTCTAAATCACACTCGTTGGCGTACTGAAACTTTATTTCTTTTGTATCCATGCTATGGTTAGAGCGTGTAATCTATTTCTAAATATTGTAGTGTTTAGATGTTTAGGTCTAATTTCAATGAAATTTCTCATAAGCATTATTTTTCCTCCCATGCTCGCTGCACCGTTAACAATAAAGACTATACAGTTATGTACACCTACTAAACTCAAACTAGCAATAACGACAGCATGGCACTAAACTCTTCTTCGTTTAAGCAGAAAACCCCTAAATAATTGCTCAACCAATTCATGGTATACGTCAAATCGACATGCTTGAATTTATAAGCACCAAAATTACGAACTAGATTATGCTCTATCAGCTTAATCGATTGTAAATCGTCTATATTTCCGTGTTCCTTAATCAAGTACTCACTGAAGTTATTTGGAATACTAATAGTTAAGTTTGATTCGGGGTAATTCAAGGGGATATGCAAGAATAACTCGACACTCTTGTGAAGACACCATAACTCTGGGGGAGAAGGTTTAAATGTATTGCTCAGTGAATCTTCGTTAATAGGAATAATTATCTTATATTTGGTGCTGGTTCCCTTTCTCAACATCTTTACATTATTCTGTAGTTTGTTGATCATTTCATTAACCAACTGATTCCTTTGGTCTAGCACAACGGGCGAAGGAGATGGAGATGGCGTCAAATTCCTTGGTGTAGGCAAAGGAGAACTAGATTGAACGTCTATCATAGGCATTGGTGAAGTCGATTTCTTCTTCTGTTTAACAAACTTTATTGTGTCTTTTTTCTTTTGCTTCAAAAATAACTCCAAGTATTTGTCAAGTGTCTGTAATTGTGAAGACAATCCTTTACCATTCACCATTTCTATCTCCTCGTCAATTTCATTATTCATGGCAACTCCTACGATCCTCTTGAATCCTAATTCGATATTAGCGGCAAATCCTTTTGGAATTTCATCATTCAAAATAAAAATCGACGGCCTGGAGTCTTTATTATATGGGTATGTATATGGAATGCATAAACTAAGTTTTAAAGACTCCAAATCAAATGGGAAATCTGGATCAGATGGCTTAATGACGAAGGAAAAATATATTGGCTTATTTGGCTGGTTAGTAAAAACTCGAATGATATAATGCTTTAAGATGTCAATTTGCTTGGCCTTTTTTTGCTTCGGACTATGACCTTTATCACTTTGGGCATTATTTTCTTGCGAGGAGACGCTTTCGCTTTTGTCTTCTAGTTTCCGCTTTTCCTCTTGCTTTACTATGGTTGTAACAGGTATTCCATTAATTGTAATTGGCTTGAAATTCTTGAGAAGCTTGAATATTTCAAGAACCTTGTAATCACTATTTATGTCTCTCGGTTTGGATGTCTTCTTGTTGCTCTTCTTACCACTATTGCCCTGTGTTTCTGATTTTTTGGGTCTATTTCTACCATTAGCCCTTGAGCGATTATTTGGTCTAGTATTCTTTCTAGTCTGCACCCCTTCAGTATGAGATGAACTTGTTCCTTCAACCATAGAAATATATTATTGTAATTAAAATATGGCTAATTATCGACTACTAAAAAAATCTTTAGAAAATTTATGTAAATGATAATTTTCAAAAATACTGGGACATGAGAAACACATTTTTACAAACTACTAAAAAGAATGTGTGCCGACAAATAGAACTTATCGATATCACTCCTAGGTATTTAGTCATAAATAAGCCATCGGGAATTCAATGTAATGGTACAAAAAACTATTCAAACTATGTACTTCCACAGTTATACAAGGAATTGAAGGAAAGATTTTCTGCAAGTAACCCGAATTTTAAGTTAAATCCAAACCAATATAAAATTGTTCACAGATTGGATAAATACGTTAGTGGAGGTCTAATAATTGCTCGAGGAAAAAATGCCAATGCGTTTACTAAAGCATTTTCTCGTAAGGATTCCCCTGTCTCCGTCAAGCGAAGGTATGTCGGACTATTACCTGTCCCTGATACTACTTCCTTCCAAGAATATTTACAACAGTTACCAAATTTAATGGTCAAATCTGGTGAGAAAGTAAAGTATTTAAATAGCCCCGCAAGGTGCCCTTCTGATAAGGGAATCATATTCAGCAACGATCAGTTGGATGAAGGAATCATAAATTTTGATATCGAGGCTTCCCTGAAAGACGATCGAAAGCAAAAGACTGATAAAAGGATTGTTCAATACGATGCGCTTACAAAATTCAAAATCTTGCATTCAAGCTTCCACATACCCACGAGTAAACAGAAATCAGAATTTCCCAGCTTGTTTAATGATAAAGTCATCTATCCTATAATCATAGAACTAGAAACCGGGCGAAAAAACCAAATTAGAGACCATATCTTGCAGGCGTTTAATATTTCGTTGTTGAACGATGATAAATTTAGTAAATTCAAAAAGGGCTTTCAGTTTAAGGACGTAAATATCAATAGTGAAGTATATGCTACAAATCAGATAGGATTGCATTCGGCGTACTTGAGCATTCTGCGGAATTCTCAACTGAATGAATACTTACTTCCAATTCTAACAGCTGATAAATATCTCTGGGATGGATTTATCAATGGAAACGCATTTATACAAAGTATTGAGGACGAACTACGCAATTTCTAATTCATTACTTATATATGTACTTTAGGTTAGTTTGTATTATGCTGCATTTGAACTCCGAGAAGGGTACAGAGGAGTATCTGAGGTATCACGTGATTTATCTTATCATATCACGTCTCCTTTACAATTAAATACTACATCATTCTCTTCAAATATACTTATAATCTTTATATCAAGAACAGTTAATATGGATAAATCTTCGGTTAGATATGGCTCTGAGGCTAAGCAGTCAATTAACTCTTCATCCTTGAAGAAGGTTTTAAATTCCCATCTGTCTATTTTTAATGCGCTAACTAACCCAGATTTAGACGTCTCTCCCCAACTAAATGCTGCCAATACAGAAAACTTTTGCCACGAGCCAAGTGAGCAGTTCTCCGTCACATCGTGGCAATCTATTAGTAATGAGTCGTTTACTGATTTAAGGAATGCAAAGGAAAAAGTGGCATCGTCTATTTTATCTAGTGTGTCTGATGAAGAAGATAAGGAGAAAGAATCGGCAGTTATAGTGCCCCATCCTAATAGAAATAAAGTAATGGTATTTGATACGGATGAAGAGGATGGAGATGTGGATGACGAGAGAACTTTAAGTCCAGGTTTGCAATATTTCAAATATGAAGAGAATCCAAACTCATTCATTATGCCCAAATTAACAGTTTCGGACAACATAACGAATAAAAAGAGATACATTTTTCAGATTAGTGTATTGAGCTCGCCAGTCTATGGAAATCTTCCCGAAACTACTAATTTAATTAAGCACCTTGAGAAAGAATTTGCAAGTCACCTAATAAAATTTAATCATTTTATTATTAGTCCAAGACTTCTGACGTTTGACGAGAAAATCATTAAAGAATCAAACTTAGTATTTGTGATAAACGATGGCTCGTCAATATTTGTCGACTACTTGTGTAGGATATTTGGAGTCATCGGTACCTCAGATTCGGGTAGTCCAGACTGCTCACCCAAGCTTACAATAATCAATATGCTTACTGTGAGCTATTTTGTTAATTTATTTGACCTTTTAAATAACTTAAGGCCGTACCAAATTTGGAAAACTTCGTCCTTAAATCAGGACGTGTTATTGAAGAATCTTAAAACCTTGATTGAAATGGAATTTGCCCCATTAAAAGAGGAATATTCAAATAAATCTCTTACCACAAGAGATAAAAATTTGAGTTTGACGATCAATAATACTTTCATGTACTCTAGTTTAATTCCTAGTAAAAAGCCGGATTACAAATCGATCGAAAAAAGCTTCAGATCCGAACTTCAAGTGAGTACGAATATTGATAATATTGATCCTTTACGTTTATCCACCAGCTTTTCAAATTTAAAGATATTTGATTCAATTATAAAGAAGTTGTTTTCCTTTAGCATGGATCCTTCTAATGAAAATTCCTATAGCAGGCTATGGTTATTCTGTAGTTTCACGATTGGAATCGGTTTGGGAATAGGTCTTGCGAATGGCGCTGCTTCAATCTTAAATCTTTGTTTCTACGATAACTTGACAACGGATATAAATTCACTTCAGGTAGTTAAATCAAAGCAATTAGTTAATACAAATACAGCAAACGTTAGTGATTCTTTGGCAAGCTTTTCAAATATTTTAATGGAATCATTTCAAAAATATGCCAATGATTTAAAGGAGTCAGGATTATATCGTGAGATTTCAATGGGGCTTTCAGTTTATTCAACTAATTTAAAGTTAGCTAGTTCAACTGTGATTCACTATTTTAAAGGGGGTCTAGAGAAGGTAACAAGTTACCTTTTGTATAGTAATTATTGATCAATTTCATTTCTTTCTAATTAATTGGCTATATTAATTATTTGGGTTATATATAAATATTATGGGTGTTATCGAATATATGCAGATTCATGATTCTGAGATGTAAAAAATGAAAAAAAATGACGACAGCTGCAGGATTCGAACCTGCGCGGGCAAAGCCCAAAAGATTTCTAATCTTTCTCCTTAACCACTCGGACAAGCTGCCACTTATCTGAAAGCTAAAAGATATAAGCATTTATATATATTCAAAATACTTGAGAGTGTTGCAATAATTCAATATTAAAAACCTCAACGATGAGAGTAAATAATAATTATAGGTAGTGAAATATGAGTAACTAAGGGTGACTAAGAAAGTCAAGTTGGGTGTCATAAAATCTCTCAAACATATATATCAGATATAGAGATAAATGATTACTATATTCGTCCTTGTTCCTTACAAATTTAATGCAGAGCCAATAATATATTATAATATAATTGATAAAAAGAGTAAGGTTAATAAGCTAGGGAGGCTTCCAGTGTCTTCTGTCTTAAGTTAATGATCCAAATGAGAAGGTTTCAATAGATTCTTAGTTTGTAGCATGTAATGTCAACTTTTTCACTACAAAATAATAGCTATTTATACTGTTTCTCACAAAATCTGAATAATTTGGAAATTAATTTAAAATTAATTGTAAAACCATTAAATAATTCAAAGTTTACTTTAATAAAGCTAAAGCTAAAACTAATGACCAGAGTATAGCTTTATAATGTATTTTAATAGCCAAAAGAAACCAGGCGAGATGAATATAATATAAAAATATTAGGAATATTAACTTCAACAATTCGGGCGTGTGGCGTAGTTGGTAGCGCGTTCCCTTAGCATGGGAAAGGTCTCCGGTTCGACTCCGGACTCGTCCAATTTATTTTTTTTTTGATTATCACGTACATACTCTATTTAGTCAAGTCAAAAACTACTTTATTGACTTGATGCTTATCAAATATATCAAATGCTTTTTTGGACTCATCTAATCCAACCTTACAATCAATGAAACTCTTAAAATCTTCTTTTAAAAATTCAAATACTTCCAAGGCTTCAGGAAACAATGACCATGCATGGCACCTGCCAAACGAAATGTTAATGTTTTTTAAATAGCAATCGAGACCAGTAAAAGGCAACGGATCATGTGCCATTCCAATTGAGCAGATGAATCCATTTCTTCTTACTGCATCATAGGCGGTCTTCAATGCAGACGAGGCACCTACAACCTCTAAAACAGCATCAAAACCTACGTTATTAGTAGATTCCTCAATAAGTTTTGCGACTCCATCTTTATCAGTTTCAAAATTCACGATATGAGAAGCCCCAAATTCTTTTGCTTTTTCTAAACGAGAAGAAACACTATCAACACAAACAATATTCTTAAAGCCAAAATGCTTTAGAACCCTAACGGCACATAATCCGACAGGCCCAACACCTAATTGTAAAATGGTAATTTCCTTTATATCCCGAGCAACAGCACCATCTACCGCTTCGTTCTTTAAGTGATTAAGTATCTTTTTGACTCCGTAGTATCCCGTTATAAAAATATCTGCCATCATCACATAAACAGCATCATCATCTGCGTTAGATGAACTTGTCGGTTTTTTAATCAATGTAGACTTTGCATATGGAACTCTTACATATTCAGCTTGGCCACCATCTAGACCTACTTTTCCAAATGTATTAGTTTTGTCACATTGGCCGGAATATCCATGTTTACAATACCAACATTCCCCACATTGAATTGTGAAGGTACTTAAAACTTCATCTCCAATTTGAAAATTCGAGTCTTCAACATTAGACCCTTTGGCAACAATAGTACCAAGAAACTCATGCCCGATTATTTGATCACTTGAGCCTGACTTAATATGCCCTCTGTAGCTGTGCAAATCAGTCCCACACAAGCCTGAGTATTTTACTTTCAAAATGACATCAGTTGGCTCCTGGATTTGTGGGGTTTGTCTAATTTGTGTAGAAACTTCAAAGGGTCCACTAAGGACAATTGCCTTCATTGATTGGGGAATTGAAGTTGTCATTGTTGTATTTATTTAAACAGAAGATAAATAACCAGGTTCTTTAATTATAGTGTCGAATGATTCAAGTGAAAAATGCGAGGAGTTGTAATGTGGAGAAATATAAATCCACGGTTATTATGCCGATGTAATTTATTAATATTTTACACTATATTTCTATGTAGGGTATTCCAGAGTATACGCCCCAAACCAGAGTATACGTCTTTATAATGAAGGACTTTTTTGCCTAAATTAAATGACCAGAAGAAAAGAACATTGAGACAAATAACGTCACCCCCAAGTGCATAAAATAAGAAGAGCAACACTGTAGATATCGTCAATGAAGAAAACCCTGACTTACTATTAGCCATTGAAGGAAAAAAGTCTTTCAAAACTCGTGAGAATTTGAAGATCAATAAATCTTCTTGAAGGACACATTCCATAACCCTATTGTCTTTATCTTCAAGAGTCATGCAATTCATTCTAATCATATGGGACAACCAATTATATGCAGCTGTCGTTGCTACTTTCCAGATTGGATAGGAATTCATACCATCAACTTCATTGAAATAGAAAATATTCTCATCATGCACGATTATCTCTTTATGTCTTTCAAGAAGTCCTTCGTTATTTCTGAAAATGTAGGTAATCATATCCCTCAAGAAATTCAGAGAAAATGTGATTATATTGCTGAACGTAAACAAATTCCGCAAAATATTATGCAAATACATACTGGTTCCGAAGAAAAATAACGACAATCGAAACAATCTTACAAGAGTCGTCATTAAGACTGCGATGACCTTCATTAAGAATTCTCGAACGTTGTTTGGGCGTAACCTTCTCCAAGCACGCCGATAGTTGAAAATCGGGAGTGGAATAATTCCAAACTTCCACAAATATGATACATAACCCCTGTCAGCTCCACGTTCCATCCGCCTTCTAAGATATTCGTCTATATTCCTGGAACTCAATACTTCATTTAATCTGTCAAGCCTTTCATTTTGTTCTTCCAAGGGTATATCTGCGAATAAATCCGCAAGTTGCCTT
This sequence comes from Debaryomyces nepalensis, assembly GCA_030583445.1. Taxonomy (NCBI): domain Eukaryota; kingdom Fungi; phylum Ascomycota; class Pichiomycetes; order Serinales; family Debaryomycetaceae; genus Debaryomyces; species Debaryomyces nepalensis. The sequence continues at coordinate 582,270 of JAJMIM010000002.1, read as the reverse complement.
CTATTAAATATTTCTATAAGATCTGTATCAAGATCGCGGAATATATCACTGTGATCCATCGTGATATGGATAACTTATATCCCAATGTAAAAGATAGTGTTATTATAATAAATGCTTTATCAAAAGATTCTAATAGAAAAATACACCTAAATTAGTAACAGTCGCATCACCTAAATATTACCTGCATTTTATGAGATGTTATAAATTAATTCACTTAATTTTGACCGTCTTAAACGTATGATTATAAAGCCCCATTAATGCTTATAGATAATTCTTAGTATAACAATGCAAATTTCATAGCTTGTAGACGAAAATCGTAGATAGATTTTCCATGACCAGAAATTTCATGCTTTGAAGACACATACAGTTAACAACTTCACACTTTTCTAACCATTTTAAATCTGGTAATTGAACCTTCCTCATATTCATATATCATAATACATACTGTTAATAAATTATCTATCTAAATTCTTTCTAATGTGAAGCCATAACAAATTCATCTAATTCAAAGACACCACCTCTTAGAAAGCCAGTATTAAATATTCGCATCACTACATATTAAGTTACACTTTATCTAGGAATAGCAATATTAATACTATCCGATGATGATAATCATATATTGGAACTATTGTAAAGTAAATATTGTTACGATATAAGGCATTATGGAATAGATTATTTTTTATAACTACTGAAATATTCGCAGCCAAAATAAATTATAATATTTATAAATTCTTTCAAAATATGTCGAAATAATATTTGGATCATATGAAATGTCCATTTGATGAGGTGACCTGTAAAAAGACAGAATATCAATTGGAAATAATCAATATGGGTAATACAAGGTGAGTTTGAAAAATAGAAATCTTCTCTATTGCGAAGGGAAAGTTTATTTTATGGATTTTGGATATTTTCGAAGTATGTTAGTTATCATGATAAAAAGGAAAGGTTTCTAGGTTCTTAAGTACTGAAGAAAATCCAACACAGAGAGATCTGCAATGTCTTTGACGGCTTACTCCAGAAATTATGAAAGTAAGTGCCTGAGGGTATAACTAGTAAAAATTAACACTCTGGGCATATGATGAAGAAATCCCGTGCAATATAAGTTTGTACTGTGGGCAAAGAAAAAGGTACTAAAAGGTAGTAGATCAAGGGGTACATCATGTAAAAATCCAGTGGGAGAGTAGTAATTCAGTAGTCGAAGAAATGTACTATTCATGAAGAAACTGATAACGCGCGCGCTATATAAAAAAGCAAAAAAGTGACATATTTAAGATAACATACTTAATTTGTTTAAGAAGAATCGAAACCTTTAATTAGATTAAGAATGAAATCCGGCAAAGCTCCATGATATCGACTAAAGGAATCAGTCCATAAGTATACCAACTCTTTACTAAATTCAAGGTGCTCTTGAATCACTTTCCCTGGTAGTTTGATATGGCCCTTGAGTTTATGTTTAACCTGATAATCAGAGATAAAAATGAACAGCTTTCCATTGTATGAAGAGAATTCATCATAGAACAGATCAACAAGTAGAAGTCGATCTGTATGATCGAATATCTGAGGAATGAGGAAAGTATTACCTTTATTAATATCCCATACATTTTCCTTATCTTCGTCATTTAGGGAATCCCATAAAGAGTGTATTTTGTAAACTACTTCCCACCCATTTTTATAGTTGCTTATTAAGTCTTCGCATTCAAAGCACTTATATTTCTGTTCATCTGAAAGATATAAAGGGCCATAATCATGTTCGACCATAAAAAAGTTCCGGATCTGAACGAAAAACCAGAATGTTTTCAAATGTATGCCACCATAGAGTAACATACCCCATATAAATCTGTCATATAAAACCATAGAAGTCAGGTCATCCTGAGATTTTAGTGTTGCCGCTATTAAATATTTTCTCATCAGTTCACCTAAGTAAAACTTAGAATATCGAGAGCAGGTAGCTACTATCATTTGTTCTTCATTTTCTATGCTTAATTTTGTACTAGTGATAATTGACAATCTTTCATATATAAATCCACATGAGGTGAAATATAGGCTTAGTCTTCCACTCAGATATTCCGTGGTTATATTCATATCATCTGTCCCAACTAAAGTCGTTAAGACGCATCCTAACTCTTGCTCACTACTATCCAACATTCCTATATTGTAACACTGACACAATAGTAGGCTTGTTACCCTCTTGGCAACTGAAGATAAATATTCATTTTTGTTTGTGAAGAATCTAAATTTCTTGTCTAAAGCTGCAAAAAAATTCAAAACCCATTTGAATAAATTGATAGCGTCATGGAACTGGCTACTTAAAAATTTCAAAAATCCTATTATTATTTGATGTTTGATTATTAATCCACACAATGACATTAGAGTTCGTGAAGAGCTTTTATGGTTCCATCTATGGAGCTGTTTTGCAAGAGTCTTTGGATCAATAGAATAATTAATTTCAGGATGCCTATCTATTTCATAGTTTACAAATTCGATAATGAGGATTTCTTTTCCTTTGAGCCTATCAAATACATATAGGGGCCCAAAGTACTTCAAAGCTGTGTATATTTTATGCAATGGATCATTTACAGGATGCTTAGAAGAATTAGATTTCCATAAAGATAGGGATTCAATTGCTTCATCAACGAGCCTTTTCGTCATAATACAACACCTTCCTAATGAATAATCGTTTAGTCTTCCATCAAATTTAATATATGCTTCTGCCTGCTCATGTAATGGAATGTGTTTTGTTTTTTTTATTCTAAAGATTTAAAATTAGTAAGATATATCTAAGAATTAGTTCTGGGAAAACTAACTTACATGTGTGGTTTCTCTTGTTGAAGTGTCTGAATATACTCTTTTAGTTCGGACTCATACTTGATAATCTTCTCTTGTACTCGGGGTTCCTTGATTTGGTTATCGCTGCTGATAAGAAGATCTAACTTCGATATATCAATAAGCTCTTGGAAAGATGATATTACGCAATCAAACATACCCAATGTCCTAAAGAGTTGAATCAAATACTTTATTAATTTCTCTTTTTCAACTTGATTTGTTGAAATTTCTATTGCAAGCGATAATTCTCGCAAAGCTGCACTTACTCTACCTAATTTGAACAAAGTAAGAGAAATAATAACGCGAGCTGATACTGTTAGATTCAGATACCTATTTATTGATGGAATTAATGTTAGAATCTCGTGGTACTTGTTCGCATTGAATAGTTTAGAAAGGTCTTGTGAAACTCTTAATATATTGCTTGAAGTAAGAGATTCATTCTCACCAGTGCTTGAATCCTCTGATAAGTTGTAATCTGAACTCATATCTCTTGATTAATACCTATCACTATAAATATTGAAATTCGAGAGAATAGTTTAGCTAGATATAATAACGTATATTCTTATATCTGTGGATGCAAATTCTATAAAATCAAAAGATCGTGCAATGACCAGAATATAAATAGCTAGCTATCAGCAAGATCAAAGAATGCTTTTTGATCGATATGACGGAGTTTCCTTGATGCATTTTTATGACTAACAAGCTTGGGATCTTCGCTATGACAGTACTTTAACAATCTCAAGCTATATGTGTAGCACTTGAAACATGTCTTTGGATCAACGCACAAAAACAGCATGACAGATTTGATTGAAAACTGTACCTTCTTATTATCTTCTCCAAATCGCTCATTGGCTTCTGTCACAACGACTATTAACATTGTTGCAAATAGTATATTAATATCATATGCTACTAATAGAGGCAATGACGAGAGCATCTCGATCAATGATACCGTATTCTTCAAAATTTCGGTCACTCTAGTGTTGAGCTCTGTAGCATCACTATCGGAGCATAGCTTCTTTAAAAGCTCATCTCTAATCGAATAAGGAAGGTCTAGATTTAGATCAAAATTTAAGTGCTTGAGCATAAGTTCCTCTCGGTACAAAAGCTGGTCTCTCCAGCTCCAAAATACATCACTATGCTCGTCTATCTTTTTATTAGGATTCTTTATCACACACGCAGTCATGGCAATCTTGTCTGGAGGCCTGTAATTGTCATTTAGTTTGCAAGATATCGCCAATGCAGCACAGGCAACGTAGTACTTAGACGTGGTTATGGGCATTCTCATGTAAAACCGGTTTATATATATTGTAGCTGCTAATATCGTCCTACCATCCAACTTTAGTGCTGTGCCTAGTCGAATAACAAAATCATGTATGCTTTCTCTAGTCTTTAATTCTTGTGTCACCGTCAACTGTTTCCTACTGGGTGAGTATTTGATAAACGAGTCCTCCAGAAACAACCACGTATTAAATTCTAGACACCCAGCTAGATCCCTTCCATTTCCACTGGTCTTCTCAGACTTAGACATTTCGCTCAGCATATTATGAATTTTAGTTGAAAAATACCCTACTTTGGTATTTATTTGATGTTCTTGTACAGCTGAATCGTGCGACACACAAATCACCTCCATCAATCTAACACTTATGTATGTCTGTAGGATATAAATTACCAGATTCACGATTATTGAAGAATCAGGAACATATATCACTAAGTGTAAAAGCCGACAGTTCTTCAAATGTTACAAGAGATACGTGCCATAAATTGTCCGTAGCCTAGAATTTGAATTGGAGTCTGAGTCAGGAACTTGCTGAAAGGTCAATTCAATTAGATTCAGAGACATCCAAGACTTCATTCAATACCTTCCCAGTAAATCATTTACCATTATCTACATCCACCATCGCTTCAAGTAGGCCAACAAGGACATATGAACAGGGGTCTTGCAACATATATACTGCATATAAGTAATTTTCAATTTTTTTTTTCTGTTAAATTCGTTCATCAGTAGTGAAAAAAGCTTCAATACGACGTAATAAATTAAAGAAAAGCCAATATGTCCGGAGAAACGTCTTTTATGCATTTGGTTAGACCAAATGTTACTGCACCAGCTGCATCGTCCACTACTGGACCATGTAATATCAAAATTGATATATCCGCATGCTTTCAAATTTTAGAGATCGTTTCCAAACAAGTTCTTTCATCAAACAAGAGAATTATTGGTACATTAGTAGGATTCAGATCAGATGACGGAACAGAATTTGATGTCAGGGATGCTTTTATGGTTCCATGCACTGAAACAGGCGATTCCATAGCTATTGACGAACACGCTCATAAGGCACTCTACCAGTTATACAAAAAGGCTCATCCTAAGGAACATGTGTTAGGATGGTTTGATAGCTCCAACAAAATAGATGCAAATACCGGATTAATCCATGACTTTTATTCTAAGGGTACAGACCGTGCATACCCATTCCCAGCTATTTATTTGAATGTCGAATACTTGAGCGAAAACAAAGAAATATCAATGCCTAAAATTTCTACATATATTGGTGCTGCTATTGGTAAATTGGCCTCTAATGCACCAAAGATGGGCTGGAATACTGCCAATAACACCAGCTCGTATATTTTCACACCAGTGCCTAATAAAGTTATAAATAGTACGATCAGTGAAAAACTCGCCATCAACCACTTAACTGAAAACCAGCAAAGCACCGAACCAATTTCAATTTCAGCAAACTCAAGAAAGTTATCTCATTTATCCAACCAACTTAACTCAGTAGGAGAAACCATTGATAAGTTGTTGGCCTACATCGAAGCTACTTCTAATACCGACAAGGATATCGACTTATTGAGATTATTGAGCAACACTTTATTGAATAAACCTCAATATTTGGCTGACTTAAAGGAATTAGAGTACAACTTCCGTGCTCATAATCAAGATGTTATCATGATCGAATATTTGACTAAAGCTGTCAAGGAACAAATCGAGTTAAGTGCAAGATTAACTGCTAGCTCAGAAGCTGATAAGAAATAAGTTCTTCAAGCGTTATAGTGTCTAGGTTTTTACATTTTTATAAACTATTCTCTGATACACCTTGAATTCTGTAATTTACGTATTAATAGTCGTTGTAGAAATATGAATTTAATTGTATCTTAATCTGCAGCGTATTTGTTTATTGTGGCTGATGAAATTTTCACAGCTCATCTCAAAATTTCTCATATATAATAGTTATACATTATTACACTTCGTTGTACTGAGAAGAATATAATTAGTATTGAACAATTCGGTGCAATAACTATATTAACTACATTAGAATTCGTTATTTTTGAATCCTGGTTTCTTAATTTGTGAAGATATTTTTGGTGATAAATTTCTTGTGGATTATCAAACCTATAAAAAAAAGAAGCATATTTAGAGTGTTTCTGAACCCATTGAGATATTATTAGACTATTATCCAAGTGTTCTATATTATGTATCATTTAGGCTTGAATATTTGTTCATTTATTTTAAAATTTCCTGATTTGAAGCAAAATTAAGTCACTATTTTAATTCAATTTTATTGAGGAGAGAATTAACAACAATTAATATAGAATTTCAAACATGGCCAAAAGTCCCAAGAAATCGGGCAATAATTCCAAAACCGTATCTAATATTCCCTATAGTAAGGGAATACCATCAAAGATTGGTGGGAAGAAAATTAAAGCTTACGGTAATAAGAACAATTTCAGTAAACCTCCCAAACGGAGATTCAGTATAGCTGATACGAGCTCTTCGTCTTCAAATTACGAATCAGAGAATGAAGAAAAGTACAATTATTATGCAAACAGAAGTCGTAATTCAGGATCAGATTCAGATTCTTCGTTAACTGCGGTTACAGATAATGATGAGACGGAGGCATCAAGAAAGGGCTCTGTATTTTTCGAAAGTGCTGATAATGAAGAACTTTATAAACCAAACAAAAAATCACCTAAAAAAAGTAAACAGACAAACAGGAACAAATCTCAGTCAAGAAAATCCACAAAGACTGCCAATAACACTGCAAAGAAGAGAACACCTAAAAAAACAGTAAATTGGAATCAATGGGAAAACCAGGTGGATGATAGTGTTGTATCAGAGGATTCAGAATCATCATCAGATGAAGATAATGTAGGCCTAGGTGCTTTATATTCAATGATGAACAATCAAAAGCATGCCAACACAGATTCAGATGAATCAGAATCAGACTCAGAATCAGAATCAGATGAAGAGGAACACGATTATTCCTCCTCCGACGACTCGGATGTTGATTTCGTTAAATTGCAGGCAGAGAGAAAGGCCAAATCGATGAAAGCTGCAAAAGCAATGAAAGGAATTTCGAACCGCCAGGGACTGCAAGATTACGAAGAATCTGATTTATCAGAAAACTCAGAAGCCATACCAGAGAAGAAAGTATTTCGAAATAGGAGAAGAAGTAGTTCAATATCAAAGCCAAAGTTCGGCAGAAGGAAGTCAGATGTTGCATTGCCAGATATTAATTTCACATTCGAGTTTGACGATTATGGTAAGTTTGATAACGCTATAATCGATGAAGAAGATGAAGAAGACGAAGAAAATGAACCTGAAGGGAAAAATGATGCTATAAAAGAACAAGAAGAAGATATAGGTGAAGAAATAAGTTTTGCTGCTCCCAAGAAAAAGAAGGGGCTGAACTCTAATGATGATAATAATGATAATGCTAATCATAACTTCGAATTTGATTTTGATTTTAATGCCCAATTACCACAAGTTCCGAAGATAAATGATACTGAATTAAATTCTGATGAGGATTACGAAATTGATGATAATGAATTACTAGCCACTTTACAAGCAGATAATGATATGGATCAATTTTCCACTCCTGGATATTCGAATATACATACAAGAAACAATTCAGTTGGATCATATGGGGATGAAGAAGAAAATGACCCCTTTTTGAAAGAAGAAGAGAAATTTCTTGTTAATGAGTTCGAGAATAATGGGTTTGATGATGATGAATCTATTAATGTTGGATTTGACTACAATAACCAGTCTGACAGGGATAATTTGATAGAGTCTTTTAACGAAATGAATTCTAATCAAAAGGAAGATGTAATTCAATATGCAAGCAGTGATGATGATAAATCAGATGACGAAGATGATGAAGCAGATGAAGATGAGTATGATGATTTCATTGATTTTGACGCTCCATTATTTGATAAGGATGAAGAGGACGACTATGATGTTTATGAAGTATTTAAGGTTGATGATCAAGATACTAGAAAGCATTTGCAAAATAAGAAAAAGAAATCCAGATCAAAGAGGAGACATAATGGAAGCAATAGCGACGAGGAAGATGACTCTTATTTGTGGAATTATTTTTTCAGTTCGGATAATAGTTCACAGAGTAGTGACGAAGAGGATGACTATCGATATGACGACTCAGAAGAAAAGGCGATTATGGAAAAATTGTTAAAGAATATTCAGAAGGAGAATAGATCTAAAAAAATATCGCGTAATAGAAATAAGTCGGTGAATATAGAGAAACATCATTATGCTCCCTCAGATAATGAATATGACAGTGGCGAATCTACTGATATAGATTTGAGCCTCCCACAATCAACGGACGAGAAATCAGGATCGAAAATGGCTAAGGAAGTCTTATCCTCAAAAACGGCTGATTACAGGCCCCCTGTTCTAGGCACATGGGTAGCTATTGATAGCAAACCATTTGGAATTATAGATGGTCTTTCTACAAGGTCTTTAGGAAATACTATGTCAGGTAATTCTAACCACAAACAAATGGAACCTAGACTGGTCTCGCGGAAGGGAATTTCTTCGTTCCACCCCAGTACGACTGACGATCTGGCATTGGGCTTGGATGAGTTGTTAAATGTCAGTGAGTTGGATGATGACGATGAGAACGATGCCAGAATATGGCGAGATTTCAATAGCCAGAAGAAGCAAGTACCGTTGGGTGCATTTCGTAACAAATCCATTTTACAAAATCAGCTAGTCCACCCAGAGAACGTTACCGTGCCCAGTACCTCCTCTTACAACCATACAAGCAGATCCAACAATGATTTCAATAAAAGACGATACTCATTGTCTAGCCATCAAACAAACAGGAAAAACCTGATCGCAAAGCCAGCAAACGTTAAAAAGCCTTCTCACGATCGTAAACCCTCTTTTTCGCATCCACCCACTAATGATCTGGAGTTAAACAATAAAATTATTCCGTCAAAAGTGAGAAGGAGGCGTGCATCTAATGTTGAAGCGGTGTCGGAAGGTTTCAGGCCAACTAAATCTGGTTTATTTAGTGAAGATGCCTTAGCTGACGTTGAAGAAATTCTTGGCGAGGATGCTGATTTAATGGGCTTAATTAAGGGTTTATAATAATTATAATATGAACAAATCATCATATTTTGAATTCTACATCTATATAGCATAATTTGTAATGTAACAGTGAAATTTAGTTTATATTGTATATGCCTATTCGGAATAAAATTAGTGCGGAAACCAATAGTGGCGCTTCACCAGTAGTTTTTTTCAACATTAAGCATTTTATTTGATTAATGATTACTTATTGATAATAAATCGAATATCTGTGGGCACGTATTGAAAGAGTCTGGTTCGAAATATACTTACTGCTGCTGCTTGTAATTTATTTCCTTGATCAACTTCCACATTTATAATAATACTTAATACATATCATATTCTCTGATATATATAATACAACATTACCGAAAGCACTTTTTTTCATAATATTATAATATTACGAGTAAGACTAAGCCTGTACGTCAAGCATTGCTATTATAGTACATATATACGGTTTAGTAACTTCCAATATCCAAGCGCATAAATTTAAGCCAAAAGATAAGATAACTATGTCATCAAGACGTTCATCGAGGGCAAATAAAGGTCAGCATTCTAAAAGGGAAATAGATTCCTATCTGGATGAAGACGACTTTTCTTCCGAAAGAAAACGTCTGTTGAATGAGAGCATTCAAGACCATAAGCGGCCACATTTGGAATATGAAGATGACGATGGAGATTACAAAGAAGAAGGTGACGAAGATAAAAAGGAAGAAGATGTTGATGTTGATGATGAAGGTGAAGTGAGATGTACACCTTGTGGTGCTACTAGCGAGAATTACGACGAAGAGAATGACCAAGGAGGAACAATGATTGAATGCGAGTCTTGCAAAACCTGGCAACATGCTAAGTGTATGGGATTTAGAACATCAAGGACAATTCCAAAACATTACAAATGTAATATTTGCAGCGGACAAGGTATCGATGAGTCTCAGTCGGATAAATCTGATTCCTTTGATATAGGTAAAAAATTACGGGACAAAACAAGAGCAAGCGTAGCAAAGGCATTTGTTAATGTTTTTAAAAGGAATATTCCGGAATCATATAAAATTCCTGAAGGAATGGATACTGAAAAGCTATCATCAAAATGGGCAATTCAATTGGAGAAGGAGATTTTTGTTTGGTGCCCCAGGAAAGATAAAAAGTACACCGACAAGAGCCGTAGTCTTATGGTTTTGATCAAAAAGCCTAATGTCATGAGCCGTATAATTGATGGAGACTTATCATTCACAAAATTAGTTAATTCCCAACCTGAGGAGATTGACAGTGAATTAAAAGAATACGCTGAAAAAGTAAGACTTGAGTCTATTCGTCGTTCGGTTTTAACTGTAGACGCTAACCAAGGACAAAGGATAAGGAGAACTCACAAAGGAGAAGAAATAGTGGAGGACACAAATAACCAGCAAGAGGATGTTGACATCAATATAATGTCAAGAAATATTGATCACAGAAGATTTGAAGATAAAGAGCCAGCTAGGGATATTATAGTAAACGATAATAGCAAGTCTGCTTATAATAACTACATTGAAGAAGATGACGAAGATGAAGAAGGAGAATCGCAAGAAATTGACGATAAACAGAATTCGGCGAATGACGGATCTACGCTAGAGGAAGATAGAGAACCTCTGAGTGATATTGATGATGTTCCAGACTTGGATGATGACGAGTTAGATTTCATTATTAAGGGAAAGAAGAAGACCGAAAATGAACCTAAGAAGGTGACAGAAATTAAGTTACCACCAGTATTGCCTTCAAAGGTATGGTCAGGACGTGTCACTTTTCCTGATTTTGCATCTTTCGGCGCATCTGGAGAATTCTACACTTGCACTAACTACAAAGAACCAAAGAATACTCAAGCAGTTAATGTCCATAATCGATTTATAAAGATTGCTAAAGAAATACTTTCCAAAGACCATTATGAAGTTGAAGGAAGATTGGATAGAACTAGGGCTGATGCATATTTGGACAAAATCATTTCGACAAGAGATTTAGTGTTAGTAGAAGTGAAATGTACTGAGAATCAACCCGAATATGATAAACTCTACAGGTATTTACTTGAAAGAAATAAAGTTGGAGTTTTATCGGGTAGGCCAACATTTGTTAAAGATGCCTATTTGTTAGGTATTGATGGAAACGACTATAATTTACCGGAATACTTGAAGATGCTACCTAAAATTAGCGGGAAAGTAGGCTTATTTGCTTTATATATTGTTAAGAAGGATCATATACCTGCAGGGCCAAGTATCCTTAAGAAATCGACTCCTGTTGCAACTAATTCTAACTCAGGATCCTCTAATCCAACTATCAATAATGAGAAGACTCCGTTATTAGACTCGATCTTGAATAAACTTGGTGGAAATAACAATGATCAAGAGTATATTCAATTACAAAATCAGCCCCAAGCATCCAACGGACAAGATAGATTACCTACAAATTTAACTGCGGATCAACTTACATATTTATCTGGATTAGTTCAACAGAACCCTCATGTTCAACAGAATCCACAAGCATTAATTCAGTTGTTGCAACAACAAAGAAGCACAGATTATTCTGGTTATCACTAGAATATGTATAATAGACGTGTATATTACTTGTATAGCATTTTTAGTGTATAACACTCTTCCCAACTTTAATTATCCCATCCTAAGTGAGGTTTTATATCTAGCTAATCACCTTGAGAGCAAATTGTTTTTATAATAATAATATGATGTTTTTTGTGCTACCATGGAGAATGTAAAATTTAGCGCTCTAAATAAAGTTCTAACGAGAATCAAGAGAAGAAACTAAGCCAGTACTTACATATTGTCTTGGGATACTTCTTATGGGTACAGAAGATACTAGTGTTAATGATTTAGAGTTTGTAGAATCCACATTTCATAATCAAACTCCAAGGAAATTGTCAGATCAATCGCAAAATGATATCAATAGTAGCTTAGTTTTTGGAAACGAAATACTATCAAAAAATGTTCAAACTCAAAAAGATGATACTCTTCGTGAAATATCTGACAAACAGGAAAAAGATAGAATAAGTCAAGGACCAAATACGATCAATGACAGACCAACACAGAATGATGATACATTCGGTCTAATACAGAATCCCAGCGATACGCCTTTCCTTGAAAAATTAAAAGATCCGTTTAATGAAACTTATAATGAATCATTAATGAAGTTGAGTATCGAAACTCCATCTATTAACAAAACTGTAGATTTGCAGGAAAGAATTCCAGAATCAATTAAAATGGATTACAAGAATAAATTTGACTTCATTCGCAACGAAGCGAATGAGTCAGGTATTGATTATGAGACAGAGGGACATGACACAATGGTAGTATTTGATGACAGGAAGACAACTGATAACAATTCTGATACTCAAGTAATAAATGTTTCGTCAACAGATGATACATTGAAATTTTCAGCAAGCGCAATTGGCGATGATACTTTAGGGAAAGAACATGTCGACGAAAATCAAGAAACTCAACTAGACTTCAAGAACAAGTCTTATAAATCTTATAGCCAGGGAGAAACCCAAGTAATAACATGCAATTTGGATGATACTCAAATAATAGAAAAGCTCTCTGAGAGAGATGTACCCGAAGAGCTGGACAAACTCCACAGTGATCAAGAAAATTCTATCCCCAGCACACAAGATAAAGAATCCAAGGCTATTGAAGTGCCGAGTACAATTGAAAAACATGAGTTGCCGCGGCCACAGGTTATAAATACACAGGAGGAAGATCCTGAAAGTACTCCAAGCGGAAGAGTTGATCTTTCTATTAGACCTGTGTACTCTAGTAGCCAGAGATTAGTCGAAGAAGGGGAAGAGATAATTACCGACGATGAAAAGGAAAGAGACCAGAAACCACATTTACGAGAAATTTACTATGATGATAGCTTGTTGATACATAAACATAACCATGATTATAAGAGGAAATTATCAAGTTGCGAAGATGATGACCAACAGCAAAAATATTTAAAGGTGTCACCAAATATAAACATAAATGATAATGGGGATAGGCGGCTAAGTAATACTTCAAAGACACCATTATCATTACGAAATAAATATTATAAACAATTCGTAATGACGCCTAGTGAAATTGATGAATCCTCTCCTGTTATAAGAAAAACAGATATACTAGTTTTTCCGAATAGATCTTCTCCTTCCATTCAGAATGATAATACATTAATACATATTCATAATTCAGCAAATGGAATAAAAGTACAACCGGGTATCTCATCATCACCTACAAAATATCATAATATAATTGAAATGGGAATCGACAGGCCTGAAATTGACTACTCCAAATCCAAAGTGGATAAAGATGTGGGAGAAATAAACTCAGAAGATAATAGCTCAGAATTGGAAGATATTGACACTGCGAATAATACGCAACAACATCAACATCTCTTGAGTGAAAGGATAGCCAATAAAGGGAAATTATATAACAACAATGAAACTACAGAAGTAACTCCAATAGACTCCAAAGACCATGCAAATCACATAAATCTGATTGAGATCGTAAAGTCACTGAATCAGCGTAAAGAGGATGAACTGGTGTTAGAAGAATCTCTGAACCTATTAACTGAGCTGCATGTCAGTTCCATGAGAAGTGTTTGGGCGTCTTTCAAGTTTAATATGTACACCGGAACGCTTGCGAAAGTGGGAAATGAAAGTCTGATCATAGAGTTTGAAGAAGGTAGCTCCCCCATCAAAAATTCCGATTTATATTTACTTGATATTAGAATTGGAGACAAAATAAGAATAAGAACATCAAAGTACAAATTTGTGGTAACTGGATTGGCCTATCATAGCAATGGTGATAATATTACATGTATGAGAGGATATAATACAGTATTATTGCGTAGAGTGTCAAAAGCCAAGGGCAAAAAATTTGAAGAATTACAAGTAAGCCTATTTGAATGTTTTATGGAACTTTCAGATTGGATACAACACCAACAGAAGTTCCAACTTAAGTTTGAAGGTGTAGATTTATTAAAAAAGGAAGGTGGAATGTTTTTGACCACCTTTGTTCCTAATTTGCGCCGAACGCCTACAAGAAGTGCTCGGTATTCCAATACCCCAGATATAGCAGAATATGACTTTAAGTATAGAAATGGTCCATTAATTAGTCCAACGAAGAAGTATGAATCAATCATATTAAACAGAGATACGCCCCATGTATCAGATAGCGATTATAAATTATTTTCAGGTATGATATTTTGCCTCACATTCGGGAAAAATATCGACACAGACAGGAAAGATATGATAAAAAAGGCAATTGAAGATAATGGTGGGTTTTTGCTTGAGAATGGATTTGAAGATATTCTAAATTATTCAAGCACTTCTCAGGGCTCATTATCTTTGGAATCCCATGTATTATCTGGGTTTACTTTTGGTGCAGTGATTTCAAATAATTATTGTCGAAGTGCAAAATATTTACAAGCGCTAGCTTTAGGCTGGCCAATTTTGTCGGACTACTTCATATTTGATTGCATTTCAGACAATGACAAAATACACAGTTGGCCAACATATTTGCTACCAGCAGGCCATTCGCAACATTTTGGATGCATAAAAAGTTTAGATATATTTAGGTTTCGGCAAAATATTGAATCGAAAATAGAACTATCTTATCAGTTGGGGAATAACAGCCATCTTTTGCACGGATTCTTTATTATTATAATGGATAACAAAGCGAATCTTAAGACCGCAAAAACATGCGAATTTATATTTCATGCCTTCGGAGCTAAAGCATTAAAGTATTGTGCTTCTGTTCGTGAAGCAACTGAGGAATTCAGAAAACAATCAAAGGGACAAATGCTTTTATATGACAACAATGATACAATCAAGGACGAATTTCATAAACCAAATACAGAGACTACTAGAGGAAGTCGAACAAGATCTCAAGCGAGAGCCAATAAGAAATCTATGGATCAGACACTATTACCTATTGCAGGCAAAAGTAAAAAAGTCGGATTTATCGAATGGGAATGGGTTGTGCAGTGTGTGATAAGTGGATATATTTGGGATCCTGAATACATACAAGTTGTTTTATGAGTACTTGACATTAAAATCTTACGAAAAGGTTATTAAGACAATCATTATTCATTAAATATTATATAGTCTATAGAAAATAGGCACAACCAATGACATTTTAAGCCATACGAAAAACTCTCTTAAATAAAACGCCAATTACGCCTTTAATCAAATTAAAACCGCTATCAGCTCTCACAGCGTCACCATTTTCTTCTAAGCGTCTAAGTAAGTATTCTTTAGTTTCTAATGGAGGACCCCAGGCAACGTATTTGATAACATTGTCAGCGTTATGGGTCTTAATCAAATTATGTGTTATGTTATCAGCCATTCCTAACAATTGACCTAATATGACATTGTTTTTGTTCTTATTTTCCGAGGAAGTCATATTCAACTTTTCAGTTGTTAATTTCAATGAATCAGCGTTGTGAGAAGCTACCACTAAATGACCAATAGATAATTCGTTACTCTTGTTGGCTAAGATTGATTCAATACAATAGCTGATGCCCTGGTTATAGTTCAAATCAGTATCTTCTTTATTTTTATGAATAACTTGTCTATTCTTCTCCGAGTGAATATAAGCACCTCTGACCAATTTCAAACCTAATCTATAATTATTCTCTATGGCCAACTTTTCTTCTAATGCTAATAAATCGGCCGATCCTGCCAAGTACATCTGCAACGTTCCTACAACAGAGATAGGCTTGTTAACAGGGTTATACTTAGCATACAATCTTCTCTGTAATTCATAGACACCTTCTTGTAATTCATGTTTTTCAGCGTCAATGACACCAACAATAAATGGTGCGGTCCTTTCTGGAAATTTTTGAGATAACTTTAAATTTTCTTCGTAAATAGTTCCGCATACGTCAGACGCTTTCTCAACGAGCTCCTCGAACATGGCAGAATAGTGTGGGTCAGATTTATAGTACTTCAACACATTCGAAGCATCCTTAGAGAATCCAGTTGGTTTCAACGCAACATATCCCGGAGGAATGGAGTTGACATCCTTTCCTGATTCCTCAATCACACTCAAGGTGTGAGGCACTAAGATTTCGGTCACCGAACGCTTGGTTTCTTCCACTATAAACTGAGGGTCGATGTTGTCGTTTCCATTGCATGCCTCTATGGTCAACGAAAGCATCATGTTGTTGATGCCTCTTTTGCTCAAACGGGCACCAGTTTGCTTGACGTCGGCAATGTTTTCTCCTCCGCAGTAAAGCTTGTATACCAACGCTTTGATGATTGGCATTGGAACATACGGAAACATCTTAATGCACATGTTCAATATTGGCTTGTTCAACGTAGCAGCACCAATTACCAAGTACGACAACAACTCGTTGACCTTGAAATCCTTCAAGTATGCTGTTTCGTCGGGAATCTTAAATGTTTCTTGGTCGAGTCCAACCTTGGCAATACCACTGGTTCCCGCAGGAACACTAGCCTGTTGTTGTTGAATGTTTACTCCAATGGTACCATTCAGCTTATTTGGGGACTCGTGAAATAATCTGTGGTACGCCAATAATGGCATAACTCTTTTGCCGTAGGGAATACGTGCTCTCAAAGCACCTCTAGTAGCAATTAATGACATCTATTTCTAAAAACTATAGTTACACTCTTTCTAGTCTATGTATTGAAAACATTTACTTATAAATACAAGGATATGTCATTTATTTATACTCTTTAAAGCCCAATGCCATAAGGCTATCAACGGCGAAGACCCGCAAATTTGCAACCGTTTGCGACGAGCAAAAAAAGGACAACACAAGCGAGCAAAGGCATGGATGGGGGTGTATGGATGCAAAATAGAATTGCACCGGGCACTTAACCTGATGATTATGAAAAATTTGTGCCGTAAGCTATAGCGAAGATGTAGCAAACGCTAGCAGCGGGGTCATGTTGGTACGAGACATATGTAAGCCAATGGTGGTAAGGCGCCAATGGTCAAGAGTGGCTGTATTGTCGCGACAACTATCGGTCAGCAGACGGGTATGTGCTAACGATAAAGTTAATATTCCATCGGTGATATTGGATGAGCTACGGGACACTTCGAAGATAGCACCGTCACCGAAGAGCGGCGACGCAAACAAAAAGATTTTGATCTTGGATCCACATCAGACAGCAGACAAGAAGTTTCGTCGTTTGGTGGATTTGCATGCGGAGACAGACTTGCAAGGCAAGAGTTTTGTTGCTCCCATCAACATATTTCACGATGAGATAACTTTGGGGGCTAGTAACGATTCAATCAGCAACTCCATAGGAAATTTGAAGCCCCAGAGCAACGAGATCACAGTCACGAAATACGATGCATTGCGGAAGATGCTCAGCAAATCTTTCACTAAGTCACAGTTGCGGGACTACATCAACGAGTCATACATAAAGCCCGAGTTTAACGGGGTCAAGCGAGGTATATTGAGCATAAACAAAGATAAACTTTCACGAATAATCATTGAAGACATATGGCAGATAAGAAAATCAGACAAACTATCTACGTTGGATGACTTATTAATCACAAAATCGGTGAAGCTAAGCAAGCCAGAGGTATTCTTGCTTTTACTGCAAAATGGGTTTATAGTACAATACCTCTCTAGGGTGGGTGCTAAGATCTCATTTGATGCAACAGAAAAGAAAATCAGATTCACAGGTACAGAGTCGCAAGTTACAAATGCCGAGATCATTCTTAATTTGATTTTAAATAAGTCTCATAAGGAAGCCATAAATTTAAGTTCAATTAAAAAATTGTTTATTGAAAAATACGGAGATTTTTCTTTGGTGAAGATCGGTAAGAATACTGAAGTGTATTTCAACCTGTTGAAAGATGATAACTACGAGTTAATTGCATTAAATGAAAATCAAATAAAAAGGTCGAAACGATTATTATTGTGGTCGTTGAACTATAATAGACACTTACGAGAGAAGTTAATCCTTCCTGACAGCTTGGAGGACTTACAGTTGCTCCCTTACAAGGACGATGATTCATTATCTTGGAATAATAGACAACAAAATTTATTTTTATTAAAGGCTAATAGTCCACCGGATGCAAGTACTTATATCATTGACCAAATAAATAAGTATTCGGATAACAGCTTAATTAGTACTGACCTAAATTTTGAAGAGTCTATCGAGGATATTAAATCAATACCTGTAGGCAGATCTAAACCAGATGAACAATTGGAGGAAGAAAGCTGGAAATTACTTAGTGACTTGGGTATTACTTTGGAGAAACCTGAACAAGAGGACTCTAACATTCAAAACGAAAAGGGAACACAGACAATTCAGGACAAAGAACTCAATATTGATGCATCACAAACATCTCAAACATCACAACCAACCCAACTGCAAAGTTTCAGTATCCCAAATGAGCGAAAAGATCAAATGTATAATGACTTGGTTGATTTCAACTATAGAAAAGAGTTGAATGGTTTATCAGATGATAAGTTAAACAACCCAATATTTACTGTTACTTTAGGAAATCTTTTGTTTGAGAGCTTGTCTGAATCTAAACCTAATGATAAAATAATACCACCCATTCCGGAGTTGACAAAGAAAGCATGCAAAAACTATAAATTTAACTCAAACATCCAATTGGTTAATGACAAAGTATTATCGTTGCCTCCATTCAGCGATTCACCATTGACTTCTCAGGAGATTAATCATTATTTAAACAATGACCCACACAACTATGTGATTCAGTTGAAATTTTTGCCTTCTCCATTTTCCGATAACACCAAATCAAGTTCCAAAAATATAGATAATCAAATGAAATATCCACCAGTTGAAATTTGGATAGAATTGAACGAGAAGTCGAAGCCTGACTTAGAAACTATGAACATAGTAACAGTCGAGGGTGAAAACAATTGCTACATTTCTTTACCAAAGGAAAAGTCAGATATGAAGGTTTGCTGTCAATTATCAGGCAACCTTTTGGGAAATGACAATACCACTGTCGATCCTGAGCCTGAAACAGATAGTATCGAAGACATGTTGAATGCTACGACCACAAGATATTCAAGATTTTCTAACCAGCCAGGTGTTGCAGAATTTTTGAAAAATTCAAAGCTAGACTTCAGTGGTAGAGTAGCAACTTCGATAGCGCCTTTTATTGATTTGATTGTCAATGATGAGACTGTAAGATACCATTATATAAATGTTTCATTTAGAAGACAATTGGATTTGAATTATGGCAGCGAAGAGGATGGAAGGCTTGTTCAGTTTAATGTTGTTGAAGGTGGATCTTTAGGTGGCCGAAAATTAGAGGTGAATTTAGTTGGTGACTTATCTGGAGATTTGGATAGAGAAAAGTTCGGCACATTAATTGATGATTCTGCCAAATTGATTGGCGAGTTATAATTAATAGTCCAAACAGTCTACATTTGTATATAGTACCACTGTAAATACTTATAATGCTACAAGGTAGCATTGCTTATAACAATAAATAGTCATTTATTAACGTGTAACACTATGATAAATACTTTTTTTTTAGATGATTTTTGAGTAGCAATTTAATCTGTTTATTTTTTAGATTCTTCTAATGACTTAACATGCTTTTCCAAGTTGCTGATTGACGATTGTAATGCAACTACATCTGCAACGACAACATTATTTGCATGCTTGTATTCTTCGAGTAAATAATAGTACGAACCAGCACCAGTTAAAGTAACACCAACTAAGAACCCTAAGAATCCACCTCTGAAGGCACCGACCTTTCTAGGAGATGAAATTGTAGAATAGGAACGAATTGAGGACCTGGATATTTGACGAGTTAAGGCAATCATAATGGCTTGATGAATCGTATAATTTTATTAATCCTTATGGGAGAGAAATTTTCGATTTCACATTGGTTTTCGAGAATCTTGTTCCGGGACAAAACAAAATGAGTCTACTTGGGCAATTATCCTATACTATACAAAATTATCCATATTAAAATATTGTACTTAAAAAGACTAGATATATAACTAGCCATTTATGTATAAAGATCAAGCTGGTTTTTTTTTTTTTAATTCTATTCTAATTGTTGAAAGGTATGTTTATCAGAAATGCTGTGGTTGGCTTGCGTAGGCCGATCATTTCACACAGCAGTTCAGTCATACGGATGACAAAAGTGAATTACCGGTCAATTAATATATTCAGAGGTGGTCATAAGCAGGCTAGCTCGGCAATATTTCCTTCTTTGATTCGATCAGGGTTATTGATAGTGAGCATTGGGGGAACAGTTTATCTAATTGATAAGCACGCATATTCATCAGTGATAATAAGATCTATAAGAGCACTTTATGTTATGCTATGGATAGCTTACGAGTATTCATATAATAGTTCAAAGTACAATACTATGGGCGCCTTGCATGATGTTGCTGCCGAGAAGTTGTTGAATATGTTACAAACTAATCGAGGTCTTTATATCAAGTTAGGCCAGGCGATTGCTAATCAAGGCGATTTTTTCCCAAAGGAATATCAAAGTAGGTTTGTTAGATTATACGATGATGCACCTGTGGATTCATGGGAGGAAGTTGATAAGGTTCTAAGACTGAATTTGGGAGACAATTATGAGAAGGAGATTTTTGAGAGCATCGATCGTAATCCTATTGCAAGTGCCTCTATTGCACAGGTGCATAAGGCCAAACTAAAGTCTAACGGCGAATCAGTTGCCATTAAAGTACAGCATCATTATATCAATAAACAAATCGTTATTGACTTATTTACATACAGGTTGATATCTAAGATTTATGAGAAAGTTTTTGACATACCATTAAGCTTTTTTACGAAATACGTATCTGAGCAGATGCTTGAAGAAGCAGACTTTGTAAAGGAAATGGAAAATTCCAATAAACTAAAACAGTTAATTAAGCATGACAAGAGTTTAGATTCCCTTAATATTTATATTCCGCATAATTACTCAGATCTATCGAAACGGCAAATCCTAATAACTGAATGGTGCGATGGAATTTCTCTTACTGATAGAGAGAGGTTGATTGACTCAAAAATCGACTTAGCTCTAGTTATGAAGCAATACATAAAAGTATTTGGAAAACAAATATTTGAATATGGTTTCGTTCATTCAGACCCGCACCCAGGAAATCTATTAGCCAGGATTGATAAAAAGGGCAAGCAGCAACTAGTCATATTAGACCATGGCTTATACATTAAATTGTCGGACAAATTTCGAAAGGAAAATTGCCAACTTTGGAAATATCTTTTCTCGTTTGACACACCAGGCATAGAAAAGATTGGGAACGAATGGGGAATCGGATCGACCGATTTATTTGCCACATTAGTTCAACTACGTCCAGTTAAGCCGAGTAGAGAACCGGTCGATAGAAGTGACAGTGATATTAACACATTGTTACGTGACTTTCTAAGCGATGAAGGCAAGTTTCCACCGGAGTTGTTGTTCTTGACTAGAACAATGAGAATGATTCAAAATTTGAACAGAAATTTTGGAAGTCCAGTCAACAGAATCAACCTATTGACTAATGAACTGATTAATGCGTTAATCGTTGATAACTCACACTCGAAGGTAACAAATATGGTAAGGATTGTAGAGTATATCAAACTATTTAAAGTAAAATGTGTTTTACTTCTAAGCAATTTGGCATTTTATTTAATACGGTTTAGACAAGTTTTACTAGGTGACAGGTATGGTGGCAAGAATATTGGTATTGAGGACTATTTAGAGGTCTATTTACAAAATACGGCTGAATCTCTAGGAATATCTTTGTCTTGAACAAGGTAGATCATGTATATTAGAATTTTAGATTTTTTTAAATATGACACAAAACTGTAGGTGTACTAAAAAAATTTTGAGATGCCCTTGCAAAAGAGTATAACAGTTGTGTACAACAAGATGGATTTGAGGACAGAATTTGTTAACGAGGATATAGAACCATTCTATGTTGGCGGTATATCTGCAACTGTGTCTAGTGATGGAGAAATATTGGCAACGCCAATGAATGAAGATGTAGTAATCACTGATTTATCTACCAACAAGATTATCCACAAGATTGAAGGAGATGGAGAGCTTGTCACTAATCTAGTATTAACACCCGATGGAAAGAAACTAGCAATATTATCACAATCGCAACAGTTACGTATATTCGATTTGAAAGAGGGTCAATTTACGAAAACTTTCAAGATGTCGTCACCGGTATACATTTCGGCAGTAGATAAGACATCGTCATTATTTGCATTTGGAGGATCAGATGGTGTAATCACAGTTTGGGATATTGAAGGTGGATACGTTACTCATTCGTTAAAAGGACATGGTGTGACAATCTGTTCCTTAATATTTCATGGTGAGCTTAATTCCTCAAACTGGAAATTAGCCAGTGGTGATATTATGGGTACCGTCAAGATATGGGATTTGGTTAAAAGGAAGTGTATCTCTACTATAAATGAACATAATTCAGCTGTAAGGGGTGTTGCATTTGACAATTCTGGTGAGTATTTCATATCTGGTGGTAGAGACCAGATTGCTATCATCTACAATACAAAAAATTACAAACCAATAAAGACATTCCTGGTTAAAGATCAGATTGAAAGCACAGGATTTATACGTATACCATGGGCAAGGAATGATGATGATATGTTTTTTTATACTGCAGGCTCTGATAATATTTTGAAAATTTGGAATTCAACGAGTGGTAAATTGGTAGCACAAACTACGGCACCTCAGAAGACAAATGAAGAATTAATGATTATTGATGTATTAGAATTGAATAATGACAGTTTCATGCTAGTAATAAGTGACCAGACGTTAGTTTTCATAGACATGCATACCTACAAGGATGAGTCCGATGTAATAGAGATTCCAATAGTTAACAGGATTGCAGGAAATCATGGAACAATCGCAGATATAAGATATGTGGGACCAGATTTTCAGCTTCTCGCATTGGCTACTAATTCCCCATCTTTGAGATTAATAAACCCAAACAAACCTTTTGAATTGAATATATGCGAGGGTCATACAGATTTGCTTAATGCAATTGATGTTTCTATCGACGGATTATGGATTGCAACAGCATCAAAAGATAATGATGCCAGATTATGGAAGTGGAATGGTGATTGTTTCGAGGAATATGCCGTATTCCAGGGTCACGCTGGTGCAGTAACAGCAATTAGCTTGCCTAAAGCAACCAACTACGAGTTTCCTCCTTTTATTATTACAGGTTCTAGTGATTTGACCGTCAAGAAATGGAAGGTCCCTAAACCCACTGGCATTACTCATGTAGTCAAGACTTCTGAATATACTAGAAGAGCTCATGAAAAGGATATTAATGCTTTAGATATATCTCCAAATGATGAGTATTTTGCTACTGCATCTTATGATAAACTTGGTAAGGTTTGGGATTTAGAGAGCGGAGAGACAATAGGTGTGTTGAAGGGACATAAGAGAGGCTTATGGGATATCAACTTTTGTAAGTTCGATAAATTAATTGCAACTAGTAGTGGTGATAAGACCGCTAAATTGTGGTCATTAAACGATTTCACTTGCACGAAGACGTTTGAAGGACATACTAATGCTGTTCAAAGAGTGAAATTTTTTAATAAGAATCAACAAATTATAACTTCAGGTGCTGATGGTCTAATTAAAATTTGGGACATTAAAGATATAGGAGGTGAATGCTTGAAAACTATTGATAATCACAATAATAGAATTTGGGCATTTGATGTTAAGAATGATGGACTAGAAATGATTTCTGCTGATGCGGATGGTCAATTATCGATATGGTCTGATAATACTGATGCCTTTTTGAAAGAACAAGAACATTTGCAAAAGGCTAAAGTTGAGCAAGAGCAGAAATTAACCAACTATATTTCTAATAAAGATTGGTCTAGCGCGTTTCTATTAGCTTTAACATTGGATCATCCAATGAGGTTATACAATGTTATCAAGTCCTCTATTAACCTAAATGAAGACTCAAAAAGTGCTATAGGTTCATTTAAATTAGAAGACACTATTGGGAAACTTTCACCAGATCAGATCCTTAAATTGTTTAAAAAAATAAGGGACTGGAATGTTAATGGAAAGTTTTTCGAAATCAGTCAGAAACTTCTTACCGTCATTTTACATAAATTTGAAGTTGAAGCTTTAATTGATATTCCAGGATTGATGAAAATAATCGATTCGATAATTCCTTACAGTGAACGTCACTTTACTAGGATTGACGATCTCATTGAACAGAGTTATATACTAGACTATACTGTTAAAGAGATGGATAAGTTAATTTGAAGTTACTTGAGTCCAATTTATGATTTTTGCATCGCCTTTGCTATAGAAAAGACATATTTATAGTTATTTAGTTAATAGTACAAATTAGACACATTAGACAAATTGGACTGTAAAACAGGTTATAATGCGATTTTCCTTACACAAATGGAACTTTTTAGTTGCAAAATGCGATTTACAAATATATTGGGAATTTTCTTTATTTGTATAGCACAGTACAATAAAATGCAACTATCAGATAAGAGAGTAAGACCACCGTAAAAATTCCTTCTTAGAATGATTCTAACTATGTAGATTACACCAGAACAGATCAGACAAAATAGAATTAATAAGAAAGGTATTAATTTTAATATTTTACTAATAGGAGAGAACGGTATTGGGAAAAAAACATTTGTAAACACTTTGTGCAATCAACTAGTTTTCCAGGATGAAATTACAACACCATATAATAATGAATTAAGTATCGAGACTGAAATTATAAGTACGTATTGTTCCAAAGTTAACAATATATGTAAAGGCCATTACTAATATAAATAGAGGTAATTGAACCCAATAGTATTCCGATTCTATTGAATGTCAATTTTACCCGAAATTTCAATCTGAAACTTGAAAATAACAATGCAGGTCACTTTATCAGTTCATTTATCGAAAATGAATATAAGCTAATTTTAGACGAAGAAGTAAGGATCAATAGAAACCCTCGTAAACAAGATAGTAGAATTCATGTTGCTATCTATTTTATTAGACCTACAAGTAAAGGGCTAAGTGAGCTTGATATTGATGTTCTAAAAAAGATAAGCAGTAAAGTTAATGTTCTCCCTGTCCTTGCTAAAAGTGATACACTTACCGAAGATGAGTTGAAATTGAATAAGGAATTAATCATGAAGCATGTTAAGCTTCATAATATTAACATCTATAATTTTGAGGAAGAAGAAGAATTTCAATCGATTCAAGACAGATTACCGTTCAGTATAATTTCGTCTAACGTAGTTCAGGATGGGATCCATGTCCGTAACTATCCATGGGGGAGGTTGGTTATTGAAGAAAGTGATTGCGATTTCAATTTATTAAAAAATATTCTATTTGGTTCGCATTTGCAAGAGTTTAAAGATCAAACGATCAACACGAAGTATGAAAATTATCGTTGGGAACAATTATCGAAAAAATTAGCTAGTTGACTAGCCATTATGACGACATAGTAGTGATAAGGAGCTGGGTTAAGTATTACAATTGTATTATTTGCTTGAAGATTGTAATATCTATATACGTAGTTTTCCTAATATTTAGAAAATAAAGATATGTAAAACTACGAAGTTTTAGTTTTTTATCATTACACATGTATTATAAGATTAATTATATTCATTATGTTTGTGGGAATCACAAATCAAAATACAAGTGAAATAACATTAGGAAATGAAGATGTGTAGTGGGTTAATACCCCATATCATAATACAATGTAGAATTAAAATGTTAGTTTTTTTCATCATCATCATCATTGGAGTTTGAATCCGATTCAGGTTTGCCTTTCTTTCTCAGTTTCGACAAATTTTCATATCCAAGACAAACCTTCTTAGATCTTTCGCAATTGAAGCAATACGGCTTTCGTTCATCACACTTGATTCTTCTTTTGCGACAAGTAAGACATCCAGTTCTCGTTCTTCTCTTAATAATTCTCCTTTTATTAACCAATGCGTTATTCTCTTCTACTTGATAGGGAACTTGCGAATACACCGGATAATAGACGGGTTGCTGAACTGAATATGGCATCATTTGATAGTCATAACCTCCATTAAAAGCCTGTTGGCCAGAATTAGGAAGCCCGGGTACACCAGCAGGGCCAGGTTGGCCCTGCCCATATATGGGATGCGTGAAATTAATTTGTTGATTTGGATATGCCTCGGGCTGATTAGGGTGCTGGAAAGATGGGCTAGTATGTGTAGGGTACGAGAGTGACCCCTTCGGAGGACTGGCTCCCTGGCTATGTTGATTGTTGGGATAATATCCCTGCCTGGATTGGGATGCACCCTGGACACTCCCATAGTAATCGGGGCCGTGGTACACCACTGGGGCATGTGGAAGACTTGTTGACCTATTGGAAAGAAAATGCTCGTTGTTCTGGCCTCCCATAGAAGGTTGCGAAGCTTGGGGAGCTCCTGGTTGCGAGTATACCTGTGATGATCCTTGAACCGAGTTTACTGACGGCATATGGTTCATGGACGGAATGTTTGCTATCTTGTGGCCTCCCAAAGTGCTCGAATGCGAGTCGCCCATCCCATGACTGATACTGTTCTGTCTGGACGATTGGATGTTCCCTATGCTGTCGCGCCGATATATGGACGATGGGACATTGGATTGATTTGTGGATGATTTCCTTGAACGGGACTCTATTGACGACGAGATTGATTGTCTGTGTGGGCTGTAATAACTGAAGTATTTCGTGGTTTTGCCAGTTGTGGTGAAGTGTTCGGTATTGGGTTCGATAGTGAATTGGATGATGATATTCTCGGTAGGGGAGGCGGAGGGGTCTTTTCTTGCTTGTTTTGAAGCGGATCGTTAATTAATTCGAACACTGACGGCAATTGTGGCATGTATTATAGTTCTATCAAGGGTTGCCTCTGGTGTACGTAAGAAAAAAAGAAGATAATGCTTCCGTAAAATTCGCTTTTGAGATAAAAAGTAGAATTAAGTGTACGGCGGCCAACTTATATAATTTATCACACTAAATTAATTAATTTTCACTACCCTGACGTACGTAAAGATTATGCCTTAACCTTATTGTCAAATAGTAGCGGCAGCACTAATTATTATTAGGTACACCTCGCCAAAAGTATATGGTATACAGCTATCCGTAAACAATGCGCTTACATTCAGCGCTAAACCTAAATATAGAAGGGGTCGCCAAGGACCATAAAAAAAGTCCTCAATTCTGGCCTATAGGTAATACCGGGGGCATTTCCTATTGCATAGGTTAATACAATGTAGGAGCAGATAAACTGGACATGGTTGAACGACATGCAGGATTGGCATGGAAAATGGGGTGGTAAATTGCTTAAACGAGTAGATACTGGATTTACGCACTGTATTGTGTGTAGGTCGCACTAGTATACATGGGTAGAATTGAGGGATCGCTGATTCTCGGCACGAGAATCGGCTGGTGTTTGGATGCGAGAGGAGATTCTACCAGACCCGTTAAAGGCGTGTTTGCACGCGGCAAGAGATACATGGGAAACATAAAACCAAACGGCGAACAGTAGTAACGGCTACGGTGGTGGAGGAACGCCAACGAAGGATCGTGGACTAGAAGCAGGTGTTTAGATCAATGAACTAGAAGCAGGTATTTAGATCAATGGACTGGAAGCAGGCCAGTGGTAGTTCCGGTATCCGCGCACATTATAAAGGGTTATTGTTGTGCCAGGTCCAATATTTAGAATAAAGACATGCGCACAAAGAGGGATATTGGAGGATGCAGTTAACTATAAGCGGACGTTGGATCTTAATAGAGTCTGGGACGGGTTGTTGGTCCATATTCCAACAATATTGCATGGCCCAGACAGCACCACTAATGCGGGTATGTGCACGTAAGTGCATCACCGGCCCAAAATATTCGGATGGTCATAATCGGATGTAGCAATAGTCTAGCCGTGGCTCGCTAAGAGAGGCTAGTACCCAACATTATGGAGGGACCATCCACGAGATCCCAATATGTATAATGTTCAGAAGACTCAAAGGAAGAAGGGTATATAGGATGTTTTCAGAGACGACCCAGAACGAAGGAATGCCATGAAGGTGTCTTGCGGGATTCAGGGGTAATATGGGCCAAATGTGAGCGGTCAGTGGCCCATCCGATTTGTGATAAAACCCTATGTCCGAACGCAGAAGAAGATCGGGGGATTAGTACGCACGCATGATGGCATATCGCGGTGTTCGATAATGCAGCAATTTGGCTGACTTAAGCGGAAAACCTTATGCACGGGGTGAACATAAGCACTGTATATTTCTACTCTTATACTTACCACGATCTTTTAAAGACATGTGTATGAAATGGGGCGCGTAGGCAACATATACCAGCGATTCTGATAAGTGCATATTCCAATGATTGCAATCATGCGATTAATTGGATCTGCTGACTGCCAAATTTTGATTGATCAACATGCCCTGCAAAGGAGATAGAAAGGTGCGCGGAGTTGTAATGTTAATTATTAATTAGATCCGAGTCTACCGTCTCGCATAGTGGACGTTTGAATAAATGTAAAAGTGAGATGATCTCGGTACGACTTTCCCTCGCGCGTAAGGATTTGTTGGAGGGTTCGATTTTGGGGTCGTGCTAGGATTTGTTTACAAAATCATCCATATAATTTTTGTTTACATTTAAAATTTTCCTTCAGAACAACCAAAAGATACCAACTATCGTAAAATGGACGAGAAGCAATATCTTCAAGAGGGTACGTAGTGACACAATTGATACAAGTTGACCATGTATTTTTACTAACCAATTCAATTAGATTTTGACCCGAAGTCATTGAAGGTTGCTCAGTTGCGAGGCATCTTGAATGAATATGACGTTTCGTATCCATCGAATGCTAAGAAAAACGACCTAATCAAGCTTTTTAACGATGAGATCAAGGCAAACTCTGCAAAGTACTTACAAGAGTATGAGAAGTCGGTGAAAAACTTGAACGATACTGGATTTATCAACGCCACGTCGACTAAGCGTCGTTCCAAGAGGTCAGTGTCTACGGACCCGGAAACTGCAGCCTCTGCTGACGACAAGCAAACAGACGTCGCTGATAAGTCTCAACAACCGTCTGATATTTCAGGTGTAGCATCTGACAACGAAGAAAATAAGGAATCAATCAAACCTAAGTCTAAGCGTAAGACAAAGAAACTGAGAAAGACCGGCAACAAAGAAAATTTAGTCGAGGAAAGAGCAGATGCTGACACATCACAAACTGAAGGGTCTAGTAAAGTGAAGTCAGAAGTTAAAAAGGAGGAGGACGTTGACGAAGACAATAATAAAGATACCGGTTCAGACGATGTAAAGAATGAGAGTATATTCAGCAACGATAATGTTTTCCAGTCACCACCCAACTCTGCTGATGTCAAAAAAATCAATTCACCAGCCGCATACAAATCTCCTGGGCTGTCAAAAAAGAGACATAGGGGTACTGAAGAAGAAGTGACACCAGTGAGTAAAAAGGCTAAATCTACACCTTCGAAATCCCAAAGATCCCTGTCAGTAAAAGCCACGAAGAAGAAGGGCCACTTATTTGATGATAATGATTCGAGCGACTCTGATACCGATATATTTTCTCAAAGCATCATCCATCTGGTCAGGACTCCTAAACTTTCAAAAATTCAGAAACCTACATCAAAAAAATCTACCCCAATTCAAAGTAGAAAGCTGACTCCTCTTAAGAGTAGTAACAAGGAAAAAGAGAATGTATTGAAAGAGAAAGTAGAATACACGCCTTCGCAAAAAAATGATACTCCATCATCTAATAAATCTTCAGCTAAGAAAAATAAATCTACACCTTCTGAAAAGTCTTTTGTATCATTTAATGAAGAAAAAGATGACTTTGACAAGCACCAAAGAAAAATAAAACCTAGTCAAAAGTCAAATGCCCAACCTCAATTAGGTAGTTCATCTGCATTGACATCTGCAGATCTTGCATCGCAATTAGGTATTACTATTCAAGGTTTACCACCAAAAGATTATCAGTTGAACGAAAATAGTTTTGGTGATGTAAAAAGTGGAGGATCGAATAAAAAGTTGACTCCACGTCCAAGGAAATATAAGAAAATTTCCCAACCTGAGTTGGATAAATTTAATAATCAGGAAGACGATGATGAAATAGAAGACGAAAACGATGATCATTTTAGCAAGGTAGAAGAAGGAATCAAAGAAGAAGTTGAGAAATTGAATGACCTCGTTGAAGGTGAAGCCCTTCCCATTAGGAGACCATCACTCTTTACTGTGTTTTCGTTTATTGCCTTGTGGTTGATTATATTAACAGTTGGTTTATCAGGATATTGGTATAGGGAACAAACGTATTTAATTGGTTACTGTGGACAAGAAATCAATGAACCTACAATTCCACCAACTAGTGATTTACCTGAGTGGTTGGTTCAAACAGGAGCATATGTGGATGAACAGTTTAAGCCAAAATGTGCCAAATGCCCAGCGCATGCCAGATGTTTTCCTTATTTGGAATTAGGATGCTATGAAGACTTTGTGGAGTATAAGCCTTGGTATTTTGATTTATTACCTATTATTAATCCCAGCTTGAAGAGGTGTGTTCCTGATACGAAGAAAGCTGAGAAATTAGAAATTATGATAGAAGTATCATTGGATTTATTGAGGTCTAAGAACGCTAATAAGAATTGTGGAAAAACACCTACCGACAACTTCGAAGCAGGATTGTCAGTTGATGAATTGCACGAATTATTATTATTAATGAAAGCACCATACATCACTAGAGAAGAGTTCGAAGAGTTATGGCAGAGATCCGTAATTGAATTGGAAAAGGAACCAGAAGTAATTGTAAGGCAAGTTATTTTTTCTTAGAATAAGTTTCTATTTATTGATACAGAAGTACTAACATTTAAGTATAGACAGGACTCAAAATTGGCGACGTATTTTCAACCATTGACCTTAACAACACGAGAAAGGAAGAAAAAGAAGACAAAATTTTTCGATCAACGTCCTTATCAAACCTCAGCTTGAAGTGCCAAATGCAAAATACTATAATGCAGTCGATAATAGACAATAAGACATTCATATTTGCGTGCATTAGTGTTGTAATTGCTTTGTTAATGGTCAGATATAAGTATGAACAATTTAGATTAGAGAGAGTTAGAATTGAGATCATTTACAACGAAGTTTTGAAGAAATTAAGGAAGCAGTACAAAATATCTCATGGCTCAAATGGTAAAGTTCCATCCTATATAGGATCTACTCAGTTAAGAGATTTGATATTGACAAGTGAAACTAACTTGACCCGCAAATTAACTTTATGGAATAAAATCAGTCATAAAATTGAGAGCAATTCCAATATTAGATACCGATTGATAGAAAACCATGGAGAGATCATGAAAGTTTGGGAATGGATTACTGATATGGAAATGCACGATTGACGTACCCATGGATCTGTATATAGAGATATACGTAAACAACATATTAGTAAATACAGTTAGTTTCGTTATAACGCATGCATTAAGTAATTAATTACTGGTAAAAGCTATGATACAGTTACATTTTTTACACTATCCGTAACCTCATTTAAAAGATCTTCATCGTCACCAGCCAAACCTTTTTCAAAAATCTCTCTACCTGATAATTTACCGTTATGCATTTGATTAAAGTGTTCGAGATCTTTTTCGGCAATTTTCATCTCTTCTCTAAAATTCTTTCTCCATTCATTCCACGAATCCTTAGTTACTTTTGTACCGTGGAATTTCTTCTGTTCCTCCATTTCTTTGGCTAAAGCATCTTCATCAAACTTTTTCTGTGTTTTTTCTAATTTGTTTTGGAAAAGTATCTCGGCTTCGTCCTTTAGTTGGGTTGCCAAAGCAAAAACCGAAGGCATACCAACTTGTAATTCGGCCTCTTCTTCTAACTTCGACAATAACTGACCTATGTCGCTAGAATCAAATTCGATACTTTCTGATAAGTTTAACATAAGCTTCGTTTCATTTTCATTTTCATCCTCGCTTTCATCACTTACTTCGTACTCTTCCTCATCTTCATCATCTGGAATTATTATATCAAGTTCAGGAACTACTTCAGGGTATTCTGCTGGATATTTAACGTCTAATAGTAAGCTGTGCTTTCGCTCAGATGGTGTATCTAATGATAACTTGATACTAAAATGTGTAGGTGTATACTTGGTCAATTCATCAGGATATATTGAATCTAAAACCTCAAGTTCCAGTTGTTGCTCTTCTTGCGGATCCATATCCAGTACTATTGAGTTAGTCCTAGGTGATGTAGTCTTCTACCACTATAAGCCTAGTTTTTTTTAAAAAAATGTCGTTCAACTTGAAGAGATATAAGTCCGATATTTAATTATAAATGTCGCAACTGTTTCATGTTAAACAGAAGTTCCAACGAGCATTCACGTCAAGTAAATTATAATTAATATATTAATTGAACTAAAAATAGCAAGGTAGAACCATAAGGTATAATAATCTATAATACTATTTGGATATAAGAAGTGAAAGTTAGAAAACCGGGCGTTTCACATTTTTTTTTATTTATATTATATTAGTTTCAAGTGAAAGCTACCAACATAGTCGAGCCATGAATGAGGGACAGGACACAAACCAACGTACATATCGCGACATCTTACCCGATAGTACATCAATTATAGACTTTGCATATTCAGAAAAGCATCCATTAAGAGTTGGAGCATTCAGCATTTCGCACAAACAGGAGATAAATTATCATGGCCTGGAGTTTGACAATACTTACGGCAGAGAGAGCGAAAGCGACGATGAGGATTACAGCTACTCCTCAGATGAGATAAACTGCAAAGCTGTGGCATTGTTTGATTTCATGCCTGAAAACGATAACGAAGTTGCATTAACTGAGGGCCAAATCATCTGGATTTCCTACAGGCACGGTCAAGGGTGGCTAGTGGCCGAAGATTCAGAGACAGGCGAGAACGGGTTGGTTCCAGAGGAATATGTGGAGATTTATTATGACGATGAGATTGAAGACATGCCTAAGCGCAATGAAATTGACGACATACCGAAACCCTTTCTACCAGAAATACTACAAAATTATAATATACAGAAGCGAGAAGACAGTGACAGTGAATGGGTAGATACTGATGACGAAATAGATGCAGAAGATGCTGGAAATATACCAGCAGACAATATCAAAGAAAAAGGTACACACGGGGAACAAATTCACAATGAACAGCGGCAAACGCTGAAGCATCCTGGAACAGACTCTAAAGTTGGCCAACTACAGGAAGAAGTACACGAATTGTCACTTTCATAAGCAGTTATATAGTTAATAGAGAATAAACATTCAGGTTGGGTGGCATCTTTATATGCAGACTTAGTAAGATCAGATCAAAACGAAAAATGTAATTTGCAAGGCATCGAAAGTTTAAAATCAGCTTTTCAGTTTATATTTTGGGTATTAATTCACTATAATGGACCAATGACCAAGGGGGACAAACTAAAACATAGTGAATTACCAACAAAAGAAAAGGTGGAATTCGAAAGGAAGAATAATCGAGTATTTAAGGGTAGTCCAAATTATGTCAATTTTCTTAACAGAGAGGTCACCGAATTTTTCCAAAAGAAACTAATAAACTCATTCAAGGAGAAGCCCTATTTCCACGAATCAAAGATCAACAGTAAGGGATATGTAATTTATAAAAAAGACGAAGAATTTGAAAATGGAAGTGGAACAACTTGGACTAGCGCAGAAAAAGAAGTATTTTTTGATTGCCTAGCCAGGTATTCAATTCATCAAATTGATTCCATTTGCGATAATTTGCCAGGGAAATCAGAGATAGAAATAATGTCCTACTATAATTCTCTTTCTCGAGAGTTAAGAAGATTAAAGAGCAAAATTGTAAGGAGGAGGAAGTACCATAAAGTAAAAATAATGAAGGATAAAAAGCAAATTGAGTATAGGTATAAAAGTTTACCTAATAGAAAGAACTTGGTAAAGTATGAAAACATTCCTATAGCATATGAAATGAGTGAAAACTTTATTAAAATGGAGGAGATACAGGCTGAAATGATAGGACAAAGGGAAAGAAGTAAGACAAATGATGAGAATCAACGGTTCAAGAGACAATTCCTCGATTATACTAAAACTAAGGAACAGTCGCATAATACAGAAAATGGAGAAATAGAATTAGATCAATTACAAAGTTCTGATAACGAAGTAAGCGATGAACAATTGATCAACTATAGCATAGCGTGCGAGCTTTCGAAATGCTTGTACCTGAATAATAACATAACTCCATTAACAAATAGTAAACTTGTCCCAAAATTGCATTATAAATCGCTAATACTTCTAGATCAAATAACCAGACTTGTCACTGAGAAGATTTTACTAAAGATTATTGAATTTAAAGTAGTGCTGACTTGGTTAAATCAGAGAAAGATAATGTCAGAAGGGTGTAATATACCTATTGCTATAACGCATGGTGACATATATCGTGCAATTAATAATTTAAAACTCTTTGAAGTCCCAAGGATTGGGTACGAATCACTTAAGAATTCGGAAGGTAGATCAATGAGGATTAATAATTATTTTGCCCAATTACCTGGAAACTTAAAAATTGAAGTTGAAAATGATTTGGATAGTAAGTATGGGGAGCCTATTAGGGATAATGCATATAAAAAACTAATTCTTAATGATACTGATAAGAAGTACGGCCAAAGATTCACTCCGAATTTTAATGTTAATGAATTTACTTTTAGTAACGAATTATCTCAGAACCACCAAAAGATAGCCAATTTTGAAGGAAATTCAATTCCGCATATATCCTCTCTCCCAAACAACACACAGTCTGCATTACATGAGACAAGACTAGCAAATGACAGGCCCAACGAAGAATTTGAGGAAATTATTGACCTGGAATTGATAAGGGTAGAGCTGGAAGACTTAGAAGTCAAGGATATTAATAAATCTAATATGTATGAGCATGCATTGTTAACTTACTTTACTCTGTATAAGTTGAATGACGAACAAGTCAGAAGTTCTATGTACTCGCTAGAAGACGCGGAAATGTTGCTTGGAGAAAATGGTTTAGATAATCTGCAAGATATATCAGAGGAACAATATTTTGAAAGACAGAATTCCACTATTGAAGATGACGATGGAAATAGCGAGCAAGAGAACGAGGTTCAAACAGAACCTGAGGTGATAGTGACTAAATCTCTTTTGAATAATTTTTCTTACACATTTGCAAGCTATGGTAATAATTTGGATTAATAGTTTAGAGTATGTGGGCAGTGCTAATTGATACTGTATGATATTTGTATAATAGTTATGTACATAGTTTGTAAACTTCATGTTTATTCTCGAAATTTGTAATACTTTAAGTCCTACTAATACGGTTGATTGAAAGCTTCTTTAAGTTACGATACTGTATACATAAGTTGGCTATTGAATTAATAGTTTTTTAATTTTATTGAAGCGTAATTTGTCGACTGCAAATGTTAATTCTTAGGAAGACTGAATTGTTATCTGTATATATTTGTAAATTATTGCGCTAATTCTATTGTTAGTCACCCGATGTTATACTAGCACTTGAATATTCAAAAATATGTCCAGCATATAAATGGCAAAAGAAAATCTAGAACGAAAACTGCAAGTATGTTTAATTTGCAAACAGATCAATAGAAGGAAATAACATTAGTATAATGCAGTTAAAATGCCTAATAATAGCTTCAATATTATTCATAAGTAGACGTAAAGATAAAAACTGAGAATATAAAGCACGTTCATTCCAATGCATAATGATATTCCCGACAACAAAAACGAATGCCTATACTTTGTCAATTTAGAAACGATATTTGAACTGTTATATGCCGCAACATCATCATAGATCCAATTATAATACTCCACAAATGTGAGATTATAAATAATAAAGCAAGTTTCATAAAGAATATAGCGACATATGCAGTAAAATTTCAACAGGAATATTGAAAACTTGTAGGCATAAATAACCCACACTGACGTCACAAAAGGAAAGTTGATATTGATAATAATGAATGAATGGGCGATAAATATAGGTAAAAAATTGTTGTTAGTGTCGATTAATAACTCACGTAAAGTGAAAATTCTACTTGAGCGATTGAGCAACGATTTTGGTTCTTGATATCTAACTCTCTTCTTCATGTAATCCATCAAATTTATGGCTAAGATAAAATATGGACATAAAATTTGCCAGAGAATAAAGACCTTAAATATTATACTTATGTCAGTAAATAGCAACGAATATTCATTGTTGAATACCAAATTGATGCATCCGATATTCTCAAACACTAAAAGCAAGACTTCAGTCTTAATGTCCCCAAACCAGCCCATGCAAAACCGCAACACAAATATCAAACTTATTATGTTCTGTAACAAGTCAAGTAAATAGTCTTGTATGAAGATCAATCCCCATTGTGAGTTATAGAAAATCTTATAAAACTGTAGTCCGTGGATGAAGATACAGCTTCCAATAAGTCCTATTGTGCAAATTGTGGGATTGAGAATGTAATTGCACAAATATTTATCTATGAATCTGATTTCTGTACTCATATCTCTTTTAGCTTCCGCATCTATATCTAGTATTGACTTGGTCATCTTGCTATGGTAATCTTCTATCCCGGTGTTCAGCTTATGATGATTACTTTGTGAATAATTTCGCAACGATACTTTTCACGAAGCCATATGTCAGATTAAATATGCAAAAAATTAGGACAAACAAACAAGGAAATCTTAGCCACTTTTATAAGTGGGCTGTAGGGCATTTACTATTTTGATCGATTTATACGACTTTATTACTCCTACCAAATGCATGGGATGGGATGCTTACCTTAAAAATGCGTGCGGTATTTTGGTGCAGCATGTGGCGCACACATGGGTAAAATAATAGCGTATCCGAGACAAAACGGTTAGCGAGATCGACCAGGTGGTTCAACATGTGGCAAGCTTTGCATTAAGTAATTAGCAGCCGAGAAAAGCTTTTTCAACACAGTATAACGTAGAGTTGGGTAGATGATTTGATTCTCTGAATAAACTGGGCAAGCCCAGGAGGTGTTTTTTTAGTGGCATAAGCCGTTGACGCCGTTTTGTGTCAAAACTCATCAGCCCACTTCAGCCTTGTTTGCGTAAAAATAGCACACTACTTGGTCTACAGAACAAGTACGACATAGTTTTGACTCTTATGTTAGCAAAATGACCACTTTCCAAGTATAATGGGAAAAAATATTGACTCCAACAAATATTGTACTCTACATTATAGGCTTCTTGTTTCTACTCACTTCTTGTCTGTGATTTACTGCAACAGACTGCAAAGTCAAAACCAAGGCTCGTTAAGTTAAGGTTCGTATATACTCGCAAAATTCGATCAACGTCTTGCGATGCTGCGCCGAACACAATATCTTTGGTATATAGGTCTGTCGATCGTACCTTTTCCTAAGCCATGAAAATATAGAGAACTAGGAGATGCTAAAATTACCCATTACCGCAATATCTGCCATCTTAACCTCAGCCCCACAAGCCATTAACCTGAATAGACAATCAATTCTATATTCATACTTTTAGGCTTCATAATAATTCTACATATTACCTACCCCCACAAGCCATTAACCTGAATAGACAATCAATTCTATATTCATACTTCTAGGCCTCATAATAATTCTACATGCTCTACATGATACCTACCCACGAAAGAGTCCCCACATCCAGGCGCATGGGTGTGATGCGCACCCCGTAGTAGATACAGCTTATATGTAATCATGGGCTTATAGTCTACGGTTGGTTGGCATTGGTGTATTTCACTCAGCTATCTCCCCAGATTTTTAACCAGGTGTTAGGTTGCATTCATCATGGTACGAAAGACAAAATCCTTCACAGAGCAACAGTAAACACACGACCCAATCCCGGAGAGGTCGTGTCCGAAACCAAGAGCATCAGGCCCACGTATCTTTAACTGACAAATTGTTGTTGAAGGTTCTATTTGTTCTTTTTATTCAATTAATACTACTAGTATATTAATCAATTAAAAAATCACTCAATTAAAAATGTCCCAAGTCTATTTTGATGTTTCCGCTGATGGATCTAAATTAGGTAGAATCACCTTCAAGTTGTACAACGATGTCGTCCCAAAGACCGCTGAAAACTTCAGAGCTTTATGTACCGGTGAAAAGGGATTCGGTTACGCCAACTCCACTTTCCACAGAGTCATCCCAGACTTCATGTTACAAGGTGGTGACTTCACCAGAGGTAACGGTACCGGTGGTAAGTCTATCTACGGTGAAAAGTTTGCTGACGAAAACTTCACCAAGAAGCACGTAAGACCAGGTTTATTATCCATGGCTAACGCTGGTCCAAACACCAACGGTTCTCAATTCTTCATCACCACTGTTCCATGCCCATGGTTAGACGGTAAGCACGTTGTTTTTGGTGAAGTTGTTGATGGTCTTGACATCGTCAAGAAGGTTGAATCTTACGGTTCTGGTTCTGGTGCTACCAAGAGCAGAATCACTATCGACGCTTCTGGTGAATTATAAGTTACGTGATGTCTGAAAGAGTCTCGTGTAGGTGGACTTCTATATAATTATATATTTTAAGTGCAATACATGAAGATCATATGTAACGGGCATGTATATTACACCAATTTGGAGATCATATTATATTGTATCTCTAGATCGTATGTAGGAATACCAACGCATGACAGGTCCTTAAGGTGGCCGCTTACCGACTATTATAATGACTGGACTCTACATTCGATTGTGAATCGTACAATGTGAAATTGATCTATGTACTCGAGGCTAAACTTTTGCTATAACTGATTACATTTTTGCTTGTAAAACAGCGTCAATTCCACTAAGTTTCACTCCTCTTTCAACTTCTTTACCTAAATATAATACCTTACGTGTTTTGTTCTCGATAACAATAGCGTATCTGGCAGTTCTTGTTCCCATACCGTTGGCAGAAGCATCAACTGACAAGTCGTTCTCCAGACTGAAGGCAACGTTACCGTCAGACGCAAAGTATACCTGCGGTCTTGGCTCGGTTATTTCCACACCATCCAATAACAATTTTCCCCAAGCATTTAATACGAACGCATCATTGGCACTAGTAACTATAATTGCTTCGATGTTCTTTTCCGTTTTTAACTTAGTCAAATTAGCCAAGAATGGTGGAATATGGTTAGCAGTACACGTAGGAGTAAACGCTCCTGGCACCGATACAATTAAAGTATTCCCGTCGGTCTGTTCCAAAAGTTTATCAATCTTGAGTAAAATTGGTTGCTCGCATGCTAATGGGTCTTGTTTAGCGTTCAAATCAATTGGAATGTACCTAAATGCGACATCCTTAGGGAATTCTTGTCCTGATTGTAATGCCATTGTGAATTAACGAACGATTATTCCTTTATCAAACGTCGATTCAGCATTAAATACTCCAGATAACGCACGTGATAGGAGTATATTCTATATATATATCACGACAGAACGGGTGGAACCATTGGAATTGTGGTATAGATAGATAGATAGAGGTATTGTAGATAATGTTGACGGCCGATTTGACGTTCCATAGAGAAATATTGTAGTATTTTGTTAAATGATTTATACAGTGAATTTTTGCAGGTGAATCAGATTATTTTTAATTCGAATGAGAATAATTTAGAGGTGATTTTCTTGCATTTTAATGATAGATAGAACCATAGAATTGTAGATGGTATCATGGAAGAACATAATGATATAGGATTAGATATACCAATCGATTCACCAGATGAGTATAATCCATTTCTGGAGCCAACAACTGCTGATACACCGGTTTCAACAATACCCTCTAGCATCAGCAACCACGGAAATGAAGAATTTACAATTAAGCCAATAAGGCTAGCTAAGAGACAAGAACGGAGGACGTCAGAGGAAAAAAAAGGCGAGTTTCAATGCAGGCCAATGAGGTTAGGATCTAGGAATAAGTCAGTTTCTTCAACTAACGAAGACACACCATCCTCCACACCTAAGTCAATAAAGCGTAAGAAATCGATCCAGATACGCAACTTACCAATTGTTGATACAAATTACATGCTGAGTATAAATAGTGATGTTAACGATATGATATTTGCTGTTTGTTTAGTTGATTTTCATCATGTAAGAGGCCCAGAAATTCAGTGGTGGAGGTCAAACTACTTCCCTGACTACCCGCCAGACAACAAATTATTTAAAAATTTGCCATTCCAAGCTTTACCTGATGGGTCTCATTTATTCGAAGAAACGTTTTCGAATTTCAACCTCGTATACGATTTTAAGACAGGCAAGTCATACGATGATGGAGACGATTACAACAGCTTCGAAAGTGACCCGAGACATTTGGAAACGCTATTCGGTTGTTCTTGCGTAAGACAAGTGAAGACTAGTGACCTATCGGATGAAGAGAGGCTCAGAAATAAGGATATAACAAGATCAATTGTTCAAAAAGCAGTTGTAGTGATTGCCAAGAATCACCCTATTTTTCAAATTATCAAGGAAAAGTTGTCGATAATATCAGCAAGTTACTTTTTGCAAAACGACTTCAGCAACACTGAAATATTAGAAAGTTTATTTGATAACTTGAATAGTACTTTTAGGGCTGGAGAAAATGAATTACAGACGAATAATCCGAAGGCGAAACGACAAATAGTAACAAATGAATTTGTTGAAAGACAAGAAGAGTTCTTTGTTAATTTGAATTTAAAGCAAACTATATTGAAATTCAAAACCAACTTGCTTGTGATTTATAAGGCATTATTACTAGAAAAAAAGATTCTAATATATTCTAATAATAATTTAGAACTTCTAACTCAATTTCAAAATAACTTAATATCACTTGTTCCAAATTTAATTAATAATCTAACGAATTCCGGTTGTCCATTATCAGATTTTATTGAAACTAATGGCCCATTATCCAAACCAGATTCACTCAATACTAATAGCAGGCAATCAATGTTACGTTTTTTTGGATTACCCTTGCAGATATTTAACACTAAGGGCGCATTTTGGAATCCATATTTACCATTACAACAGTTAAGTGAATTAAGCGCCTCGGAAACTAAGTCTTACATGATTGGATGTTCCAATTTATTATTTGTTAACCAACTGGAATCATTGAAAGTTGATTTACTAGTTAATCTAGATAATAATGAATTATCATATCCGAATGGAAGACCCAACGAGTTACATTTGTCTTCTAAAGATAAGAAGTTTGTGAATACACTTATTAGTAGGATTAAGCATAATGATAAGGAAGAATCGCAAAATGGCAATGATAATGAACAGTTCATTGGTAGTGATGACTACGTTAGATTTGAGTTTGAGGACTACCTTTTGTCATTGCTATCCACCACACGGTATAACCAATACTACGAAAAATTTAATCAACCACCACCCGGATTTTCCAATGTAACAGTACATTCGAATGAAATCTCTGAGCGTAAAAAATCCTCGGAAACATCAAACATTAAAGATCAGTTAGATGAGGGCGTGAGCTTAAATAATATGGAAAACGGTAATTTGACACTATTTAATTCTAGCTTCATTGAATGCTGGTTAACAACAAATAATTTTAAAATTTGGGACCACATGGCTGACGAATTCATATTTAACTTCTTAGATCCAAAACATATCAGTGTTGATTTGGTCGATGATAATCAGCCATATAGAGTGACCGCTCTTTTCAACAATTTGAAATCGAGATTAAATTCCACTGCGAACCCAGGTCCATTGAACAATGAAATTAAAGCTCAAAAATTCATAACTAATTCAAATGATGACCAAATTGCTACTGAAGAAGGTTTATCGGGCTCTATTAACGATAAGGTTAATGAGAGGCAGGACGAGGGTGATACAGAAGGTTCGAAACCAACTCCCAAACCCATTGGAACTAGAATATCTAGTTGGACTAGTGGTTGGGGGTTTAAAAAGAAATAATACTTACTGCACCTCTTTCGTTGCTTTATTTCTTTTGAATTGAGTCTACTTTTTCCTATATGTATTTATTTAGGTATATTAAATAGTATACACATTGAACCTTTTAGTGTCCTGGATCCAAAGGAATATTTAGTTGCAAAATACGCGCACGTGATGTCAATGCCCATCTTAAATTTTTCAGAACAAATTCAACTTGGAATCTGCTTAGAAGGCAAGATATATATACAAATGAAACACCCTTTTCAGAATATTGCTATTGACAAATCCGGCGAGCACTTGTTTACTAGTGTTAAAAATACCTTACAGGTTTTTAATTTGGAAACAGGGTCTAAAGTGGGTATTTGGGTTGATAATGTAGACATCAACACTTCTTTGAAGAAGCAACAAGAAGAAAAAATCAAAGCTCTACAAGCTAAGCAAGATGAGACTACACCAACCAGCGAAGATACAGATCAAGAAACATCAGCTAAGAAACAAAAGGCAAGCACTACAAAGGCTATCAAAGTTCCAAAAATTCCTGTACCTGGTCCTGGAGCACCTCCAATCTACAACTACATTAGAGCTTTAACACTTTCAAATGATGAAAAATTCTTAATTGCAACTACTGATAGTGACAAATCGGTTATTATATTTAGTATAAATTATGATAATGAAAACTGCCTTACCTTAATTAAGCGTCAAACCTTCCCTAAAAGACCATGTGCAGTTTCTACATCTACAGATGATATGACGGTCGTTGTGGCTGATAAGTTTGGAGATGTTTACAAAATGTCTATAGATTCCCAAGAACCAATCGACGAGAAGCTGTTAATTCCAATATTGGGTCACGTCTCTATGTTGAGTGATGTCAAAATAGCTGAACATAACGGAAAGCAATTCATTTTAACTGGTGATAGAGACGAACATATAAGAGTATCCAATTTTCCTAAAGCTTATGTTGCCAAAAGCTGGTTATTTGGTCATCGTGAATTTGTGTCTTCGTTGCATATTCCTGAGTTTAATCTGGACTTGTTAATTAGTGGTGGTGGTGATGAATTTATTTGTTTATGGAACTGGTACGAAAATAAATTACTCGACAAGGTTCAACTTCGTGAATTTATCCAACCATTTTTAAATGATTCTCATTTACCTCCAGAAAGATTCCTTACTGAAACTTCTAAGAAAGAGATTTCTATTTCAAAGATTTTAACATATAAGAATCCTGAAGTAAACGAACATTTCTTGATCGTTTTATGTGAAAATACTAAATGTATTGTATTGTTTGAAGTAAAGGATTTTAAGGTGGAACACAAATATACATTGACTGTGAAGCACCCATTAGTAGATATTTGCTTACAACAGTCTACAGGACTTTTATTTGCTTCTAAGGATATTGAATCTGATGACGATTTATTAGATGCTTATCAGATTAATTCCAGTTCGAAAGTATTGGAAAACGTTGACAAATCCACCTTGTTGAAGCCG
This sequence comes from Debaryomyces nepalensis, assembly GCA_030583445.1. Classification (NCBI taxonomy): domain Eukaryota; kingdom Fungi; phylum Ascomycota; class Pichiomycetes; order Serinales; family Debaryomycetaceae; genus Debaryomyces; species Debaryomyces nepalensis. Next base: position 538,701 of record JAJMIM010000002.1, on the reverse strand, counting down.
ATTTCTACAGCTAACAATTGCGAAGTAGATTCAAGAGATCAGTTCTACCCATTGTATTATATCAATTCATTAAGAAAACGTAGTGAGCATTGAACTAAAAAAGCAAATTTTGTATATTAAATATTACATACATAATAATTTGGAGTGACAGCGTAGCTTATTTATCTTCAACAATTCCACCTTGTTTACATAACGCATAAAACAAAGAGTTCTTGTTTTTCAACAAGTTTGCAGGAGTATCAAATTCTGCAACTTCACCTTTTTCTAAAACAATAATTCTGTCTGAATCCATGATTGTGTTCAATCTATGTGCAATTGTCATAATAGTCCTATCCTTAAACTCTCTTCTAATAGTTTCTTGTAAGACCAGATCTGTCTCAACATCAACAGCAGCAGTCGCTTCATCTAACACCAATATATGAGAGGGGATCAATAAAGCTCTTGCAAGACATATTAACTGTCTTTGACCTACTGATAAGTTAGATCCACCTTCAGATAATTTAACGTCTAGTGCAGATTGAACATTCTCATCTTCGTTTTCTTCAAACATCTTTAAGACGTGGTCTTTCAAATGTGATAATTCCAACGCATTCCAGATTTGATCCGTAGTGAATATATTTGTTGGATCTAAGTTCGATCTAATGGAACCTTCAAAAACTTGTGAATCTTGTGGTATAATAGACAACTTATGTCTCAAATCACTTAAACCAATTTTACTGGTATCAATTCCATCTATGTCAATATTACCTTGGAAGCTTTCAATAATTCTAAATAATGCTAAAGTCAAAGATGATTTTCCAGCTCCAGTTCTACCTACAATACCTATCTTTTCTCTAGGCTTAATGGTTAAATCGATGTTCTTCAACACCAACTCTAACTCGGGTCTGTACTTCGTAGAATAATTCTTAAAAACAATTTCTCCCGATTGTGGCCAATCTTCACTTGGTCTCTGGTCTTCAATGATTTCAGGTGCTTCAGGGACAAGCTTTGAATACTCCATGATTCTTTCAACCGACACAATATTAGTTTCAACTTCAACAGTCATCCTGACAATCCAGTTAAGCGACTGAGTTATTTGTAAAGAATAAGAAACAGACAAGCCAACTAAACCAGCAGTTAAATGGCCAGATTTTAATGTTAAAATAGATAAACCAGCGGCTCCTAAGATAATAATAGACCCTAAAAATTCTAACCTAACAGCTAACCATCTATTGGCATTGATTGCGGGATGATAAGCACTCATATTCCTATCAACCCGACTTTCATTCAAATACTTGAATCTTTCCTCTTGTCCGTATGCTCTAATAAGAGAAACTCCTGTAAGTGATTCTTGAAAGTTTGCAAATATGGGAGACCTAGAAACAGAATCCAATCTTCTTAATTCTCTTGATGTCCTCAAATAATACTGTTGGTAATAAACATACAAGACTCCTAAAGGAATAATAATGAAAATAAACTGCCACGTAGAAAAGCAAATAACAATTATAGTGAACAAAACTTTTGTTGAATTACTGAAAAACATAGAAAAAACCCTACCAAGAATTTCATCAACTTTGTAAACATCATTCGAAAACCTATTCAAAATTCTACCGATTGGAGTTGTCTCAAAAAATGACATTTGTGCTCTCAATACACTAATAGCCATTCCGTTATGCAACTTCTTGGAGCCTTGAATAGTACACCAAATCCACATGATACACGTTTGAACCAAAACTAAAGAAGAACTTCCTATCCCTAATAAGAAATAAATTCCTAGGTATTTCAAAACGTCAGGGTTGTAACCATATCTACTATTCACTTCAGACCAGTGCTTCAACCAAACGTTAGCCAAGACTGAAACAAACATACTGATAATAGTAAAGACTAAAAACAAAAGAACACTACGTGGGTTACATGCTTTTGCATATTGCATATAGACATCCCACTTTACCTTACCTTGTTCGACATGTTCCTTTCTTGCTTTAACGTCATCGTCTTCTTCTTCAATAATATCTAGGTCGTCTTCGGATCTTAAAGATACATCAGACGCCCTTCTTAAGCTATTGACTTCAAAATCTGAATCAGACTCTAAATTATCCAAGTTCACGTTATCTTCATCTTCCAATTCTGGTTGTTCATTGGTTAACTCTTCTTTTTGTTTTCCAAAATCCTTTATCAACTGGCGCAAAAGACTAGACTCTTGCTTCATAATTTCATCATATGTACCCTGTTCCACAATATTACCCTTACTAATCATGTGAATGTTATCAGCAATGCTTAAAACACCAATCGAGTTTGTGGCCAATATTTTACATTTTGATTTCAACAATCCCTTTGGTCCTATAACATGATCAATTAAGTGTCTACCAACATGCTCATCCACAGCACTTAATGGGTCATCTAACAAATACACGTCTGCCCTAGCATATACCGCTCTGGCCAAAGATAACCTTGCTTTCTGTCCACCAGACAAAGAAATACCCTTTTCACCAACTTCTGTTCTATCACCTTTAGGTAAAATACTTAAATCAATGGTCAATGCACAAGCCTTTAAAACATGTTGATAGAATTCTGGATCATACTTGTGTCCAAATAAGATATTTTCTTTGACAGTACCATTAACTATCCAAGGAACTTGCGACGCATATGCAACTTTACCGTGAAGTCTTACCTCTCCGTCTAACCTGTATAAATCGCCAAGGATTGCTTGAATCAAAGAAGATTTACCAGAGCCAACCTTACCAACAATACAATCTAACTGTCCTTTCCTAGATTCGAAATTTATATTCGACAAGGCAACTTTGAGATTTTGCTCCTTTTTAGCCTTCGACCAAACAAAACTACCATTTTTAATTGAAACTGCAACTTCACCTGTCTTGCTTACTCTAGGAACTTTAATTACTGCATCTGTTTGTATTTCAGATGCTGTTAAAAATTTAGTTAATCTCGAGATAGCAACCTGAGCCTCCACAATATTTGTGATAACCATTGGAACAACAGATAAAGGAAATGATAATAAATTAAACAATGCTAATGCAGGGAAAACAATATCAGTCAGCAATGTCCTATCCTTTTGAAACAACACAAATACTGCAAAGGTTGAGCAACTAACTAAGAAAGGTGCTAAGTTCCATGTAAATACAGAAACAGCTCCAAAAATACCCATTTTTTTCAAATTGCGTAATTCTTTTTCGTTCCTTACATGTCCCAATTTCTTAAGATAAGGGTGTTCCCAGCCATATAATTTCAATGATTTGATATTATTTAAAATTTCACTAATTAGGCTAGACCTCTCATCTTTATATTTCATTTGACGCTTCTGAAGCTTCTTTTGGAATTTTGCTATAACACCATTTAATGGAATCATAATAAGCATAATAAGAACACCAGCCCACATAGATTTGCCTAATAAATTATGAAGTGACAATAAACATAATATAATTTGAAAAGGGCCAGACCAAATAATTTGTAAATTTTGAACCAAATCTTGCAATCTTTGGACATCAACAGACATCAAATTAACAATATCGCCTGTACTCGACTCTTGCTTAGTTTCGTTTGATAAAACTAAAGATTTATTATAAATGACAGAAGTCAATGAAGTCTTAATTTTCATCCCTAAATCAAATGCTCGTTGGAAATACTGATGTAAAAATGCTGTCTGAGTAACCGATACAACAAACATGGATCCTGCAATCATGAAACCTTTTGTCAACGGGATAGGTTCACCTTTATCCAATGATTCAGAATAATCATTAACAAATTTAATAAGCAATCTTAATAATTGTGGTTGAATAAATGCTAAAGAATCTTGTAAACCTTTAAAAACACCCCCAAGTAAAAAAGATGCACCGAATGCCTTTGAGAGAGCCCAAAACAATGAAGGTCTGGAAGATTGGGTATTCCAGAAATAATTAAATTCATTCGAAGTATTTGAAGATCTCAATCCTTTGGGCAAGGGAGGTAAATCTGCCTCGGTTAAGTATTGAATATATCCTTTTTTCATCAAGGAGCCCATCCAGTTAAAAGTTAAGCGAGAGAAAACATTAGCTGAATCAAATGGTGAAACTTTTACGGCCTGCTTGAACGGTATTTTCTGTTGAACTGGAAAATAAACCTCTAAAGACAATATTAAAAAAGCATTAACACAGGACACGATAGTAAGAATAGCAAAGTGGCTGTCTATATTGCCTCTCAAATTTAAGTTGATTATCTTACCAAGATTTAAAATAACTTGAAATAACCAATAAAATAATAATACCCCATTTGATATGGTGGCCCTAAATTGCTCGATATAGTGTAATCCAAAACCGACTAAAGTGGCAATTGAATTTAAAATTAAGGCCAAAGAAATAATGTCCTTGTCGTGATAGTTCACAATTAGACCTAATTGAAAGCCAAATTGTACTATCACTAGTAATAGTTTGGCGTAAAACGACCAAGATATTCTATTACTTATTTTTACCTTTGAGTTCCTTAACAAATAAATTTGATAAGAACCTGCACCAATCATTAAGACTGAAGAAATACCAAATAGAATACCTTGTAGAAAGCATGGGGATATATCACTAAAGTATGGCGATAAAGGACCCCATCCATCTTTCTGTGAACAGCCTAACCAGCTCTGGGATGGTGTACTTTTATTAAATGTACTACCAACTGACTCTAAAATGGAAAGCGCTGGATTACTGCTCATCAAGTCCCAATTAACATGGAGATGAGTAGTATCCATTAAAGGGATTTCAGCTTGTTCCATTCTTATCACTATAAGCTTAATTGATACTAGTTGCTAGAAAGGATAATATTATATACTGAAAAATTATAGATTACAAATCAATATTCTATTGTCGTGTATTTACCATTGATTATCTATTTAAATAATTTCTTTAACTTACTTCTCTTCTTATCTTTAACTTGTTTATCCTCTTTGGAAGACTTTAAAGATGTATTTGCGTTTTCACTTCCACTCATTCTCTTTTGATAATGCAGTGGAATGTTAGAGCCAGGTCCTGTTGCAGTAGGCATATTAGGTACAGGTGGCTGTGTCATTTTTGGTTGATTTGTTTCGAATAGTTCTATTGGCACTTCTTTCGAAGACGTCATTTGTTTATACAAATGTAAATCCAAGTCATTGGGCAGTTTTACTGCATCAATGCTTTGCAATCCGATCAAGAAGTCTCTAGGTTTCAATATTGACTCTGATCCTATGTAGAAATCCTTATTTGTCGCATTTGATAATTCATATATCGATCTCATTTCAGAATAAGTCATTCCTCCTGCAACATAGCAAAAAATTCTTTGTTTTGGTCTGTTGATAGAACCTAAATTCAGGGAAACTTTATTTGATGATTGTGCCCACGATGCCTTTATTCTTGAATTTCTCAATGAGCTATTTGGGGCCCCATTCTGACTATTGCTATTAGCATTGGTAGTCGATGCCGGCATATCATCTTCTAATGGCTTGTCTCGGAAATAAGGAAACCATTCTTCGTCTAGCTGATACTTCGTAGCTTTTTGTAAAACAGCTTTTAAGCCAGGTCCAAATCTTGATGTATTATAGGTCCCTTCATTATTAATGGTATGGAACAGTTCTTTCTTTAAAGGCTTATCTTTAACATTGGACTTTATAATAGGAAATCCCAACTTGTGCAAGTTCGTGAAACACCTTGAAATAAGTGATATAATTTGACGATCTTTAACACCAATGAATTTTACAAGCTTAACAAAATCTGGCTCAATCAAACCGCCCCTGTATAATCCATAAATTAAAACCAACCTCATTTTGTCATTAACATGCAAATCATCCCTGGCCAACAAGTCTATCAAATCATTAGCTAATTGTTTATTCTTGATGCCCTCAAAACTAGTACCTCCAGCGGTACAGTTTTGCTCGAAATCTGCAGCAAATTCTGCCAATTTACGATTAGCATTAATGTCAAGACACTCATCAATGAGCTTTTTGTGAAGGGTTATTTGCTTTCTTTCTTCATCAAATCCCTTCAAGTGGGCAACAATATACATTAAATCGCTTGATGTTGTTGCTTTCGATCTATCAACCATCATAGGATTCTTTTTAATCAATTCATTTATTTTATTGATGATGAGTTCCGAACTTTCGATAATATGCAAGTGTCTTAAACTAACCCAATCTTCATCATCCTCGTTCTCCAATTCTGTTTTGACTTCCTTCATTTCGCCTTTCTCGTTTTCCGATTGAAAGCTATAGACACCTTCACGTTCAAGACTATGTACAATATCCATTGCCATAGCTTGATAAGTAAATTCGTGCAACAAAGGTGCAAACAAGTCCAATGTACGATCTGTAATTACCAAGATCGACCTTGGTTTATCTTGAATCGACGGTGGCGGATAGTCATGGTTTAACCTGGCATAGTTATCTATCTGTCTCTGAAATTCATCAGCAATTAGCTCTGGAAGTCTGGATGCTTTGTGGGTTGGGTTTTGTGGAGCATAAAATCTAATTAGCGGATACTCTCCTGTTAAGACCATCAAATTGACCAAAGCCTTTGCCGCAACTCTGATTTGGGGCAACACTAATTCAGCACAATTCTCGTTATAATAGACCGGCATCGAATTGGGCGTCAGATCGTCAGCAAGAAAAACCCTAGTCTCTACCGGGTTGAAACTAGCGTTAATATAATTAATAGTTTCGCCATTATTGAAATAGTTTAGCACTTTGGGATTATTCATAAACTTTGGCGAGTTGTACAAATGAGAGACTTCCATCTCCCCCTGTACAATAGGCAAAAACAACCCATGGCCCTTTTTGTATCTGTTTGTCTCTACATCTGCAATCATGCATTTTATTGTATAAGGTGTCAATTCAACGAAGTAAATGGCCTCAATGAATGATTGTTGTCGACGTTTGGTGTCAAGCTTTTCGATAGACGTTACCACCCTTAATATATTATCCTTTGAGACGACCTGATTCAAAAGTGCTTCAGTTTTATCGTCAATAATCAACGCATACAAGCATCCTTGCAACTGAACTCGTTTTATTTGATCCAAAATATATTGTCTCTGTAAATTGATCAATGAACATGGGTCCGTGTTCCTATGTGACATCTCTAAATCGCTTTGCTTCAGTTATTACTTGGTTCTTGTCGACATTCATTTCATCTTACTACTTTCTCCAAATTCAGTATGAATATTTTGATTATGTAATCTAAACAAAGGACCCCAAAAGAGTCCAAATAATGTATTCACATTCACTAAAAGAACAAGTATACAATTGAAGAATCAACAAATACATAGTTCTATCCTAATTGACAATATAATTGGATGTAAGGGTTACTTAAATGGCTGTAATTACATCAAATTCTAAGTTGAGCGATAGCTACAGTAGTTTGTCCCCTTCGAAGATCATATCCAGAAAACCTTCGTTCAGAACTGACAGCTCTGACCAAGAAGAGTTGTTTCCATCGTTACCAAAAGATAATATGTCGTCACCTACATATGGATCACCAACAAAAAAACCTAGCAGAAACCTAGAAACGCTGATATATATACTTGGGTGGTACTTTTTCTCATTATCAATATCAATATATAACAAATGGATGTTTGGCAATGGGCTTGATTTCAAATTTCCAATATTAATCACATCGTTTCATCAATTTTGTTTAATGATACTAAGTGGGTTAGTGCTATGGTTAAAACCTATATTACGGCCAACTATAAACACCAAAGGCCAAGACGATAATGTGGTTTCCAAGTCCAAATTTATGAGTTTCTTGTCTATTTTCAGAATCGACGTACTCACATATATGAAGCAAATATTTCCTTGCTCTCTAGCTTCTGCTGGCGATATTGGCTTATCCAATGTGTCGTTCAAGTTCATTTCATTGTCATTGTATACTATGTTAAAAGCATCTTCTTTGATGTTTGTATTACTTTTCGGCTTGCTATTTCGCTTGGAAAAATTTCATTGGAGGTTACTAGTGATTGTGTTAATTATGACAGGATCTGTTGTAATGATGGTCAAAGAGCCACAAAACTCTGGTCTGCAAGCATTATCCCAAGATAAAAATAATAAGTTTGGCATATTACTTGTTCTAGGTGCGTCAGTGATGTCTGGATTAAGATGGTCTTTCACTCAGATTTTATTAAAACACAATGACTATACTAACAATTCAATCTCAACTATATTTTATATTTCACCATCAATGTGTTTAACTTTGTTTGCATTTGGCTTGGGATTTGAAGGTTGGTCAAATTTTACTGCTTCGCCTATCTGGGAATTCAAAGGCATTTTTGGAACTATCTTGCTAATGATTATTCCTGGAGTCTTGGCATTTATGATGACATTGTGTGAGTTCAAATTATTATCTGTAGCACAAGTTATTACTTTATCAATCGCGGGTATTTTTAAAGAGCTTTTGACCATAATTTTAAGTTCGATAATTTTCGGAGATAAATTAAGCTTTCTCAATTGCTTGGGGTTGTTAATTACATTTATAGATATAATCTGGTACAATTATTATAGATTTAAAGAGAATCAAAGCAAAGAAAGAAATGGCTACCTGGGTTTAAATGGCAAAGATGATTTAGATGATGATGAAATTTCTGTTAGTTCGACTTTAAATCCTGAGATAAATTCAGCTTCAAAAATCGATAATATAGAAATGAAAAGGTTATAGCAAATTGCTTAGCATCTGCTTTGCAAAAGCATATAATTTATTACATACCTTGTACAATATAGAATTTATTATCCAATAATATATTTAATAATTAAAGAACTCTATGACTTCTATGCAAAAATTTATAACATTATAATGCAAATTATGCTAGCGAAAACTCCTCCACCTATTGACATCAAATTGCGTGACAAATTATTATCAAGCATCGCAGGTGGCTCAAGTCTATTCCCAAAACTCTTCTTAGAGTTAGTTGTAGCAGCTGTCTCACTAATCCCATTAGTTTGAGTAACAAAAACGTCGCCAGATTTAATAATTATCCCCGATAGAATTGCTGGAATGGACGGATCACCATACTTAGTATAATTCAGCGGGACATAGGTGAGAGTTAAATTTTGAGTCACATTATACTTAGTTGCAAACGGAATTTTACCTGACTCAATATATGCAATTGATCCATGAATAGTTTTGTTTCCAATATCGGAATTTGAACCTCCTAGTGATGTTGAGAACTCCTCTATCGTATCTTCATCTGGTGAGGCTTCTTTAATATTAAGCAGCACATTTGAATTTGCTATTGCTATCTTTCCTCCTTCATTATCAACGGCTAAATAAATAGAACGAAGAAACGGCAATCCTAATGATGTATAACCGGATGATGCACTAGGCAAAAAGCTCAAAAAGCATGCTGGTTTTCTAGATGCAAATGTCAAGTTCATATTATTGAAGCTTGCACTCATTAAAAAGTGATCCAATGGAATCTTAATATCCAAATCACCAAACTTAAAGTTTAGAGTAGCATTCAAACTAGTAATCTGATCACACTCTACCACCCATCTATTTACCTGACTGCTATACGAAGCATTTGTCTGTATAGCCAAATTCACAATCATATATAAAGGGAGATAGCTAAAGACTGATCTGGAATCTAACAAAACAGGAAATTCCAGCTCCTCTGTTAACGATATACTCCTGTGGTTATCTTGATTTTCCACTTGCACATCTGCGAGAGGCAATATAGGCAAGACTAATTTATCTATTGCCACACCATCGTCGTAGGGATAATTTGAACTTTCATGAGCAGGAATATCAAATTGAAAAAAATCTCCTGTATAGTAGCTTTTATCAACCATTCCAAATACTAATTCACCACTTGCATCATTAGAATCTGAATGATTGTTGAACCAAAGAGAGTAGCCCGGTGATGAAATAATATCGTTTTCAACCAAGGAATCTAAAAACCCCGACCCGGTTGGATTTCCAGCTAAGCCTAATCCACCAACAAATACATTTGCTTCTTCTGCATTAATGAAAGAAAAATCTTTTATAGTTATTTCTTTGCTATCACGTAATAGAAATGAAACGTTTTCAGTGGAAAAAACTCCACTGACGTTAATACCATTCAAATAAGGAATTTTGTATGGCTGATTATTATAGATATTAGATTTTGTAGGTGTAGGCATATCTGAGCTTACCGCAGTATACAAACCTTCGTTAGCACAAACTGAAGCCTCATATTGTGGGTCATCTGTAACCAGAGACGGTAAAGAAGACCCATATACCCCTATTTCTGATGAATACCAACTATCAATTGAGTTACAATCATAGAAATTTTGATCGCCCATAACCCAAACTTCGGGCTGTAAAATATCCAACCTGAGACCTAACTCTTCGTCGCCTATTCTCATATTAGTGTCGAAATAATAACTATCATTCGCAAGAGTAAGCTGAACTTTAATTAAATCCTTATCATACAGATCTTCTACAACTAACTTAGATACTATTGGAGATGTTTGGGATGCCAGTGAAGTAGAAGTAGTAGTAGGTGCATTCTTTAATGTAGTTCTGTCTAACGTGAGCTTCATTCCCCTAGAAGACGTAGACGTACTAGTTTTATCACTGGTTTTCCCTAACACAACATGTACTACTGAACACCACCATAATATATGAAAAAAAGATAATATTTTCATGCTGAAAACTTTGATATCGGCATGCAGATGTAGTCCAAGTACTTTACCTTCGAATCTCCAATCAGTTCAAAAGAAACCACTAATCCTAATAATAAGATTCCGAATTATGACCTATTAAGTGATAGTCAAATGAAGCAAGAACGAATTGTTATGTTCCTAACAGGAATATAAATTAAAAATATAAAATCTAAGAAGGGCTGATGCGATTTCGGTTAAATGCCACAAAAAAAAGTATAAGCCTAGTTATTATATTTTCTAATTTCATTTTAATATTTACTCAAAGCACATAATAAACCACACATGTAGTAACTTCTATTCCAATATTGTATAACTCAAGTAGCTTCAAAATCTTACATCTAATAGAAAAGATGTAAAAAAAAAATAATGAAGGATGCGAGGTTCGAACTCGCGCGGACAACTGTCCAGCAGATCTTAAGTCTGCCGCCTTAGACCACTCGGCCAACCCTCCATGTAATATGTGAGTAAGGAAACGCATATTAATATATCCACAGTATACCGTAAAGTTTACTATATCCCAGGCTTCTTTACATCACTCTTATTTCTGACATTTCAATAAGCCCTACTTGAAACTTCTATAAATCAATCTTGACTCTAATCTCAAATTAGGATAAGATGGAGCATTCAATCAGTTGTGATAACCGCTAAGCCATAGTAGAACAATCACTAGCAAAAACATCGTTCAAAAAATAATTGTAGGCTCATTTATTTTTGATCCTGCACATATCCTGAGCAGATAATTTTCTAAACACTAGAGAATAAATACATTAAATACTAACAAAGAAAGCTAAAATTTTAAATCAGAATAAATAACTGGTATTATTGACGGAACAACCATAGTTACAAAACCCCAGGGTATTTTTATCACATATCCTGAAACATAATCTACATTTTTATAGAATAGAACCAAAACTTAGAAAACTCAAAAATCAGTTATTTCCGCGGACTTTACCTATAGCTAGAATCTTCCTATAAAGCTTTACTTTATGCATACTTACAGTGGAGATCTGACTATATACTGTGGTTGAAGCAACATAAAAATGAAGATGAAGAGACTTAAAATAGGTATTAGACCTCAGCTAATTATATTGGTGTGTTTCTCATCATTATTTTCGCTTTTGATATTAGGCATAGTAACAGGTGTATATTTCAGTTCAAATCTAAGTCATTTAAGGGCAGAGAGATTGGAAGTTATATCAAAATTGAAATCAACCCAAGTTATTCAATCTATTGAGTACGTTTATTACCAAATATATTGGTTAACAACTAAAGACTCAATTTATGCACCACTTTCATCGTATAGAGCGGGTAACAATACTAAGTCCATATTCTCTGGATCATCTGATGTATTGGACCTGTTCCTAGCTTCTTCTGAATTGTTTGCTGCAGCTAGACTATATGATATGGATCTAAATGTTATGTCTGAAAATTATAATAATGATACAATAGTTTCAAATGCTACATTAAATGAGTTATTTCCTTTAGATGATGCATCTTCATTAACTACCATACTTTCATCTCAGGACTTAGAACTGGAAGGCTACATAAGTGGACCACTTAGTAATACATCAGATCCAGACAGTGCATTTTTTATGGGTATAACATTACCAGTTTATGCAAATAGTTCAGTCATTTTATCAGTTCCATCAATAGCAGGATATCTAACGATTATTGCGAACGCCAAAAATATTCAAATTGCAATAAATGACACGAGTACTATTGTGGATGACGTTAATTATACAGTGACAATTGTAAAGCCAACATTCAAGAACAACCAATCTAGTCTGACTGATCCTTCAGGATATGAAGCTGTCTTTCCTGTGAAAAAGGATGGATTAGTCCCGAACCATATTTATGATATAGATTCATCTGACCTGATAAAGGAGGCGTTAACTGAAGGTGTTGGTTCTTCTGGCAATGTCAAGTCATATAATGGAAAGGCAGTAGCTATTGGATATACACAGATACAACTAGGTGCCAAATCAAATTGGTCTGTTATAGTTGAACAGCCAAGATCAGAATTTTTAACGCCAGTAGTCAAGTTAAGGAACATAATTATCGGAGTTGTTATTGGAACCGGTGTACTCATGTGTCTTATTACGTTCCCATTAGCTGTTTGGTTTATAGGGCCAATAACTAAATTAAAGGAAGCAACAGAATCTATAACGAGATCAAAGAAAAAAAAACAATTTAACGAGAAGGGAACGAAAGACGATTCGGTGCCACCTTCTTATAACTCAATACATCCCAACGGTGGTTCTTCAAGCAAAAGAAATAGCGTATATTCTGAACTCACAAATTCATCATCAATACATTCAACCGCTATTCGCTTACCTACCAAGATACAAAGTTCGAAAAAATTCTTCAAAGACGAATTAACTGAATTATCCGAAGCATTTAATATTATGACAGAAGAATTAGATAAGCAGTATACTCATTTAGAAGATAGGGTTAAGATACGAACTAAGGAACTAGAGGCACTGAAAATAGAAGCAGAATCTGCTAATGAAGCTAAGACTGTATTTATAGCTAATATTTCTCATGAGTTAAGAACTCCTTTAAACGGGATATTAGGTATGACAGCTATTGCAATGGATGAACATGACCCCTCAAGAATTCAAGAATCACTAAGGTTAATTTATAGATCAGGTGAGTTATTATTGCATATTTTAACAGAGTTGTTAACTTACTCAAAGAATACATTAAATAGGTCAAAGTTGGAAAAGTCAAATTTTCAAATTTTAGAAGTCGTCTATCAAGTACAATCCATCTTCAGTAAATTGGCCATGGATCAACGAGTCAATATGAACATCTTCTTAAAGCCGGATATAATTAGAAAGCTCGTTTTGTATGGAGATTCGAATAGAATTATTCAAATTGTGATGAACTTGGTCTCAAATAGTTTGAAATTCACGCCGGTTGATGGTTCTGTTGATGTGTCGTTCAAATTATTAGGTGAATATGATCAAGAAAACTCTGAGAAGGAGGGATTCAAAAAGGTGCATATTTTAAAGTCCCTCAGAAAGAGTTCAGCAAATGGCTCACTATTATTTAAAAAGCATGCTATTTTTGATGAAATTGGCGAAAACGCTGATACCATAGAAAATAATAAAGAAAAACTTTCAAGCAACAAATCATCATCCTTTTCAGAAAAGGATAAAACGTTTGATACCAACAATGATAGCTCGAGTATTTTGACTTTATCGACAGTTGAATATGAAAATGCAATTTTCAACTCACAATTCAATCACGATAAACAAAAAAACTCATTCACGTATCGCAGACCATCAAGAATGTCAGGGAGAAACAGTATTGAAAAAATTGAACAGATAAATTCAACCAATTCCCCAAATATCACTAATAAAAATAGAAGCATAGACAACACATTCCTTGACCCTATTGATTTTAATGGGGCTTCTAGTATAGGGTCCTCTAAAGATGAGGCACATTCGAAGAGTTATACAACTGCAATATCAGATATGGCTACTGATAGAGAACTGCTCAAATTTAGCGCAACTAGCTCGAGCTCTAATTTATCCGTCAATGAACTCATTAAAGATGACAAGAGATATAAAATTAGAAAGTTGTATGAGCCGAAGACCTGGGTTATTCAAATTGAAGTTTCTGATACCGGTCCAGGCATTGAACCTGCAATGCAAGAAAAAGTGTTTGATCCATTTATTCAAGGAGACCAAACATTATCTCGAAGTTATGGTGGAACAGGTTTGGGTTTATCAATTTGCCGACAATTGGCTGAAATGATGAATGGGACTTTAACGTTAAAATCAACTGTTGGTTTGGGATCAACTTTTACATTTACCGTTCCATTACCTCAAAGTGGTGAGATAATGGTTGACGAAGAAGATATGCCACAATTTTGCGAAGATGAATTCAATCCAAAATCTAGAAGAAACCGGAAAGTTGCATTTGATATTGAACCTGAAAAGGGGAAGTCAAATATTTCTGGGGTTTCGTTGAATACTTCGAACTCTTCCTCGAAGGACATGCAAACCCCAAATGGTCAAATTAATATGCAAAAAAATGAGAGTTTTTCAGAATACGAGTCTAGGGAACAGCCCTTTTCGAATGCTCCTACTCATATCGATATTATAAAGACAATTTCGAATACTGATAACCTAGGCCTGAGTAAAGAATTTGAAGAACCAAAGACGAGTAAATTATCTAACGGCATAGCAAGCGATGTAACGACCCCTAATGCTGAAAAGAAGCGAAATTTGGAGCCAGAAACCGGGTACTTTGATGCTCCTCATTTACTTACCAAGTCTTCTACTGGTACTGCCAATTCTGTTATTAGTGAGGTGCATGATTCTCCAACCAGTAAGGAAAATGAATTTTCTCATCTCAAGATTTTAGTGGCCGAGGATAATATGGTCAATCAAGAAGTCATCAGGAGAATGTTGAAATTGGAGGGGTTCACTAATATTACAATGGCATGTAATGGTGCAGAAGTCATTGAATTAGTTGAGAACTCGGACCGAAACTACTATGACCTTATTTTAATGGATGTTCAAATGCCAAAAGTTGATGGTTTGTTGGCAACAAAGAGAATCAGAAATGATTTACAATATACAAACCCCATAATCGCATTAACTGCGTTTGCAGATGAAGGAAATGTCAAGGAATGCTTAAGTTGCGGAATGTCTGGCTTTTTAGCTAAGCCCATCAGGAGGTCTAATTTGAAGACGATCATTACTGAATTCAGACCCGAGTTGAAAAATGATTCTTTGTGAATCAAAATTATAAAACTGTATTCATATATAAAGCTTCCTGATTCATATGTATTTTATATAGTACCATAGACGTGAAATGTACATAATTTATGAATAGGCTTTGTGCAGTTCTTTTGTATGTTTGTTACAAAATTTGAGCTGAGAACACCATTGTGCACTATAGAAATGAGCCAGCCATTTTCCCTTTTGGATTATTATTTATTTATTATTCATTTATTTGTTAAAATTCATTATCCAGAAGGGTATTTGGATATAGTATAATTCAATATACTTTTCATTTAATACTTATAGCGAATAATGAAGTCGGAGTATGAGTATTCTAGTCGAATACGCAGAGAAAAGGTCTCGGATGCCGAAGATCGCTATGACGATGGACTGAGAAAGAGAAAAATAACTGAGAATAGATATAGAAATTTGTTCTACGGTGGAGCTTTGTTGGGTGTGTTAGTCTGGGGAACAGCCTTTTTAATTTTCGCCATATCTAACTTCCAGCAAAATCAAATTACTACATCTCAAATAGAAAACTATCTAAAGAAGATTTCACCGCCATTATTGAGTAGCGGCAATGAAAAGCAATCCAACTATGTGAGGCCTCATGATTTTGATATTGGTAATAAGACTTTACTTAACTTTTCAGCTGTACGAGATGGCATGTTTAAACCACAATACAAGGAACTACAATGGATTAAAGAACCTGAATCGATCAATAACGATAAAGGAATGTACGTTTTAAAGGAAGAAAATGAGGA
This sequence comes from Debaryomyces nepalensis, assembly GCA_030583445.1. Classification (NCBI taxonomy): domain Eukaryota; kingdom Fungi; phylum Ascomycota; class Pichiomycetes; order Serinales; family Debaryomycetaceae; genus Debaryomyces; species Debaryomyces nepalensis. The sequence continues at coordinate 522,580 of JAJMIM010000002.1, read as the reverse complement.
TAGAACTAGGTATTTGATTAAGTCTATTATTGACGACAGCTACGAGTACTCTTTATACAATGATTCGTCTTTCCAATATGACGGCATAATATATGATATAGACAATTTGAAGGCATCCCCTGATTTGACAAAAGCTATCCTTAAGACAAACACCACTCAAAATTGGAGACATTCTTCTTTTGCATTATATTGGTCTTTGGACGTTGACAGTAATAGCATAAAACCAATATATAATGTTGAGGATAAGCTATCGATCACAAAGTGGTCACCAACATCTGCACATGTTGCATTTGTCTTTGAGCACAATGTGTATATAAAATGTCTTAAAGAGAATCATATAACGCAGATTACATTTGATGGTAGTTCTAATGTATTCTATGGCATTCCTGATTGGGTTTATGAGGAAGAGGTTTTCTCTGGTGATTCTGTTTTATGGTGGTCTCCAAGGGGTGATAAGTTGTCATTCTTGAAAACTAACGATAGTCTGGTACCCACTTTCTCGATACCTTATTACGTTCAAGACACATTTGAAGACTATCCTGAATACAGGCAAATTAAATATCCTAAGGCAGGGTACCCAAATCCTATTGTTGATGTTGTCATTTATGATTTAAATTCTGTTAAAGAGAAACTGAACGTTGGAAGTAGTGTCATCAATCTAAGTTCTAAAACTATTAATGATAGGCTTGTTACTGAAGTTGTCTGGGTTTCTGATAATTATCTCCTAGTTAAAACAAGTAATAGGGCAAGTGATCTCGTAGAAATATATCTTGTGGAGGCAGATACTAACGAGTCTAAGTTAATTAGAACACAAGCTGCTAACAATTCGTGGTTTGAAATCACATCGAATACCATGTATATTCCTAAAAACGAATCGTTAGGACGTACTAATGATGGATATATCGATACTATTGTTGTTGGTGGTTATAATCATTTGGCTTATTTCTCTCCTCCAGAAAATCCAAATGGTGTGATTTTGACCAAAGGAAACTGGGAAGTATTGAATGGTGTAGCTTCGTTCGACTATAATTCTAATGAGGTATATTTTATCAGCACTTTAAAGTCATCTGTTGAAAGGCATATTCATTCTGTAAATTTATATGATTCTATTGATCTTCTGCTGCCTGAAATTAAGAATGTCACTGACACTACAAAAGAAGGTTGGTATACTGGCTCTTTCTCGTCTGGTTCAAGATATTTACTACTTAATTATCAAGGACCAAAAGTGCCATACCAAAAATTAATCGATTTACATGAACACAAAGACATAAGGACAATTGAGACTAACAAAGAAGTATCAGAAAATCTCAAGAAATATTTAGTACCGGAAATTAAATATGATATAGTCAGTTTGGGATTTGACGAAAATACGGGAGAAGAAATAAGAGCAAATTCTATGGAAACTTTGCCTTTGAATTTCAATCCGAAGTACAAATATCCGGTTTTATTCTTCGTGTACGGGGGTCCAGGATCCCAATTAATCACTAAAAATTTTGCGGTGTCATTCAGCTCTGTTGTTGCAGCAGAATTGAATTGCATTGTTGTTACAGTTGATGGACGAGGTACTGGATTCAATTCTTACAACGAGAAAATGGGTTCAAACTTCAAATTTGTGGTTAGGGACAAACTCGGGCATTATGAACCGTTGGATCAGATCGCAGCTGCCAAAGTCTGGGGCCAAAAGTCCTATGTGGATCGTCTGCGTATCGGTATCTGGGGCTGGTCCTACGGGGGATTTTTGACGTTGAAGACCCTCGAAACAGATTCGGAGCATGTATTTTCTTATGGAGCCGCAGTAGCTCCTGTCACCAAATGGAAGCTATACGATTCCATCTATACCGAGAGGTACATGAGAACCCCACAGGAGAATCCGCAAGGTTACCAGACCGCATCAATACATAATCTCACAAACTTTGCCAACGTTAACCGTTTTCTCATCATGCATGGCTCTGGGGATGACAATGTTCATTTCCAGAACACCCTTAAACTCATTGACGATTTCAATTTAGAGTCAATTGAAAATTACGATTTTATGGTTTTCCCCGACTCGGATCATTCTATAAGATACCACAACGCAAATATCGTTGTTTATGACAGGCTTCTAGAATGGTTAAAGAATGCCTTTTCTGGTCGTTTCGACATTCATCTATAGACTGTAATATAGATATATCACCTTAATGTATTCTACGGACTTTGTTCCTTAGTATAGGTTCGCTACTTATTGCTATATTAGGAAGTTATATATAACCGGGTAACCTCTCATTCTTAGCGATGCGAAAATCTTGTTCACGTGTCACGAAAAAAAAATTTGTTCATATAAAGCCTTGTGAAAAATCCTAAAATTATTTTATCCATTAACAAAGTATACAATTGCAATATGATTATTTTCAAGGACGTTCTTTCCGGTGACGAATTATTATCTGACGCTTATGACGTCAAGTTAGTTGATGGTGTTGTTTACGAAGCTGACTGTGCCATGGTTAAGGTCGGTGCTGACAATATCGATATTGGTGCCAATGCATCTGCTGAAGATGCTCCTGAAGAGTTAGATGACACTGTTGAAACCGTCAACAACGTTGTTTACTCATTCAGATTACAACCAACCTCTTTCGATAAGAAGTCCTACTTGACTTACTTAAAGGGTTACATGAAGGCTGTTAAGAGCCACTTATCAGAAAAGCACCCAGAACAAGTTGAAGAATTTGAAAAGGGTGCTAGTAGTTTCGCCAAGAAGGTCTTAGGTTCTTTCAAGGACTGGGAATTCTACACTGGTGAATCTATGGACCCAGATGGAATGGTTGTCTTATTGAACTACCGTGAAGATGGTACCACCCCATACGTTGTCATCTGGAAGCACGGTGTTTCTGAAGACAAAATTTAAATTTGTTGATCAGTGTTTGTCCTTTTGATACTAGTTATAAAATTTAGTTCTAGTCTATGAAATATATTTTCGTATTTAATACATTGATAATTAATTTCGTAAATACAAGTATATGAGGGCGCAATGCAAAGCAATGTGCCAACGATGAGGTGAAAAAAGGCTGAAAAGGGAATTAATTTTTTTTTCTAGTTCACAAAGAGGTACAATTGAAATATGGTTATGCACTAGGATGTTGTTATCTGGCAACCCCTTAGGCAGCAATTGATATTTTTCACAGCATTGACTTTTTCCGTATCAACAGGTCTGCTGAGGAGGCTACTATCAACAACATTGTTTACTGCAGTATCTTGAAATCTGGTATTTTTTGATATTTGTGAATCAATGCCTACATTTGATGGTTATAAATTTTACTTTTAGTATATGAAATATCTTTTCGTACATTGTTGATTGATTTCGTAAATACATATAGATCATCATTTGGGTCTGATGCAAAGACATACATTTTCCAAAGTTACTGCTTTCTCAACATACCAGAACATTTCCGCGGTATAGCCTAAAGGCCCCATTAGTTGATCGATCGCAAATACCCGGCTCTCGTCAATTAATCTCCTACCTGCTAATCCCAATTCTTCTCGCTCGGTAAAGCTCAATCCACTTACATGCTCATTGGAATTTTCTTGATTCAGCCCATTTCGTTGGCCACAAACGGCCCACGAGACAATCTTCTTCAAAATTCTGAAGGAACTTTCTGATTCAAATCCTTTCTTTTTCAAGTATTGTCTGGATTGTGGAAGCAATTGGTCATATGAACAAACGTGTCTGCAACACATTGCAATTAGTAACCCGTTAAAGCGAGGAGCATCTGAATTCAATAATGACGAATTGAGTATCAGTTTGAGGGTCAAGTCGGTAGCTGCCCCACATAAATGCTTTGATATCACCACCACCTCTTTCGGATTAATATCTTCAAGAAATTTATCAACATTTAAATCTTTAATGTCTATCTTTGATCTCTTGGACAGTATTTTAACGTTTTTATCTTGGGCCTCTTTAATTATTTTTGAATCCATTTTCATTCTATTTACACCCCTGTCAATGAATCCATATCCATATTTTGAATCATCCTCTAACAGATCCGCCTGGCAGTCTTCTAGGATACTCAAATTTACAAATCTCGATAATTCACCTTTACCGCAACCAAATTCTAAATAGAATTTATTTATATCTAATAGCCCTCTCTCTTTCATATTTCCAATTAATGATGACTGCTGCGTAACATGCTTTTGATTGGTAACCTCGGACATTCTCTCTTTTAGACCTTCATGATTACAGACGCTAAATCCTAATTGTTTGAAGTCCGCGAGAATAGCCTGTAAAAGAGGTATGTATTTCTTGTATAACCCTACATCATCTAGATCACCATCGTCTTTTAGTGATGATTCATCCAAAATATCTTCGCCGAATTTAGTATTAAGATCTCTTTCGTACCATGAATCTTGGTTCTCTTTAGGTTTGGCATTGCACTTTTTCAAATGATTTTCCAAATTTTTGCTCCAAACACTATGATTATTATCAAAGGGACAAGGAACTCTATCTCCCAAGTCAGTTTGATTATTATTCACCTGATGTTCTGAACAGTACTTCTGATCTGCTCTTCTTTGCATACAGCACCGTCTATTCTTCTTAGGCATGAAAAATTCACATTGTAAGGTAAGACGCTCTTTCTTCTCATGTTTGCTTATTTTCCTACGTTTTCTATCATCGATTTGGTTCTTAGTCAAAGGGATATCGTTTTCAATTTTATTCATCTTAGCGGCAATTCATTATTGGATCATAATTTTTCACAGTCTACAAAAACTTGGTCGCATCGAATTATTTTCATCTCATCTCTCAAATATTGAGTTTTGTCATTTCATTAATTTATAACTTGTTAAGAAGCTTACTTGAAAATTAACCATTGAAACAGAAAAGTTTGCACTATGTGGAAATTAGATTTACTTGAAGCCAAGTTCAACGGATCTAGTCCTAGATTTCCACATACTAAAAAGCTACTCACTGCTAGAAATAATAAACTTTTTAGGAAATTGCCTACTTCTAAAGAAGAAGCAGAAAAGGAGATTTTAGCTTTGAAAGAGGATCATTTTCACAAGAAGTATTACGGATCATATAAAAAATTAAATAAAGAAGTGAATAAACATATCAAGACAAATGTCAGCAAAATAAAAGATGAGGAACCCAAGAAGAGTATAGTTGACTTCTTCGCATCTGAAGATAAGATAAAAGAGTTAATTACTTCTAAGTTAATTAAATGTATTTCGTCTACAATTTTGATAAACAAAGACTTAAAGGCAAATCCTCCCAAATATATACCGTCAGAGGTCAGTAGCATAATTACAAATAAGGCAGACAAGTCAAACCCGTCAGCATTTTTTATAAATTACTGTCAAAATGATAAAGTGTTGAACAACTATATTTCGAGCTTGTGGAATACGAAAGCAATTAAACTTTTATTAGGCGAAATTGAATGGTCATTTCGAATCGTTAGAGGAGATTTAACCAAATTTGAAAGAGAGTCGAGGAAAAAGGCAGTTGGTAAAGATATACAAAATAACGAAGGTGATATAAGTGATGAAGATGATAAAAGTGACTCAGAAAAAGACGATGAATCTTCCACAGATGACATTGATACAGAACAAGCATTTGATAAATTCGCTATTTACGATAAGTTGGTTGTTGATTCTGATGAAGAAGACGAAAAATTTGACATAAACCCTAATGTTAACTATAATGAAGTAACAGACGAGGAACCATCCGAATCGGACGACGATGTCACTGGTAGCGTTAGTGATTCAGGCGATAGTTTCTTTGAGGAAAATGAAAACGATGAAATTCAAGTCTCTTCTAAGAAGGAGTATAATTTACCAGAGTTAGCAAGTGGTTATTTTTCAGGTGGCTCAGACGATGAAGATGACGAAATTGATAATGACAAAGTAGTCAAAGAAGCAACTACTCAGCGTAAGAATAGAAGAGGGCAAAGAGCAAGACAAAAGATATGGGAGAAGAAATATGGTAAAGAAGCGAAACATGTCAAGAAAGAGCAAGTATTGATTGCTAGCGAAAGGGAACGTAAAAGATTGGAATATGAAGAAAGGTGCAGAAAGAGAGAATTAAAGGCTAAGTTAAATAGTACACCTACAGGTTCTAATACAACACCATTAGCCGAAAGAAAATCTACTGTCCCAACTGGTGAGATAATTAACACGCCTGTTGAAGCTGTGAAGCCTGAGAAAGAACATCCTTCGTGGGTTGCCAAGAAGCTTGCAGAAGAAAAGCAGAAAAATGCCAAATTCCAGGGTACAAAGATTAAGTTCGATTAGATGTATAAAATTTTTCATTTAGTATCATTAAATAGATTTATAACTATAAAGCTGCATAGTTTACTTTGAATGATTGTAGCAATTCTTCGTCGGAAAGATCGAGACAAGCGATTGGTGAAGTCATTTCTAAATAGTATTCACATTTTTCAGGTTCAGAGACCGAAATTAATTCATTTGACTGACCGCAAGTCATCTCAATAACGCCAGATCTGCGTGGACCATTCCAACATTTAGCCCCTTGTTCGTAAATAAGTCTATTTCCATCATGTTTAGAGTATCTTCCAATCAAAATGCTATCTTGATAGATCGAATCTAAGAATCCAATATTATATGAGTATCCACCGAGGCGTTTACTCACCCACTGAGACTGAACAGCTCTCAATATATCATTTTCGCCGTAATCTTTTGATAAATCTGCTACAATATTATCTATTTCATTTTTTAATGAATTAGCGTTTTGTTCATCGTATTCATTAATAGGCCCTGTATTATGGGAAGTGTCCAGTTCTTTCATGTATGATTTCACAAATGATGAATAGTAGTAATGTATCATGTTTTTAAAACTTGGATCAGAATATTGTGATTCATCATTTATTCCCTCTTCACGAAATGAAAGTTTCTCGGAAGCTTGGATTAATTCCCCTAAAACGTCTAGTGGCTTACCTTCATTTTCGCTTTTTTCGACTTTGTTAGAAATATAGTCTCGATAATTATTAACAGCGTTCTTTACAGCCAAGTCATTAAAGTTAGGGTTATAATTCTCAATCAAATCAGATAAAATACTTTCCAAATATTCAATTGTCTTCAAGGATTTTTCTTTATTATCGGTATCTATTTCAAAACTTCGTTGTAAATTCTTCAAATAAGGAGACAACTTTGAATAAACCAGTTCAACTGCTGAATCATCTTCAGAAAGCAGTTCTGGTTGCTTATCTGCAGATTGAGAGTTCAAATCAAACTCTGTTTGAAGTGATTTTAACCCAGACTCCATGGCTTCTCTCTTCTTTCCCGCTTCAGAAATTAATTTATTCTTGTTGGTAAGGGCAGTCTGGATTTCGTCTCTTGCCCCTTGCATATAAGAGAGGTATTGTTGATGAATTGCATGACATTTATTTTCACATTTACCTGTTAGGTATTCATCAGACCCATCACAGCATATTTCATAATCACAGACTCCATCGTTCACCTTGAAACTTTCTAAATATCCTGGAATATGGCCCTCGTTATGACAATAAAATTTTTGGCCGTTATATGGGCATGCATTCGTACCTGGTTCATCTGACCCATCAGGACAATCACAATAATTATCATTTATTTGATCATAGCTCAATATTATGTTTGGATCTCCTAAACAGTGCCATTTTTTCTGTCCTGTTGCTTTGTCTATCACTGGGGTATAGAGTCCCTGGTTTTCTGGTGAAACACCAACGATTGATTTAGCCCCTACAGATGAGAGGCATCCATAAATGGATAATAAGGCAGCAATAGTTGCTAAGTTCATTTCTATTCTAGTATAACCTAAGATTCCTTTGAAAATGCCAATTATTCATTGAATCTTTATCAGCCTATTTTGGCGAAGTTTTTGGCTACGCATTTTTGTGCCTGTCGAAAATAAATTTTGGGACATAAACATGAAAGCTTGTCAAAACTATACTTTAATGGCATTAAATAGCACACACATTTGTTGATGTCAAGGAAATCTTCACCTGTGAATAATGAAACATTAACAATATCCAAATGCAAGAGAACTGTTCGACCGTTAATATCTAAAATTCATGCTCTTAATGATTTGAATAGTAAATACACAAGCATATTAGACTTTAACTTTAGAAATAATGATTCTTGTCCAAGTAATGGTCTGAACAATGACAGTATATTCCGATTAGATTTCAGAATGCAAAATGAAGAAAATAAAGAATTTGATAAAGCTAAACTGAAAAGCCGCAAGCTTGATAATAACAAAAAGGAAGTCAAGTATGGGTTCGATGCTGATTACAAAGATGAATTTAAGGCTCGCCCAGATCAAATCAAAAGTAAACTTGATGGAGTTGAAGACTGTTATTCAATCATTAATAATTTGATTAGGCCACAGAGTTCATTTGATAGATTAAAATCTTTGAAGCCTTTTATTTCGAGCCAGCTTTACGAGGCATATGCAGATATATTTTGGATCTTTCGAAACACGATTCAATTATTGATTTCCAGTAGAATCAAAACACAGGAACCCACAGAAGGAATAGATGCTGGAATATCGAAACTTTCCCTGCTATGTGCCTTTAAAATAGGAAAATCTATAGCGCTCTCAACCAAGACATCATATTATGAACTAAATCAATCCTTGTTGTTTGATCCTAATACAATTCCTTATCATCTCAGAAGATTTAGAGATATATTAGAAGATGATATAGACGAATGGATGGAATTGAGTCCTGAAATAGTTTGCCAGACATACAGAATTGATTTATTAATAGGATATGTCATTCACTTATTAGTTATAAACCTGAATCTGACACTCTATTTGTTACTACCAATATTAATTCACTGGCTCCATGAGGAACTGAGTAATAATGGAAATTTAATGTTAAAGTGCATTGCTAGGAACCTTTTTACTGAGTATTGGAACTATGGATCTGAATATTGTAAAAGTACAGGGTATGATGATATAGTTTCTATCCTAACTGAGAACCAAAACAAAATTCAAAACCACTCTGTATTTTGGATATTTCACAGATTAGGCGTATGGGAAAATTTTATCAATACTCTCGAGATGAAATCTGGTACCACCCATAATACTGTTTATGAAACCCTAATGCTTCATACTCTCCCATTTAGCAACAAATTGAATCTTAAAGCGTTAATATATTCTGAAGAAAGCCCTAGTGGTTTGTGCTCTTTGCAAGATATATACAGCATGATACGACGCAACCCACAGCACCCCCAAGTGAACAATCTTTTGGTTTTAATTATAACCCAAACCTTGTCAAATACAAGGACTATCCTAAAGAAAAGTCATTCACCAAAGAATATTTTAAATTGCATCCGAAATTCGTATGAAGATATAATAATGTTTGTTCATGTCTGGCTTTCCTTACCAGATATGGAAGAGAACCTTGTTTATAATTCTCTTTATCCTGGTAACAAAGAACTATTTCATGCCCTCTTAAATTTCACTGATTTCCAAGTGCGGCAATGTAATTTGCTAATGCTGCAATTTGGTAAAGCTATGCATTTACATTCTTCAGACAATACGAATACTATTACAGGATTAAAAAAATTAAGGGATAGGTTCAGCATATTAAACAGTGCAATAAAACTTCTTGAAATGTATTTCCTCGATATTTATGAAAGTAATAGAATAGAACCTCACAGCGCTGAAAAAATTAGCACATTCATAATATTTATACAAAATCCTACCCTTCCTACAACTCATAAAGTGAAAACCAATAATGGTAGTCTTAACGATTTCTTAATCTGGCTTTTGGAAAAGCGAGATACTAATTTGCTTTATATTTCACGTCTTTGCTTTCAAAAGTACTACGGAACTAATAAATGGTTTGAAGATTCCCAGATAGACTGTCTTTATTATTTACTCTTCGAAAATGAGGATAATGGTAGCAGTCGACAAGTTATCTGAATTAGATTAAATATGATTAGAATTACGGTTTACGAAAAGGAACAATACATAGAAGTAGTATACATTCAAAATAATAAACAATTAAGCACTAGGCTTCTGTTATACCGTCAAGTATAATATTCTGGCCATTAAAAGAATCATTGGATATTACTTCAATTGCCTTTTTCACGACATCATCTATTGCAACAGGTTTTAACTCATCATTTGCTATGTTTGCCTTGGTTCCCATATCAGTCCCTTCGATTAATCCTGGAAGTAAGGAATTGACTCTAATTCTCCCTTTAAACTCGGAAGCTAGAGATTTTGTGAATCCTAAAAGTCCTGCCTTCAGAGCAGCATATACTGTAGTTCCGGGCAATGTGTAATCGGTCGTTGAGAGTACAGATGATATGTTAAGAATTGTAGGCTTATTGAAAGTGCCAGCCACTGGCCTGCTTTTCAATTTGCTGGACACTTTCATCATTGGTCTGCATGCTAACCTACTTAAAAGAATAGGCACTGTCAAATTCAAATTAATTGTGGATATTACTTCTTCAGTGCTAATTCTAGGTAATAAATTATGTGTTGTTCTCCCGGCACAATTGACCAAGATAGATACATTGTCTAAATGCTCTAATAAATCATGGGATTCCTTGGAGCTTGGATGATAAATTTCCTTATTTAATAAATCTTGTAGGTCACATTTTAAATAATTATGTTGTTGGTGCAACGAAACAACCGGTAGCGCATTAACATTCGCCTTCAACAACGTTTCATTTCTAGCAACTAAGTTCACAGAACAACCTAACTCAGCCAACTTTTGTGATATTGCATATCCCAATCCTTTGGAGGCTCCAGTAACTAGTGCTTTCTTTCCGACCAAGCTCATCTCTCCAAAAGATTCTCCATGGCCATCGGATGAAGATCTGTACTACTTATAATAATTTAGCATACCTAATTGATGTCTACAGGAATGAATTACGTAAAATAATTAAGCCTTTATGGCCAAGTTGGTAAGGCACCTCACTAGTAATGAGGAGATCGTCAGTTCGAATCTGGCTGAAGGCATTTTTTTTTATAATTATTTATGCTACCCCAAAGTATGAATCAAATCATCTTTATTAGAATCTTCTTAATTGTTAACTTATACTTTTCGTAAAGTTTTTTTTTTATTTTGATATGACTTGCCCTTATATTTATCATCATAGATCTTTGCTGATCTTTGAGCTTCTTGCAACTAGATTGGGTTTTTCTATTTAACCTTTCTCCTGATATTCGGTTTCAGCTGAGTTAAGTACATATTTGTTTTAACCTCTTCGGAAAAGTACTTTGAAGGTAGACTACTGAGTAATTGATCAAAACGATTATTTTTTTTTGTAATTTTCAACTGATGCTTTTTGCACCAACTCCAACATCTTTGCTTGATGCCATTGTAAACCATAACCTTCACTAAAGTAAATTTCCATAGCCTGAAGAAACAGTTTAAATGTACTCTTTTGGGTATCCTCATTCTTGATATACCGTAGAACCATTTTTCAGTTTTTCCTTGCATATTCCTACGTGCTACGGTGATAAGTTGTTGATCGCTTTAACTAAACCCTTCGCATACCCTTTCAATTTCGTTTTTAAATTCTCTAATTTTACCAGAATTCTTATTGCCCGAGAATGGTCTCGCTTTTACCAAGATAAGAAACATTCTCGTTTCTATATCAATAACTTCCATTCAAGATAATTATTTCTCTTGAACTGGCTGTTCTCTATTAAATTTTCTTTCTTCTTTTTGCTTCTTTTGGAATAGTTTCCTCTCTTCTCTAAGTTCATGTATTAGCTCATTAATAAGTTTTGGAAATTTCTTGATATTTCGTTTATTAACTACCTTGAACTACCTATAATTAGTTCCTTCGTCCTACCCTTAGATAAACCAGTAGAAAGATCTTATTTATATCCAATAATTTGCAACCATGATATATCATCGTCATAATGTATCATCTTGATATTACTATATATATATGTAATCCCTCACACTTGGTGTTAGTATACTCTACAAAAAAATTTAGAATGATAAAACGATAAATATCGTGAAAATAAAATAAGTTTAATATATGATATGCATAAGTAATATGTGCTATAATATATATATATTTATTAAGCTTGATTGGTTTCGCTATCCAATCTCTCTTCGTCATAATTGATTGTGCCCATATCTATGAGTTTATGCTCCCTGTAGCGTCTACAAGAAATTCAAGCAGAAACCCCCAGATTTTAAATAAGATGCGGACGTCAACCAATTCCCTGATACTAATATACAATTGTGATTTATTCGTTCGATAAAAGACTTGAGATACCCATAAGGCCCAACAAGGCATATCTGAAATACATGTTTTCGGTTATCAAGATTGTAATGTAACCTACCATCGGTAAGTATCCCTTGACGGTACCAACAAGGTCTGTTTTCTGGTTTAAGTACGCTTGTTTCTTGGCATATAAACCTAAATCATCCACAGCATTATTATCACCCTTCGTTAATAAAAATTGTTTCAGTTCCGCATTGTGATGTTCTCTTAATACTCTGTGAACAATTGGGATCGATTTCCCTTGAATTTCGTAAACAACTACATCTCCGACTTTAGCACGATTGTCTCTGTTCCACAAGAATAAGATATCACCTCTTTGAAATGCTGGTTCCATAGATCCAGATAAAACGACGACAATAGGAGAATGGGAATTGGCTATAACTGATAACGTTTTCCATGCCATAAAAGCCGACGTTAAAACGAGTGCCAAGTTCAAGAACTGAACCAACTGTTGACGGATATTCATAACTTGAAGGTATTATGCCTGCTTTGGTTGTTCTATTAGGATGTTCCAATCGATTTCCAAAATGTCAACAGCGTGTTAATGTCGTGCGGACTTTTTAAACAAAATGTCGTCGACTACCTCGAAATGTTTTCTACTTATCTTCATATTGCTTACGGAATACAATCGGGTCAAAGTTCAATCATACTATTTATAAGCATGAGTCAACAATCTTCCGAGAAGCCTTTGGAAAGTTCACAACAGTCTCTGCGGCCTCATCAATCACAGCAACCACATTCTGGTATTGAAGTTAAGCCATCGCAATCGGTTAAATTTGGCGATTTGGATAGCCAAGAAAGATCACGTAGATTCACCATTTCATCTCAACCGTCATCTATTAACTTAGCTGGGTCACAGAATACGGAATCACTGCCCTCCTCCAGAAAAACATCGTTACAAGGTCACAACATAAGTCACTCTAGCAGAAATAGTTCTGTCACAAGTGACGTCTTTCAGTTTTTTGCTAATAATCAGACATATACTGTAAAGCCCCAATCAAACGTGTCGGTGAGCACATCTCAAGGTTATATAACTCCAAGTAATCAATCCTCAAGAGTCAACTCACCAGTTTTAGAGACACCTCCGCATTTAAAAAAAGGGTACACGATCGATAATTTCTCAGCCAACAGCCAGAAACCCACACGCATCAATTCTCCTTCACCTCCTCCATTGTCACAACCAAGCTTTCTGTCTCAGCAAGTGCCACAACAGTCGCCAGTTCCAATCAACGTCAATACAGGAAGTAACAATGTTTCACGCAGATCGTCGGGTGCAACTAAAAAGTCTAATAAAATCGTAGTTGCATCGCCAAGCGGACCTCCTGTGCCTTTCCAGCAATATTTGACTAAATCAGATGACGAAAAAATACATATTTTATTGGGATGCACCGGATCTGTCGCTACAATTAAAGTTCCAATGATAATAGATAAATTGTTTAACATCTACGGCAAATCAAAAATTTCAATTCAGTTGGTAGTCACAAAATCAGCCACCCATTTCTTAAAAGGTCTTAAAATTCACAACGAAGTCAAAATCTGGCGTGATGAAGACGAATGGGCAAATTATAATGAACATAGTGTAACAACCACTACTGTATCGACAAATAATTTGTCTACTATTAAGAAGCCCAAGAATCCTTACGATAATTTAATTTTACATAATGAATTGAGGAAATGGGCAGATATTTTTTTAGTGGCCCCCCTTTCAGCAAATACATTAGCCAAAATTACTAACGGTATTGCTGATAACTTATTAACGTCAATCATTCGATCGTGGTGTCCAGTCAATAGTATTACAAGTGCTTCAAATTCAGACAGCAAACCTACTAATGTCAAAAAGCCAATTTTAGTTGCACCCGCAATGAACACACATATGTACATCCACCCTATTACGGCTAAGCAGTTATTATTGTTATCATCACCAGAATATGGTTTCGGTATTGAAGTGTTGAAGCCTGTTGAAAAGGTGTTAGTTTGTGGGGATATAGGAATGGGTGGAATGAGAGAATGGCTGGATATTGTAGATATTTTAAGAAGAAGAATCAGTTCTATTCAATCTGTCGGTGACAGTATTGCAGAAAAAGATAGATTTGAGGACGATGCGGCTGACGATGACGATGATGATGACGATGATGACGACGATGATGACGACGATGACGATGATGACGACGATGATGATGACGACGATGATGACGATGACGATGATGACAATGACAATGGCGATGGTGATGGTGATGGTGATGGTGATGGTGATGACCATGAAGGTATCGAGTCTAATAGAGAGCACTCTCTGTCGAGGAAAAGTGAGACACTAAAACATACTAAGGAAGAAGATACAATGATATTCGAAATTTCTGAAGAAAATGATGAAAATAAAGAAGATGATGATCCTGATCAAGAGGCTCCGTCATCTGGCAACTACAGTATTAGACCAGAAAAGATCCCTCTCGAAACCCAAAATATTGTTTAGCATAGTTAGTGATACTTAAATCAATAAGAAATTACTAATAGTCAATTGCCCCCGGTTACGTAATTATAATCACATGTGCCATACCTAAATAAGGTTTTTGTAGTTGCTATCTGAATTGCGCGAAGATGATATAAATGGCAAACAAGTTCCTTCTGTTTGTTAAACGAAATTAGAGTAGGTTTATTCTATTCAGTACAATGGTATCTCATAAGAAGGTATTGATTGCCGTTACATCATATAACGAAGTGTTTTACCAGGACGGTGCTAAAACAGGGTTATTTTTAGTAGAAGCTTTGCACCCATTTGAAGTATTTAAGGATAATGGTTACGAAGTCGACTTTGTATCAGAAACAGGTTCTTTTGGATTTGACGACCATTCACTTGCACCAGACTTCTTGAACGGTAAAGACTTGGAAATATATAAAGATTCCAAGTCGGATTTTAACAAACATTTGAAGAGCATGAAGAAGGCATCAGATGTCAATGCAGATGATTATGGGATCTTCTTCGCATCCGCAGGACATGCGACTTTGTTTGACTACCCTAAAGCTAAGCATTTACAGAACTTGGCTCAGGATATCTGGGTAAATGGTGGCGTAGTTGCTGCAGTATGTCATGGAGGTGCAATATTTGACGGCTTAGTTGATAAAACTACAGGCAAACCATTGATCGAAGGGAAAGTTATTACTGGGTTCACAGATATTGGTGAAGTGATCTTAAAAGTAGATGGAATTATGAAAGAAAATAATTTACATTCAATTGAGGAAATTGCTAAGAAGTCAGGGGCGAAGTATTTGGCCCCTGTTGGTCCATGGGATGATTTTTCTATTGCTGATGGCAAATTGATTACCGGAGTAAACCCAGCTTCAGCTGCCTCTACTGCTAAAAGGGCGCTCATTGCTCTTAAGGGCAAACACATTGATCTTTAGTAAGTTCTTGCGTGATATTTTGTAAGGAGTCTCGTGTAATGTGCAATTCTTGTTAGTTTTAGTCTTTAGTTTTTATAATGAAGATGATTATAATTTGGAAGATGTAGATAATTTTCTAGTTTTAGGAGGCATTTTTTCTATCACTTCAAGGCCATTTTCGGAAACAACTTGCTGAATTAATTTAAGATGTTGGTTATTTATATCTTCGACAAAATGTAATAAATCACCGTTTGAACGTAGACATTCCAGCAACAAGTTCTGGGTTTGTATCACTCTATGAGTCGTCAATGCATATAAGAGGCTATCAATTAAGTCATCAATCTTATTATTCACAGCTGGTAGGCCTAACTCGTTCAAAAGATACTTCGACTTCTGTAGCGAGGAAAAATTACCGAATCCATCTGGTAACTGATTTGGATAGCCAAGAAAGATCACGTAGATTCACCATTTCATCTCAACCGTCATCTATTAACTTAGCTGGGTCACAGAATACGGAATCACTGCCCTCCTCCAGAAAAACATCGTTACAAGGTCACAACATAAGTCACTCTAGCAGAAATAGTTCTGTCACAAGTGACGTCTTTCAGTTTTTTGCTAATAATCAGACATATACTGTAAAGCCCCAATCAAACGTGTCGGTGAGCACATCTCAAGGTTATATAACTCCAAGTAATCAATCCTCAAGAGTCAACTCACCAGTTTTAGAGACACCTCCGCATTTAAAAAAAGGGTACACGATCGATAATTTCTCAGCCAACAGCCAGAAACCCACACGCATCAATTCTCCTTCACCTCCTCCATTGTCACAACCAAGCTTTCTGTCTCAGCAAGTGCCACAACAGTCGCCAGTTCCAATCAACGTCAATACAGGAAGTAACAATGTTTCACGCAGATCGTCGGGTGCAACTAAAAAGTCTAATAAAATCGTAGTTGCATCGCCAAGCGGACCTCCTGTGCCTTTCCAGCAATATTTGACTAAATCAGATGACGAAAAAATACATATTTTATTGGGATGCACCGGATCTGTCGCTACAATTAAAGTTCCAATGATAATAGATAAATTGTTTAACATCTACGGCAAATCAAAAATTTCAATTCAGTTGGTAGTCACAAAATCAGCCACCCATTTCTTAAAAGGTCTTAAAATTCACAACGAAGTCAAAATCTGGCGTGATGAAGACGAATGGGCAAATTATAATGAACATAGTGTAACAACCACTACTGTATCGACAAATAATTTGTCTACTATTAAGAAGCCCAAGAATCCTTACGATAATTTAATTTTACATAATGAATTGAGGAAATGGGCAGATATTTTTTTAGTGGCCCCCCTTTCAGCAAATACATTAGCCAAAATTACTAACGGTATTGCTGATAACTTATTAACGTCAATCATTCGATCGTGGTGTCCAGTCAATAGTATTACAAGTGCTTCAAATTCAGACAGCAAACCTACTAATGTCAAAAAGCCAATTTTAGTTGCACCCGCAATGAACACACATATGTACATCCACCCTATTACGGCTAAGCAGTTATTATTGTTATCATCACCAGAATATGGTTTCGGTATTGAAGTGTTGAAGCCTGTTGAAAAGGTGTTAGTTTGTGGGGATATAGGAATGGGTGGAATGAGAGAATGGCTGGATATTGTAGATATTTTAAGAAGAAGAATCAGTTCTATTCAATCTGTCGGTGACAGTATTGCAGAAAAAGATAGATTTGAGGACGATGCGGCTGACGATGACGATGATGATGACGATGATGACGACGATGATGACGACGATGACGATGATGACGACGATGATGATGACGACGATGATGACGATGACGATGATGACAATGACAATGGCGATGGTGATGGTGATGGTGATGGTGATGGTGATGACCATGAAGGTATCGAGTCTAATAGAGAGCACTCTCTGTCGAGGAAAAGTGAGACACTAAAACATACTAAGGAAGAAGATACAATGATATTCGAAATTTCTGAAGAAAATGATGAAAATAAAGAAGATGATGATCCTGATCAAGAGGCTCCGTCATCTGGCAACTACAGTATTAGACCAGAAAAGATCCCTCTCGAAACCCAAAATATTGTTTAGCATAGTTAGTGATACTTAAATCAATAAGAAATTACTAATAGTCAATTGCCCCCGGTTACGTAATTATAATCACATGTGCCATACCTAAATAAGGTTTTTGTAGTTGCTATCTGAATTGCGCGAAGATGATATAAATGGCAAACAAGTTCCTTCTGTTTGTTAAACGAAATTAGAGTAGGTTTATTCTATTCAGTACAATGGTATCTCATAAGAAGGTATTGATTGCCGTTACATCATATAACGAAGTGTTTTACCAGGACGGTGCTAAAACAGGGTTATTTTTAGTAGAAGCTTTGCACCCATTTGAAGTATTTAAGGATAATGGTTACGAAGTCGACTTTGTATCAGAAACAGGTTCTTTTGGATTTGACGACCATTCACTTGCACCAGACTTCTTGAACGGTAAAGACTTGGAAATATATAAAGATTCCAAGTCGGATTTTAACAAACATTTGAAGAGCATGAAGAAGGCATCAGATGTCAATGCAGATGATTATGGGATCTTCTTCGCATCCGCAGGACATGCGACTTTGTTTGACTACCCTAAAGCTAAGCATTTACAGAACTTGGCTCAGGATATCTGGGTAAATGGTGGCGTAGTTGCTGCAGTATGTCATGGAGGTGCAATATTTGACGGCTTAGTTGATAAAACTACAGGCAAACCATTGATCGAAGGGAAAGTTATTACTGGGTTCACAGATATTGGTGAAGTGATCTTAAAAGTAGATGGAATTATGAAAGAAAATAATTTACATTCAATTGAGGAAATTGCTAAGAAGTCAGGGGCGAAGTATTTGGCCCCTGTTGGTCCATGGGATGATTTTTCTATTGCTGATGGCAAATTGATTACCGGAGTAAACCCAGCTTCAGCTGCCTCTACTGCTAAAAGGGCGCTCATTGCTCTTAAGGGCAAACACATTGATCTTTAGTAAGTTCTTGCGTGATATTTTGTAAGGAGTCTCGTGTAATGTGCAATTCTTGTTAGTTTTAGTCTTTAGTTTTTATAATGAAGATGATTATAATTTGGAAGATGTAGATAATTTTCTAGTTTTAGGAGGCATTTTTTCTATCACTTCAAGGCCATTTTCGGAAACAACTTGCTGAATTAATTTAAGATGTTGGTTATTTATATCTTCGACAAAATGTAATAAATCACCGTTTGAACGTAGACATTCCAGCAACAAGTTCTGGGTTTGTATCACTCTATGAGTCGTCAATGCATATAAGAGGCTATCAATTAAGTCATCAATCTTATTATTCACAGCTGGTAGGCCTAACTCGTTCAAAAGATACTTCGACTTCTGTAGCGAGGAAAAATTACCGAATCCATCTGGTAACTGGAGGTTATGTACAAAGGGTGACACATCTCCATTAAGCCAGGTGAAAAATAGTTGTATGCGTAACTTTTTGGTTTGCAGATTTTTGGGACAATGAACAAAACGATTGAGCCAAAAATGAAGCATCTTACTTGCATTCATTGGATAAATCACCGTGTCCCTTAACTTCGGCTGCTGTTGTTGGAGTGTCCAAAACGTCGAATACACCATGTTTTCAAATGTGTAATTGAGTAGCACGTTCGGAAGCGTCGACAGAAGATTGTTAGACCTTGTCCTTTGGTTCTCCATCACGATCACATGTGGAATATCCCCTTTTCCCGCTGCTATGTCTTTCACGAACTCGAATGCTAGATGGCTCAAGTACCTCTTGGAGTCGATCAACGAAGTTATGTCGTTGGTCAACGGTTTGTAGGAAGTCCCATATTCCTTGTGCAAGTCCATCTTTTTCCACGCCCCTGTATCTAGAGTCGGTTTCTCACCTCCTCGGGTTCCTATCTGCGTTAGTTTGCAGTACGAAAGATTCTTGAGCCCAACGTCGATGGCTAGCACGTTGATCCTAGCAGGAAGCTTCGCTGCCATCTGAACCCCACTGATTATGGCATCGATCTTGTCCTGCTTTCTCGGCTTCACAACAAAACCACACGCTACACTTACCTGGCTCAATACATCGTTCGTATATTTACTAAGGTGTCTATGGTAGTTCATTGATACATCTTATTGATCGTCCCAGGGCCATCTTCAAGCTATTTGATAATGGAGAGCCAGATTTGGACACAAACGGTTGCATTTTGGCTTATGTAATCGTCCCATCATCTCACGACTTCTGTTCACGATTTCATAGAAGAATGGCGCCAAACTCATTTCATCTGTTCTATGACGATGCTTCCATTTTTAGCATATATTTCGCCTTTTTACCCCATTGAACATTGAATTTTTCCTAATTCATTCCTAATTCGTACGTCCTAATTCCCACGCATTCCTGTCAAAGACAAACGCGACACGACTCTGCCCGTAAGAAATCGCGATTTGATTGGTTCCGCTCGCTTATTCACTTGGCACAATCGTCATATTAATCCACTAACAAAGGCGGACAAAATAAAAAAAATTAATGCGGCTTAGATATAGGAAGGCTATGCGTTAACCAGCAACAAAAGAAATACATGGGACATGGAATAATACTTCCTAAAATGGAATAATAGTTTTAAGCCTGAAGTATAAATACCAGAGAAAATCTTCCCTGAAAATATGAATTTTTTTCCTTAACAACTCAAAAAGTTTTATTAATACACAATGCAATTCAACTCCGTTATCCTCGCTTTAGCTGCTGTCTCAGCCGTCTCTGCTGCTTCTAACTCCACTGTCGGTGGTGCTTCTAACTCCACTGTCGGTGGTGCTTCCAACGGTACTGCTGGTGGTGCCTCTAACGGTACTGCTGGTGGTGCTTCTAACGGTTCTTCTGGTTCTGGTTCCGACTCTTCTTCTGGTGCCTCTGCTGTTGGTGCTGGTGTTGTCGGTGCTGTTGCTGCCGCTGGTGTTGCTTTATTATTCTAAGCATGTTAACTTATTAGACAAGCTGCAAAGTCAGCTGATTAATAAAGAAATGTACTAGTAATATAGTTTATAGACCGCTAATTAATTAATGTATTATACTGAAACAATATTGCCATGTAGAAGTGAATAATAGGTAAAAATGAGCTCATGAGTCAAGGTGGAAAGAGCGGAGCATTAGGTGGGGCCACGAAAAAGGTTTTTTCCGGAGAAACTGGATTTTTCAGCGCGGTTTTGTCTTGTGCTGGTGTGCCTTTATGGGAACCTAACCGTATCATGATGTTATGAGACCAGGTCTAGGGATCGATGAGCTAAGAGTTCCTAGCACATTGTAACTTGTTTGCTATTGTTGACGGGCATATTACATTCTGTTCGTAGCAATATCTGATGATTTGTATTTGTGTTACTATGTACTCTAGAAAATATTTACGGAAGTAATAGCCTAGGTTCTTACGGATTCATAAAATGCCGAATACAAATACAACTCTTAAGGTCTATTTACCGGGTCTTGCTTTTGGACCCCAATTTTTGGTTGGGTTTTCTTGATATCTTACCATCTTCAAATGTCTTAATTTATTAATCTTCTGGCTTACTTCGTTATCATCAGTGAAATTTATTACTTTATCATTCGCATCATCCTTCAAATTCTTCAATATTTTGTATCCTACCATACCACTAGTTAAATTAGGATTACCGTCAATGTTTTCACGATAAAAGTTAATCTTGGATTTTAGATTCTCATTTTCAGGAGTATCAATAAGCTTCTGTTCATAAGTTTTCAACAAGGCCTTGTTGGATTCTGCCAACCATTGCTTATTGATCTTTAATATGACGTCCCAAGGAGCATCGGTTTTTATACAATTCTTTTTAGCATGAGTTAAAGAAACGTTATATCCCATATTTCCAATACTTCTGCAGAAATCATTAATTGGAATAGGAGGTGACTTGAAAAGTGATGATAACTGATTTAAATTGAAATAGAATGGAAGCTCCATTTCATTTTTTGCTAGAGTTAACATTCCTTTAATCCTTTCAGTAGTACAGTAAACTTCTTTATCAGCAGCCATATTAATCTTTAATACCTGGTCGATAAACTCATTATTCTGTAACTCCCCGAACCACATTGGTCCAGCTATGTTATAGTTGCTTTCACAATAATCACACTTTGAATTGATGTTAACTAATTTAGGTACTTGAAACTTTTTATTTTGTTTACCATTATCGATAACTCTCCCTAATGGTTGATTCACTTTATCGCCACAGCCAGTACAATAGTATGTTAACATTGTCTTACTAGCCAATTGCTTTACCTCGATTGGACTTGTTTTGACTCTAATGAAAAGACGGAAGTAGAAATCAATTGATAAGGATAATAATGGCTCAATAGTCTTTTTGTATTTCGCAGCATTAGTTGCAATCATATTTAATATCAACCTTATTCCAGCTTCATGATTAGCTTCAGTACTGACGTTGGAATTTCCAAAGTTATGGCCTCCGTATAATGCAAAGCATTTTTCTGGATATCCAGATCCCGCCAAGACACCGGCATCAGTACATGTTACCAACAATAAACCTTCATCTTTAATTCCTTGGATAGCACTATCAATAAAAGGAGTAGCAGTCCCGTATGGATCTAAATCAATTACATGAAATTTTTCAGTGGTAGTAGACATAAATTTAATGGCATCTCCCAAATTAGAACAAACCTTATCTTGTAAACCATTGTACTCGATATTTCTGTCTATCGATTTGACGGCTTCTGGCAATAAATCATTGGCAACGATCTTGCTCACTTTTGGTATCTCATGTCCGTATCTAATTGCACGAAGTCCCGTAGCTGATAACGCTTCCAATATTTTAATAAATGGTTTCTCCTCTTGGTTACTATCTTCTGTTCCATTCTCGAGCTTTCTCTTCTTGTGTGCTTTTTCTCTTTCTCCTGCTTTACTTTCCAGGTAAAGCTCTGTCCATGCCTTAATACCCATCACAGATAAATCTCTGTTGAATTGTTGTATGGGATTATAGAAGACCTTGTCCTCCTTTGGAGTTAAGACTATCGCTTTACCTTCCTTTATAGTGTTAAATTCTTCTATGTTTATGTTAGCCATTTTCCAAACTCTTCGTAACAACTTAGACACTATATGATGCATGTATCGATCTAATCTACGTTTTGGAGTATTTTTTTTTTAGAAAAAAATCTACCTCATCAACGAAATTCGTGTACCATTTATACTCCAGTTAATTTAGACTATCTTCAGAACACTTTAAACACATAAGTCATGGCCGAAATTAATATACCAGTACAAAATGATCTAAATGAAACAGACAGTGATTATTTAACTGATTCTGATTCCCAATATTACGATGATTCTGGTTCTGAATATGAATTGTCGGCTCAGGAACAATGGGAAGAAAGCTTGAAACAAATCAATAATTTAATCAATTTTATAATATTTCCTTTAATTGGCAAGGTTATAGGTAGAAGGTTTTCACATATAGTATGGAGAAAGATTGCAAACTGGTGGTTTATCTAGACAATTATAAGTATATTTCTACGCCAAGCTATTTACAAAACTATTCACTTGACCAGTGATTGATGGTTGGACAATTTTTTCGATTATTAACCTTGTGAATGGATCAATTAGTCCATTTGTAATCTTGCTAATGGCTTGTTTCAATAATTTAAAGTATTCTTCAGTGCCGTCTAGGGAAGGTACTGAATTTGAAGAATTTGTGGAAAAAACGGACAGCCTTGTATTTGTTGAATAAGCGGGTATATCTTCATTATTAGAACTGGTTTCAGCAATATGAAGTAAGTGCTTTTCAATGTTGGCGTAAATTCTCTGAATTAGTTGAATAACTATCTTGTATATGAATAACGTATCTAAATCAATATTAATTTCCAATTTCTCGATCAACAATTGATTAGAATTCAACTTGATTGGTGATGTTGATACATCATATTGACTCAAAGTAGTGTTTGAATTATTTGACGATACCTCTTGTAACTTGAGATTGAGCGGGTTAGTATTATAGTTGGTGCCAATGTCGAAATTCTTTAGTATACTCAACAAATTCCTAATAAACTTTATTTGGTACGTAGGCTGCTTAGTATCGGATGACATAAAGCTATTGGAAGTGCTATCTTTGAAGGGGTTGTATGGTTCATTATTAGTTGAGTTAGCATTAAGAGTGCGTACCTTAGGGTCCAAGCTACTCATGAATAACCTTTGTTGTTGTTGCTGCTTTTGCTGAATATACAATTCTTCATCCGACTGCATCGACTTAATCAAATTCCCCAAAGATATCCCTAATTTGAGTAGCTTATTAGAATCAATCGGGAATTTAATTCCCTCTTCATTTAATTTTATAATTTCTTCATAAGTTAATTCATAAATGTTTAAAAAGTGTGCTTGGTCAACCTTGCACGAGTCAGTAAATGGAACCGCCCTTAATATGTGCTCCACATTCGCCAACTCCTTTCGTAATGTCTCCAAACAGTTCATATTCGATAACTTATTATAAATAATGCAATATTCATTTGCCGAGCAGTGAAATATTTACGTCGCTAGACGTGTATTTCATGCACTGCGATAATTTTCCACTCCAGATTCAGTGTATGAATGGCAATGAATTATCCATTTACTATTATCATATGCTTAATATTACTTTCGGCTATACTAGTTATCGTAGTGATATTCGGTAATTCTCCAAGTTTTAGAAACACACCAATCAACAATTTAAGATTGAAATTATTACATTGGAATCATGAATTGATCACCTGGATAAAACATGTCGATTCACAACTTTTCAACAATAAATTAATATATTACTCAGGATGGCTGATTCCTTTATTCTACACTGCAGTTGTGAGCTACTGTTTATATCAATTTTTTGCAAAAGTTTACAAAACGCTACCATTATTCATACAAACAAGTAGCATACACTCCATATACATCGCATTGACGGTATTGTCAGTATTCATAATTACATTTATGGCTACATTTAGTGATCCCGGTATAATAACTGCTAAAAATGTCCATCAAGTAAACAGGATTTTCCAGAACAACGAGTTGATTTTTTTTGACGGTAATTATTGCTCTACATGTGAGTTTATTAAACCTGCCAGATCG
Source organism: Debaryomyces nepalensis (assembly GCA_030583445.1). Lineage (NCBI taxonomy): Eukaryota > Fungi > Ascomycota > Pichiomycetes > Serinales > Debaryomycetaceae > Debaryomyces > Debaryomyces nepalensis. The sequence continues at coordinate 497,839 of JAJMIM010000002.1, read as the reverse complement.
AAACATTGCTCAGTATGTAATAATTGCATAATGCTATTCGATCATCATTGTATATGGGTCAATAACTGTGTTGGATATTACAATTACAAATGGTTTTTAGCCTTCCTATTCGTCAATATAAACTTTCTAGGATACGGAGGGTACTTGTGTTATCGAGCTTTATTCAACATTAAGAAAGAATATCCAAATTTAAAATACTGGCAAACTATAACTTCCACGAGCGAAACCAACAAGATATCTGGAGTTTTGTTAATATTATGTGTTATCTTCGTAATAATTGCTACTTTATTTACAGGCTTGCATTTGAGATATTTGTATCTCGGCGTTACAACTAACGAATGTGACAAATGGTCAGACATTGAATATTTAATTGGCATTGGATCCCTTTATGAAGTTGTTGCAGGTCAGTCTAATGAGAAATACGTTGAAAAATGCGTAATTATGAATCATAATGACGGGTCATACGAGACAGTATTTATTAGTTTGAAAAATGATAAAATTTTGTTTTCATCAAACGACAACATAGAGATACGCAGAATTGACTCTATGGAGCACGACTTAATTAACATTTATGATCATGGTTTCTCTAGTAATCTACTAGAACGAATTCTAAATAAAACTTTCTATTGAAGATCAGGTATTATACCTAACCTCTTTAATATTATTGTTGGGACTTCTATTTTCTCAACTGTTCTCTTGTTCATATGATCTGATTCAGGTTCTATGTTATTACCTGCCATAAATTTTGCATCAAAATTAAAATTTAATTCGTTTACTTGTAGAAGGTTCCATAATATTTTGGCAAACGCTTCTGGACTGAACATACCATTATTCGCTTCTAAGAAAGACTGCTCTTGATCGTATACTATAGAGTATATATATATGCGAAATAAATGTACCAGTAACACAGGGTCATTATCTTCTGTAAAGGATTCGACTAGGTTGAGATGTTCAAAATTATCCAATATCAAAGTGCATATTTCCCGTCTTGCCTTACTATTGTTGTAGTCAAAAACAGCAAAGCCAGGCGTAACCCCTTTAACAATCCCTTTCCTACTCATCGCCTCTTTAGCATATAGTACTTTCGGTTTTACGTCACTCTTCTGGCTTACTAGTTTCTTAGGTATATTTATTTCTTCATCATCTCCATAATCATACTGAATGAGTTTACGCTTTTTTTTTCCTTTTCCATTTCTGTTAACTTGATGCTTCAATTGAGTTTTATGGGTTTCTTGTCTGTCGTATTTGTCTTCCTTGTCTTGTATATCAGCTATTGTCAACGCTTTTCGTTTGAGCCTACTTGCTTTATTTATTACTATCTTTGGACTATCAATTCCAAATCCTTCGCTATCATCTGTGGATTCCAAATTTAGATCTACTTCGTGTATATCAATATCTCGTTTATATGACTCATTTGACATCAGCCTTTAAGCGGTATATTTCCTGTCAGGTACTTGCCTATTTTAATCTTGATTGTGAGAGTGCTGCGTAATTTTTTTAACATATATTTAATATACAAAACATAATTACCTACATACTTACCCTTTCAAACAGCCCATACATACTTACCCTTTCAAATGGCCTAGATATACTTATTTCCGTATTCATATTATAGTAAGCTACGAATTGTGATCACAAGAATTCAAATGTCAGCATTCCATGTCTCAGTTAGTACTCAGAAGCGCATTGAGTAGAATTGTTGCATTAGCAGTACCTAGAATAATAGGAATTATGAATTCAGTACCATTTCACTAGTTGTCCATTTTGGATATCACATCCCTCGTAAATCTTTGCCGGCTACGATACACGGGGAACTAACGAACAACATTCTCTGAATTTTCATCCTGGCCTATTTTACTTCATGGGAAACCAGATATACAATTCTCTTAATTAGTTAGACGAAGATATTCGAATCATCCTCTCATGACAGGTTAGACACAAATGCAAGTTGGTCAAACTACCATTTTCTTCTCCAACCTCCAAGTCGCTGATGGAAAATCACTTATGAGCTACCCTTGGCAGGTCGCAGCGCTTGTGGTTCTTTTTTAAACAAAAGGCAGTCACCTTGAACACGCAAAATTTGGTGTGCTCAAAGCTTTTGAGACATCTGTGGAAGGGATGTTTGCATTTTTCATGATGGTGTCTGTGTTTTCCATGATGGTGCTTTTCAAAGTGGTGGTTACAGGCTGAACTTTCCTCACAGTGGTGCTTAAACTCGAAGCACTTTTCAACATGGTGCTTGCGGAAGAAGCATTTGCCAAATTTGTGCTTGCATAACAAGCACTTTTCAAAATGATGTTTGCACTTATGACAATCTTCGTGATGATGTTTGCATTTCAGGCATCTTTCAAGGTGGTGTTTACAAATCAAGCATTTTTTATGATGATGTTTGCATTCACGACCCTTTTTGAATGAACCCTTAGAGAACTTAGAACTCTTAGAACTCTTAGAACTCTTAGAACTCTTAGAACTCTTAGAACTCTTAGAACTCCAGGAACTCCAGGAACTCTTCGAACTGCAGGAACTCTTCGAACTGCAGGAACTCTTCGAACTGCAGGAACTCTTCGAACTGCAGGACCTCTTAGAACTGCAGGACCTTTTAGAATTTGCTCTTGAGAGCTCCGGGAGAGAATTATTGCCTTGAATTTGGAATTCTTGTCCAGCAACAGGAACGTGGTGTATTTCTTGAGTGGCAGCCATTATGAATTGAATTAGATAGCAAAATAAGTTAGAAAGGTGAAAAGTATGTAATGAAACTTATTGAATATATATATATATATATATGTGAATCAATATAACTAAATATTTCTTTCCTAGATGCAAATGGAGCCAGTTATATAGATATTGTATTTGTGGCTGCAACCGTTTTGAATGCCGCAAAAAGATTTGATGTGTAGTGTCATTACCAATTAATTGTGGGACCGAAAATATTTATTTATGTTAATATGGTTAATGGCGTTAACAGTTGCCTAGATATCCAAATTCGAGTGATCGGTAGATATATTAAGAGAGCTGCATTTGCAAGTTCACGAACATTAGATCATAATGGCTGGCGGTGAACGATCTTCACAAGATACGCCAGTGAATCACGAAAAATCTCAACAAAACACCCCACTTCAAAACCCGGAGCATTTATCCAACATCGCCAGAAGAATGAGCGATAATAAGAATAGCAGTGAGATTTCTGGTAATAACCAAGAAATGAGTCAGCATGGAAATGGCAATTCAAACGAGTTTGCACTATCCCCACAAAACTATTTTGATTCGAACTGGGCATCAAGTTTACTAATGGATCCAAATAACGATATATTGTACAATATGGATTTTGAGGCGCAGGAGAATACTTCAGCTGCAAATACACAGGTATATCCACTTAGCCAGTCTTCGGGAAATCCTAATCTTAACATAAAGCCACATATATCGTTGCCGGCGGCTGGTAGATCACAAATACCGAATCCAAATTTACCGCCAGCTCCTCAAGGACAGCAATCTTACATTCAAGCTGCACAACAGCAACTTTCTCAGCATCCAAAAAAAGGTACCAAGCAACGTCGTCCTTGTGATCATTGTCGAAGACGGAAAACTAAATGTGTAATAATTCCTAATACAAACAATTGCGCACAATGTGAATCCAAATCATTAACATGTACGTATGTAGGACTGGCTTTGAAACGAAAAACAGGTTATGATTCTGATAGTGATTCAAAAAGAATGAAAGCTGCAACCGATAGTAACAATGAAAAAGATCTTACTAGTGCTCACTCGAACCAATTACCAATCGGAGGGGCAAGAATCGTACCACCTAACGTTCCTATAAGGGATGTTGCCCCTGTTCAAGATTATTCTTCCATAAACAATTCACTATTGCGAAAAACTCTATCCTTGCAATTTCCTAGGTCCAGCTTCTATGTTGGCCCTACATCATATTTATTCGACACAAATTTGCTAAATTTAATCATTGATTCACAAAATAATGCATTTAATGCAAATATTTCAGGCCATGATAATGCAAATGGTTCAGGTAAAATTGAACAAGTGAACTTGAATGATTCAACGTCTTTAAGGAAAGTTAGTGACAATGCCCAATTTATTTTGAAAGACGATCAGTCATCTCAGACATATGTAAACATGTCTAATGACGTGGATATAGTTGAAAAATTTGTTGCTCCTCATGGTCAAATATTGATTGACTTGTACTTCCGCATAATACATCCTTCATACCCAGTTCTTCATAAAAAAGTGTTTTTAGAGAAATATTCACGAACACATAGGGAATTTAGTGCTCCATTATTGGCAGCAGTATATGCTTTGGCAATTCAATGGTGGGATTATGACCCACAATTGAATAGGTTTCCTAAGCCCAATGTGGATTCAATTTTAAAGATCGGTTTGAATAATTACTTGCTTGAAATATTAAAAAGACCAAAACTAAGTGCAGTACAGGCGGGTCTATTATTATTGCAATGTAAGCATATAATACAGAACAGCAGTAGTCCTAACTCTAATACTCCCAACGAAGCTAATACAAATACATCGACTGGTGATTCCAGTTATAGTGATTGGGTTTTGTGTTCACAAGTAATCACTCTAGCAGAAGAATTGGGTTTGGGGTTAGATTGTAATAACTGGAAGCTTCCAAAGTGGGAAAGAGGTTTGCGTAAAAGATTAGCATGGGCTGTGTATATGGAAGACAAATGGCTTTCATTGAAAAATTCTCGTCCATCACATATAAACGAAATAAATTGGGTTGTACATTCATTAGTTGATGAAGATTTCCCTGAAAAACATGGTGATGGAGATTTGAAGGAAGGATCTTCTGATATTGACAATGGTAAAAAAATATTTATGAATCTAATTAATTTGACTACGATCCTATCAGATATCTTAAATAAGCTTTATTCAATGAAAGCAATGACTGAGGTTAAAGATATTAATCAAGTTTTACAAATTGCAAAGCCTCTCCAGCTTAGATTGCGTAATTGGTATCACTCGTTACCGGTTGACTTGCAAATGAATAATGTCCAGCCAAGGAAATTATGCTCCAATGGTTACTTGCAATTGGCATATTTTGCTACAGAGTTATCTTTGCATAGAAGGATAGTAACAACTATATTCCTCCAGTCATTGGCAGGTAATCCTCCGCCAAAGGAATTAGTTGACGTATGTCGCACTGCTGCAAAGACCAGATTAACTGCATCCATCGAATTTGTTAGAGATCTAAAACCCGAACATATGCATTCCTTCTGGCATTCCTCGTCATCTTCAAATTTTACGTTAATTTGCACCTTTGCAGCAATCTTATATATGACGTCGTCAAATAAGGAAGAGTCAGACTTTTATAAAGACCAAATATTCAATTATAGATGGATATTAAAGATATCCTCGAAAGGATTTGACCGCATTTGTGATGTCCTACTGGAACTTGACATCGTTATGAATCATATTCCTGGCTTATTAAATGAGAAAGATGACTTGCCAATGATTCCGTCAAATCAAGTTCCATATGATCAGCGTCAACTGCAACAACAAATACCACATTCAAAAGGCATGCAATCTTCATTTGGAGTTACTTCACAACGCTTCAACGGTCCTCCACCTTTAGAGTTTAGTAATCAAATTATTGATAAGAACAATAGTAGCAATAGATCCTCGCTGGATTTGAATAGACAGGGTGAATGGTCACAATATAACAGTCCAATCCAATATTCAAATCAGGACCAAAATTATAGCGCTAGAGATCCCACTCGACAAAAGTCTCAAGACATATCCCCTAAGGAAATTATCAAACATCAGGGGCATGTTGGTTCTAATATAGCAGATTCGAAATTAAGAGAGGTATCCAGTAAATCACCAGTTGATAATACCCCAAATTCAGATAATACCCAGAAAGGTGGTGCGCTTAATCCTACAGCTTCTGATCTAGAGGTGAGGTCAGATAAAGATGAGATGCGATCTTAGTATCGTTAATTGCACCTTGTATAAAGTATATGTAATATATTCAGTTATGTACTTACAATAACTTATCGAATACAAATTTTATCAAATCAACAGTAATGCAAGCATCAAATGGTCTCCATCTAATCAAATGGGGTTAAATATGCCTCAGCAATCACTCTAGCTCTTGCATTTAAAAATAATTTCATTTCACTTATCTCCTTGTCAACATCCTCCATAAACTCTATAATGAAATCGACCAACTTATCTTTCAACATTTGCTCGGTATGAAAGTTAGTAATTAAGAATGATATATCATACCCTTTTACAGGCACCCTTCTTAAAATAAAGAAATTTTCTGCTCTCGAAGTCAAAAATCTAGTGAACTTATGAACTAAGATCTGTTCTATCTCGTCAGCTTGTTTGATCTTTATGGAGACTCTTACAGAGTTTACAGACGGTTCAATTAGGATTTTTTCATTTTCATTTCTGGCTATTATCATGGGGTTTAATATCAATTCAGGATTGTGACTATTATCAACCTCAATCTCTGGTCTGTTGTGCCTTTCAACTAACTGGGATGAAAAGTCTTCTAAACATATTGCTGCAGTTAACGATGATCTGACTGCTGTTAAATATGGTTTTAATGATTGTGACTATTTGTTAGCATCTACTGTAAAAAGAAAACCAGATCAATCGAACTTGATCCAAATTTATGGTTAAAGTATTTATAATATTAACATACCATGGTCTTATATTCCTAATACGTAATCTAAATCTGTCAATTGATTAACGTCTTACTCCTGGTAATAGGTACATTTGTTACTGGTTAATTCCAATTAATGTTTTCTATACACACGACTGTCTATATGCAGGGTATATAATATACAATCAGTAATTCAACAAGACAGGGTTATGTTTAGGAGCTTCTGACTTTGCTTGGGAATCAAAATCCTTGTTGTCTTGTTTGAATCTTTTAGCATCACCGTGGTCTTCCCTGATTTGTCTCTTTCTGTTATACGCCGATTTTTCGTGCAGCCTATCATTCAAAAAACTTACAAAGGCCTGTATACTACTTTCCATTGCACCCTTTTCCGTTGTAATTCCTTTATCGCTAGCTGCTTTGATCACAGTGTCTAAATCTCTAAATTCTTGGATATTCTCGAAATTTGATCTCAATATGGTCGGCAATTCCTCCTTCTCTATCGAATTCAAGATATATTTGGTATTCTGGTCCTCTCTAAATAAAACACTAATGGGGACCACTTCAGATGACTCTGCTTCAACTTCATCCACTTTTATTATATTGTATTGGTCATAGTTTAATGCTAACCATTGAGCAAACTCATCTGTTCGTTGTGTCAAATCTATCTTTAGTTTGGAGCTCATTCTTTCAATGCGCAAATCATTCTCTCTTTTTAAGTTATCATATATTATCTCTAATTCGTTATCTTCTTGGGATTCACTGGATATATTAAAATCAAAAGCAGATAATCTTTCATCCTTCAAATTTGCTAAAGTCTTTACGAAAATTTCCTTGTCTTCTAATATGCTATCATAGTCGAAATTAGATTCATTTTTTAGGCCCAGTAGAGTATTTTCAACTAAATCCTTCTTCAACTTCATTAGTTGATACTTTTCATCTGCTATGTCCCAAAAGAAATCTAACGGAGATGATCCATTCCTACCACATAGCTCTATAAAACAATCCTCATTTTCCAAGCGTGGAAAAAGTTCTTTAAATAGAGAGTTAGCGTTAATATTGATATGTTGCGATATAAATTCTTTGAAATTCTCCCTTGCCTTGCGATCAGATCTGTGATTCTTTTTTTCCACAACTTTTATTTCTGTCTGTAACTCACCCATTATCTTTGGGTAGATCTCAGTAGTGTACAATTCTAAAATATCAAGTTTACTTAATACTGTAAAATGTTTATTTGCCCTGAAACGAGCATCACTTAGTAAACTTTTGTATAATTGCTCCCAATTTTCACTTTCTGATACCAAATTTGGGTTGATTTGTATTAAATATGATTTTAATTCGGTCAATGCTTGTTCTTTTTGTTGCTTTATTAACTCTTCATGCGTGTCCTTTAATGTAGCTACAAAATTCTCATAAATTTTTGACACTTCATTATCTGATAAAACAGTATTCTTAAAAATAGGATTCTCCTCTGATATTAATATATTCTTAACTGCTGACCAACGAGTATTATATTTTATATGTCCTTTCTTCTCAAAATCCTTTAACACCTCCAAAAAGTTCTTTTCAAAATTTTCTATGACTGCGGTCTTATTACTTAGCTCATCTTTCAATTTTTGAACTAAATATTCATCGTATAGCCTCTTTCTGTGTAAAGCATCGGGAATTGCCCAATAAATTGGATTCTTAATGAATTTGGAAATAACTGCTTGAAACGACCAGGTTGAGTCAACATTATTAGTCTTTAGAAGCTCTAGGAAAGCCGCTTCTGCTTCTTGAAAAGATTTGAATTGAGGTGTTTCAATTAGCTCATTGAGCTTTGTTTTCTTCTGCTCTAGTTCCAAGTCTAAAGGCGAAATATTTTTGGCTTCATCTGATTTCGAGTTAACAGTATTGTGAGTTTGATCATTAATTAATTGCTCGACATTATCTTCACCATCTTTCTCTACTTGCTTTTCAAGTACCTCTGGAATTTCCCATGTAGTTTCCCCAGTTTGTTGATTATGATAGTATTCTCTTCCATCCTCAGTAGTATAGGTCTTCCATTCACTTTTTGTTACCAAAGGTTTAGTCCAGCTTGTTTCTTGAGTGCTTTTGTTATAATAATATACCCTGCCTAATTCATCTGTTACTTCTTCCCATTCGTTTGACATTTTTCACTAGAATCCTAAGGAATATACTACATACGCTTATTTTTGTGGGTCAGAAAGCTCGTTTTTCAAGTGCGAAGAGACAAGTCTGATTTTTGGATTGAAGTTCTCAGAAGAACTAGAGAGCCAATATAACAATAGTTTCATCTATTTATAGTATATATTCAGTTGTGATTATTAAGCCTTCTATATCTTTAATTATCCATCTCATCAATCTAACTGGTATTATCTACTTATAATGATTTAGTTTTTAAATAAGTAATAATGAAAGAATAAATGGGCTGTTAATTACTGGTATCTTCCTCGTATTAGTAATTATTCTAGTATATGATATCCCATTGTATTTATAGAGAACTTAGGCTTATTCTTTCAAAAATCTAAAGGAAGAATATTTCCTTCTCGTGTGACGCAATGTGGAAATACGTTTTTGCACCCGAAGTTCACAAATATACTTCAATTTGTCAATCCTAAATTATTGTTATCTCTTTATATATCTAAATTAAGTGGTACTGAAGATCATTCAACAACCCCAAGTAACCAATGGTTAAAATTATATACAATATTGAAGAATTATTAAATTTGAGGCATCATAAGATAACGAATTTGGACGAAAAGCTATCTGAGAAGTTGCTTGCCTCAAATAACAAGCAAAAAAGTCAAACATGTATCCATAAGAAGTCGTCAAAGTTCCATAGCTTTTCAAAATATAGTTTTTTGAAAGGATATAATCCCTACTTCATGAAAGAAAATAAAATCCCATATGGACAAAGTTGTAACACAAGGCTATCCACTCATATATATTGTCATAAGCTGGCATTTTCTAATCACAATGAAAAAGTTGATTATTATGGAAATCTTTTTAAATACCCTTTATTTGGCTTGCATCAGTTTCCACCGGGTTCAAGAATTATCCGAATTGAGCCTGGAACCCCAATGCCAAAAGGAGCAATACCGATACCCTTCAGATTTGAAGATTCGCAAAATGGGCCTTCCGGTTCTCATTTTCCCTACAGACTTCAACCATTGAAACGGCAGCATGTACAGCTAAGTGGGCCAAAAATATCAAATACAAGTAGAAAACATTTTCAGTCTTTACATAACGAATCCAATATACAAATGGTGAATAAGGCTAAAATATATCCAGTTATGAAAAATGTACACTTGGATTCAATTCCAAATCCTTATTCTGTAACAGGTTTTTTTCCAGAGTCTAAGAAATATACCTTCAACAGTAATACTGATACAATTACAGATAATCTAAATAGTCTTGGTCTTGACGTTCCTACGACCAGCCAGGCAAGCAGCACTGATACCGATAGTTCGACCACGGTTGGTTCATCTTGTGATAGCTTCAATATTCAAATTCAAATTTCAGCTCCACGCTAAAGACTTATATTTCTTTATATTTTCTAGTATTTGGTGAAATTTTATATTCTAAAAATTATAACAAATTGATAAAACTTATGAAAAATATAAAAAATAAATTAAAAAAATTATAAAAATTCTAAGATTCTATTTAAATTTTATAACACCTTCACTTCTTAAACTATTGCACTTCTTACGTATATAGAGCAATAAATTATCGATTTTATAGTGAAAATTAAACAAAGTTTATACTGAAGAAATTTAGCAGCCATTTTACTAGACGTAATGCACGTGAATGTCTATAAATGAAAATTCAAAATAGAGATGATGATCTAGAGGAAGATATCTACAGAGAAATAAAATGTTCGATGAAGGGTCACAGATTTCAGTTAAGCAATCAGAATGGCATTATTTAAATATAGAAATGTAAGTAATCTAATAATCTTGTTAAAAGAAAATAATGTGTGAAGTATGAGTAATCTATGACAACAATGCTAACAACAATATTATAGAATACTAGACCCGCAATTTATAAAAGATAATAATAATAAGTACACAGACTTGTCGGTAGACTGGATAACGTGGAAGTCGATCATTCTTAATAGCTTGGGAAAACTATACGGGTTGATAGGGGAGGCAGCTCATTTTGACATTTTGCAGTTGGAAGAATCCAAGCCTGGAACGAAACTGATAATTAGAATCCAGCTCGAAGATAAAGAAAAGTTTATCAATAGTTTGATGGCATTTACCTTTAAGCTTAGTAAATTCATCGGGGGCGAGTATGATGTAAATTGCTATATACGGGTTAACAAGAATAGCGATTACTTGGGGCTTGCATTGGATAGTTCATTCAAATAGACACCGGGGGAAATATAGACATAATTTACCAACCAGGTTATAAAGTACTTCTGTGAGTTTCTACATTATGAGTCCTAATGAAAATTGATTTATATAGAGACCCTTTAAGTTCAGGACCATTAACGCCTAGACCAACACAAACAAGACCATACTAGTATCATATAGGGGTTAAACAGTATTATAATATGTAGATAATAGTTATGAATATAAGGCTACGATAACCCAATTTATACCTGCCAATTTTATCACGTGATCGATTGATTGATTGATTGATTGATTGATTGACGCCAACTGGTTATAACCACCAATATTCCCTATTTCACTTAGCATTAAGTTCTTTGTACCATTGATCGTCCTATAAACTTCAGTAAATTAATCTCAATATATAGAGATTCATCATGTTAATTGGATTGAAACTGTGGAATACTCCGATATTATTTTTCACCCTCTTAATAGTCTGTGTTATAGCGGAGTCCAACTTTGAACCGAAGATAAAGGTTACAAAACAAGACCAGATAGCTAAGGAATATAATTATTTTGACGATTCTTCGAACGTTTTGGTTTTGAGGAAGAATAAGCTTTCAATTTCTTTTGATGATGGCGTCAGCTGGAAAGATGTAAAGGAAACAGATAATGAACGGGTGATTCATTACCAATTTGATCCATTCAATAATGATCGAGCATTTGCTTTTACGACTAGTAAATCTCAATATTTTACTAACGATAAGGGCAAAACATGGTCCAAATTTGAAATATTAGATCCTAAGAACGAAAATGATCATTTTGCTTTAGATTCAATTCCAAGAATCGTTTTCAATGCTAAGAATCGAGATTTGGCAATTTTCGAGTTTTACCACTGCCCAGAGTCTAGAAATCTTTCGAATTTATGTCCTCGTTACCACTTTTTAACCACTGATGGTTTTAAATCTAATCCTAAACCCTTATCGACGGATTCAAACTCATGCACATTTGCTAAATCAACGAAAGTATTTGATATGGGTAAGGATGAAACCATTTATTGTTCTAGGAACAAACTTAACTCATTTGGTCATATTTTAGAATCATACCTTGTTGCGTCTGATGATTTTTTCAAGACAGAAAGAAAGATTGATCATGCCTTGGCAATATCTGGCTCGATTATTGATGTTAGAGTTGTTCAAAATTTCGTTGTGGTCGTGGTACAAAATGACAAGTTCAATAAAAAGTCCAAAGTATCATTGATTATTTCGAAAGATGGTGAATCATTTGATGAAGCCGATTTAAAGGTGAACATAGCTTATGGCATAATGACCTTTTTGGAATCCTCGCCTCTGTCAATCTTTTTAGCCGTGATGGATTATTCTAATTCATTTCACAAATTTTCATTATCGACAATTTATGCATCTGATTCAAGTGGATTAAGATTTTCGAAAGTCTTAAATAAAGTGCAAGGTGGGTCTATTGAGAAAGTTCAAACAATAGACGGTGTATGGTTAGCAAACATCGCAGAGGAAGATAAAGGTACTAAAGAAAAGAGCAAAGGTAAAACATTACTTGACATGCTAATGGGAGGCATTATTGATAAGAATATAAAGAGTAAAATATCATATACTGATGGCAGGGATTGGGATTTGTTGAAAATAAATAACGACGATTCGTGCAGCATTCTGGATGAGTGCTCTTTGCATTTACTAAATCCAACGGAACGGAATGGGGAAGGTAAATTTGTAACGGGGCCCACTCCTGGAATACTACTTAGCGTCGGAAATAAAGGTAAATCTCTTGATAGGCATATACATGAAATGAATACCTGGATTTCTCGGGATGGTGGAGCAAGTTGGGATTTTGCTTTAGAAGAGCCATGCTTGTTTTCTTTCGGTGATCAAGGTAATATTATTGTCGCAGTTCCATATTATGGGGAAAATAAAATGAATTCGGCTAAATTATATTACTCTTTAGACCAAGGAAAATCTTGGGAAAGCACATCTTTAGAAGTGCCGATATTTCCAGTTACATTGACCACTACTATTGATGGCACTTCACAGAAGTTTATTCTTTCAGGATTGATAGAGAATACTTCTGAACAAGAGAAGGATCATTCATTTGGCGAAACTTTGTATTCTATTGATTTTAGTGATGCATTTGGTGGGAAAATTTGCGATTCGAAGAAGGATTTTGAAGACGTGTATGCTAGAGTCGGTGAAAAAGGGCCAATATGTATTTATGGACACAAAGAAAAGTTTAGAAGAAGAAAGCAAAATAGTAAATGTTTTGTCAATAAGCTATTTGAAGATGTCAAAATATATGATGAAGCTTGTGAGTGTTCTGAGATTGATTTCGAATGCGCCATAGGTTTTGCAAGATCAGACGAAAAAGAATGTAAACCTGATAAGAAGAAGATTGCAGATTTATGCCGCAAGAAGAATACCAAAGAAATTTCATTACCGGATAAATCATTGGTCTATGATAATCAATGCAAAAACCCTAAGGAGATTTCTAAGAAAATCGTTAAGACTAAAAAGTTTAAATGCAGTGACTATTTGGATGATGAAGATGACAAAGGCAAAAATAAGGGCGATAAGCACGACATTATCACTTCCTATAATGAGTTCGATAGTGAACTTCAGCAATATACATATATTGAACAAGGTGAAATTTACAACGGTGAGAATATTATTTTAAGAACTAAAAACAATGTTGCATATGCTTCGAATAATGGAGGAGTAGAATTTGTCAAAATTCCAATTTCTCACGATATTGTTTCATACTATCCAGGGTTTGTTCCGGGCCAAGTTATTTTAATTACTGATTCTGACATATTTTACTACTCGTTGGATGGAGGTAACACCTTTAAAAAGAAAGATGCACCAGCTAAACCAAATTCCATTGGTGCAAGGATCATATCGTTTGATAGAAAAGATAGTGAAAAATTTATTTGGTATAGTAGTGAGAATTGTGAGAATCCATTTAGCCATGATTGCAACCTAGTAGCTTATATTACCTTAGATGGTGGGGAAAGCTTTAAAAAGTTGAAAGAAAATGTTAGAAGTTGTGACTTTGTTTCGGACATATTTGAGGATATTTCGGATGGAGATAAGAATATGATATATTGTACGGTTGAAGATGAAGAAAGCAGAAAGTTGATGCTTTTATCGTCAACAGACTATTTCAAGAAAAGTACGAATGTTTTCGATAATGTGGTAGGATACGCCATCACTGGCAACTTTCTTGTCGTTGCTACAATTGATGATGATGAAAAATCTCTCAAAGCTAAAGTTACTGTTGACGGAAGAATTTTTGCAGATGCAGATTTTCCTTCTGACTTCCAGGTGGACTCTCAACAAGCATATACTGTATTAGATTCCGCTTCCAAAGCTATATTCATTCATGTTACTACGAATAACGAACATGGTCATGAATTTGGATCAATTCTTAAGTCAAATTCGAATGGTACTTCATACAGTTTGACCTTAGATAAGGTGAATAGAAATCACATAGGCTACGTGGATTATGATAGAATAGAAGGAATGGAAGGTGTTATTATTTCTAATATTGTTGCAAATGATCATTCTGAGGATTCTAAGAAGTTAAAAACTCAAATTACTCACAATGATGGAGGTGAGTGGTCACCTATTGTACCTCCAGTTATAGATTCCAAAGGAAGAAAATATAAATGTAATGGAAAGCTGTTATCAAAATGCTCGTTGCACTTACATGGTTTCACAGAAAGAGCAGATTATCGTGATACATTCTCGTCAGCTTCTGCTGTCGGTTTCATGATGGGGGTAGGTAATGTTGGGGAATATTTGGAAGAATTTGATAAATGCTCCACATTTATTTCACGAGATGGTGGAATTACTTGGAAAGAGATTAAGAAAGGCGTATACATGTGGGAATACGGAGACAGAGGAACTATTTTAGTTCTTGTTAGTGCCGAGAAAGCCACAAACAAACTTCATTATTCTTTAGACGAAGGCGACAGCTGGCATGATTATAAATTTAATGATGACCCTATTCGTGTATTAGACTTGGCAACAGTCCCCTCGGACACTTCAAGGAAGTTTTTAATTTTTGGAAAGGATGACCAAAAGACAGTCTCTTTCTCTATTGATTTTAGCAATATTCATAAGAGACAATGCCAACTAGATTTAGATAATCCAAGTAATGATGATTTCGATTATTGGTCACCAAAGCATCCTTCCACAGTTGATAATTGTTTGTTTGGAAGAGAAACAAAGTACTTGCGTCGTGCAATTGGCCATGATGATTGTTTTATTGGAAGTGCGCCACTAAAAGAAGGGTTTAAAGTTTCCAGGAATTGCTCTTGTACAAGAAAGGATTATGAATGTGATTACAATTTCTTTAGAGACTCAGACGATACATGCAAATTAGTTAAGGGATTATCTCCATCAGATCGCAGAAAGGAAGTTTGTAAGAAAAAGAACGCTTTTGAATATTCTGAACCTACAGGATATAGGAAGATTCCGTTATCCACATGTGTTGGAGGTAAGAATTTTGATACTTGGAAAGTTCATCCTTGTCCAGGAAAAAAGAAAGAATTCAATAAGCATTACGGAAAAGAATTGACCAGCGGTTCATTATTCGCTGTCATTGGCATTCCCATTGTTGTATTTTTATTAGCAACTTGGTTTGTCTACGAGAAAGGTATCCGCCGTAATGGTGGGTTCAAGAGATTTGGACAAATTAGATTGGATCTTGACGATGACGACTTTCATCCTATAGAAAACAATGAAGTAGACAAAGTTGTCAACAAGATTGTGAGAGGTGGAATATTAGTTATTGCTGCGACAATTGCAGGATTTAAGACTTTGAGAAAGGTTGATAAAGTGTTATTCGACAAAATGACTTCGCGGATATTTAACCGCAATCCTGGAAGAAGAAATTATGTACATGTTCCAGATACTGATGAGGAAGAGGAATTATTTGGTAATTTCCGTGATAATTATGAAGAAGAATTGGAAGAGGGTGTTAATATCAATGACGGTTTCAGTGATGGTGATGGTGTTAATGACTTGAATGATTTCGAAGAAGAAATCGATAATGAAGTTGACTCCCGACTTTTCAATATAGATGATCAATCTGATGAAGAGATTCAATCTGCCTCTCCTGAAGACCACTAGATAAGTTTTATAAAATAGATATTACTGCAAAATAGATTTTTAATAATTAAAATTTTTGCGAATTTTAAAAATATAAAAAAAAAGGAATTGACACGGACAGGAATTGAACCTGCAACCCTTCGATCTGGAGTCGAAAGCTCTACCATTGAGCCACCGCATCACCCTTGAGATTATTTCTCATAAGTAATCTATATAATTAGTAGACTATATATTATTAAGTTCAACCAGTACTATATCGAAGATTTTTGTATATTTTGTTTATTAATTAATTGAGACGTTTATTAAGATAGTTCAATAGTATATTAGTTTCTATGTAAGTCAATTTCATGCAACAAATCAGAAGGATTAACTGCATTCATCATATCATTTTCTTCGATTCTTTGGGCATCACCATGTTCCCTACTTTTCCTGGATAAAGCGAGGAATGGGATTATGTATAATAGTCCTATGAGTGTAGTTGAACCTATTGCACATGCAAGAGATATACCAACTACTTTGCCTTGTGATAAGTTTTTGGATTGATTCTTAAGATCATCCAGTGACTGGAAGCTAATAGAATCTTTTATTAACATTGACTTGACTTCACCTAATTTGTTATTATCGGTTGAATATATATATGGTATCCAATCTGTGCCATTAAATAACGCAACATTAACTGGCCCATAGTTTGCGAGGTCGTATTTTCCAGTCAATATCAATACTTTATCTTTATCAAAGTAGCTTTTAGTATTCTTCAGATTGGATTTGTCTAATTCCAATAAAGTTAAAGCCGTGAATTCAGTGTTAGAAGAATAAGCAATTTTTTGATCTATTCTTTTCCAGTTGGAGCCATCATATCCAGCAACGAAGTCAGAACCATACGCAACTATTCCATTATCTAGGTTTTCATTATTTGATCCCGATATTATGAAATTTTGGACAATTTTCTTCGAATCTAATTTGTTGAGTTTAGAAATGGATTTTGCAGAGGATGAACCAAACTTATAGGACAAGAAGTTATTCTTTTTACCATTATACGTCAAATTTCCACTAATCAAGACTTCATCTGATTTGTAGAACCTGATATTTGTAACTACCCCATCTAAGGTATCATCACTATCATCAAAAGGATTTACCCATCTCGTATTATCGAGGTCATAAAGACATAATGCCGTGCAATCTAATGATCCAGCTTGTGAAAAGTCTCCTCCTACTAATAATTTATTATTTTTATCATATAAAACAATCGAATTAACTGAGATTGACTCCCCGTTGTTTGAAAGCTC
Organism: Debaryomyces nepalensis; assembly: GCA_030583445.1. Lineage (NCBI taxonomy): Eukaryota > Fungi > Ascomycota > Pichiomycetes > Serinales > Debaryomycetaceae > Debaryomyces > Debaryomyces nepalensis. The sequence continues at coordinate 480,444 of JAJMIM010000002.1, read as the reverse complement.
CGCAGGTTGAAAAGTGGTGAATGAACTATGTATCATATCGTATATGATCACGCCTGTTAAGTTTGTTGAATCATTGATCTCGACTGATCCGTTAGTTCCAATAAACAAGTATTGTGAATTCGAATAAAATGAACTAACACTTGTATTAACACCCCAATTCATTTTGCCACCCAAAGGAATCATTGTTTTGTTATTATTAGAATTATTGATAAAACCAATGTTTTCTATTTTTGATGAAGTTTTGAATTTGCCGCCAATAACACTAAGTGACTTGTTGATATATAATGAATCACTTATTTCAAAGCTTGCCCCATCAATATCAAAATTATAATTATCAAAAGTATCATTTTTTAGAAGTGTCAGTTGGTCACTATTATAATGGTCCATTATGGAAAAAGAATTACCTGATAGTATTTGCTCCTTAGAATTCAAATTAATCGCATGGGTGATGTTTAGTGAGTGATGGGTATTTTCAATCCATTCGAAGTTCGTGTTATCCCAAACTTTAACACTCCCTGATGTTGAGGACGAGAACACGAGCATTTCTTTGTCATCTATTGTAACATTAGTAAATTGATCAAAATCATCTTCAATAAAATCGTTCCCGAATCCGTACCACTCAGAATCAGAGTATATGGCGAAATTATTTATCGAGGAGGTTGACTTATTTCCATCTGATAAATTATTGATTTCAACTGAAGAATTTCCATCATTAGTTATACTATATTTCCCCAAAAATACAAGATCATTATTGAAACTGACTATGTTCGAAACTGAATTATTAAAATAAGCTCCATTTATGGTAGATGAAGTGTCTCTCTTTTGTAATCTATAATCAGAACTAACACTTTCAGACTCATTTGATGTTGTATTATATTGGTTAATTACTAACTGGACCAAATTATTATTCGACAAGCTTATATTTTTTGACTCAAATTGCCCTAAAAGTAACAAGTTAGTCAGATCAGATGAATTTTGTAAAACCAATTTGTTGATGACGGATTTATCCGATAACTTAGAGCTTAACAAATTTATTGTGGAATTACCGACGAAATTATTTTTGGTATTTATAATTGTCTTATTTTCTTTTTTGTAGGAAACTAAGACTTCTTTAAAGTAGGAAAAATTGGCTAGGGAATATTCAAATAGTCCATTTAACTTTATGTGGGTCAACTCATACCTCTTATTTTCAGAACTACTATTACTGTTATTATACTGATCATCTAAGGACACGATATTAGCGGTTATCTTATCGACTACCATCCAGCTTTGATTTTTATCCGGTATGACTGATTCATGATATGTAATTTTAATCTTGTTATTGCCATCATTATTCATTGAACCCTCTAATTCACCGTAGTATAGATAATCAAATTTATCATAGTCATTATTTTGGGATATTAATTTAGTTGATAATACTTTGTCACTACTGTCGATAACAGAAACATTGACAACTGATCTCAAGTCACAGGAGCCATCATTAACACAACCCGGCGTAGTCATGATTATTGAGTAGTTACCAGTATAAGAAATGTTTGGAAACAATGTAATACTGGGCTTGGAATTTGAATCAGAATCAACAACTGAAACAAGGTAGTTCGTATCCAGTATAGCTTGGGTGCTCACAGAATTTACTGAATTCCACGTACCTTCATTGATTTCAGAATAGTTATTTTCAGTATCATCATCTCTATTACAATTGGGCGCGTTCAATGTATCGTTGCCATACGTAGTTATGGAATTCAGGTAAAGTTCAAAACCAGACAATTTTGCTTTCGACCCATGCCATTCTAGAATAGTTACTGCAACCTTATCAATACTTACACTATTCTCAAAGGAAAACTCTTGATAGTTAGTTCCGTAACCTAGAGTTTTTGTTTTCGTCGATGGGTCATAATAATTTGTTAATGAACCATCGTCTTCATCAATGTATGTTTCGGAATCTGACAAATCCTCAGCATTTTGCTTGTTTTCTTGTGTAATATTCTTTAAGGCTGATGCTGTGAGAAGCGGACACCAAGCATCGCAGAATGTCAATTCCTGAGTATTTGGGTCGATATAAGAAAGGTTCATTATACCATTATTTGGGTAAGAATAGATTCTAAACATTTTAACACTATCTTCGCCTTCAGGAATGTATAGACGAGCTTTTGTTGGCAGAATGCCTTTCATTTCATCAGGTAATTCCACTGCCCATTGGCCACCTTGAGAAGATTCTAAAGACCAATCTACATCGGGCAGGGGACAAATCAAAGAACTGTCGTCATTACTGTCTCCATTTACGTTTGTAAAAATACCGTTTTTTAAAGAAACCTGCTGCTCTGCTGTGATAAGTGAAGTGCGATTTCTAGTTACATTATGTTTAAGCAAATCGCTTAAGCCTAGATCCGTAAAATTACCACCAAATATGATAGAACCATGGTTAACATCTTCATGTTCTTCATCAAAAATTTTAGCAATAGCATTAACGGTAGAGTTTTTTCCAAAACCCTTAAATTTGGTTGTCAGCAATGTTTTCGAAGTGAGATTATATTGTGCAACCCCGTAAGTATTATTGAATTCAAAATCACCTCCCATGTAAACCAAGTCATCATCCACGAATATTGCTTTGACATCACCATTTTCAATTGTGGGGGTATCTGCCCGCTTAGCGGAAGTAGGGAAAATAGACACAGCATCCTGACTAGTTGTGTTATATATTATGGGACTTTGAATGGTACGGTTATTAAACGTGGTGAAATTTCCGTTAATAATCAATGTTTCGTTAGACAATTGTAACATATGGGTCACTTCTCCATCAAATGATGCTAATTGTAAGTTATTATTATTTACAGGGTTCCGAATGTACATATTCTGGCGGCCTTGATGCTGTTGGTTTTCCTCCTTCAAAAAGGAGGAGGCGTTTTGATAAGAATAGAGCGATATCGCATCATACGATCCAAATAGACCTATTTTATTCCCAAACTCCTCGAAATCTAAATTGGGATGTTCGACGGTTTGGAAGATCGATGCCTGAACACAAGCAAGACGCCCGAGATGCCCTAGTATCAACAAGATCTGTAGTATTCGACTGTAAAGAAACACTCTCATAATTACGCCAATTATGTATGTTATTCCTATGTATTTAGTTTCTGTTTCTTCGTAGATTCTCCTCGTTGAACTGCCTGTCGTTAATCCAGTTTTAATATAGGTTAATTTCTATTTGCAAACCCTATTATAATGTAGATAAGGGTATTACGTGTAGCTTACGTAGTTTGTATTCTAATACACGTCTAGTCTGATACTTTTTAAATAATTATCGTCTATTTCAACATTAGCCGATGTTGTTCTAAGAATTGTTTACTACAATTTTTTGGAATGGCGCACAATTTTTTCTCTTACGATAGATTAGTGTCTATTGATGATTTCTGGCCTAAAATTACTCAAAATGCTACAGTAAAAAGATGGCTATATATCTGATAAATTCCACATGTATTCAATCCTTAAAAGTCTAAATTATTAAAATAATTAAGACGTTAGGTGCTTGTTGAGCTTTAAATAACCATTTTGAGTTGAGACTTCGCTTAAATCTTGATACCGTTTGTTGACAAAATAGCCGAAAACATTTTAGGATAAAACGCGCGGCTATTTTGCAGGTTAGACCTGATGAAGGAATTGCAGATTAGTGTATCTTTTGGGGAAGTGCAGTTTAGGGTTCGGATATGAAAAAGCACTAGAGCTTAGGGTGGTTAATAGGGTTTTAAGCATATGATGGATTACCCAGAGGGATTAGATCCCTACACAGCGAGACAGAATTTGTTACACCATACATTCTCGCCTTTGATTTCAGTACAATCGTCTTATAATGCAGATGTGATGATACAGCTGGCGGTGAGGGACGAAAGCACATCGATTTTGCTGATCTTGAAAGCTTACGGAAACAACGCTAAATATCACATACCAAACCAGGCATTTAAAATAACGAACACACAACTTATCACCAAGAGCTATCCAAGCTTTCCAGTGAGGTTCGAGCCGTCGCTACCCGAGTTGTTGTCTGTTATCAACGCATCATGGAGCAGCACAGCAGACACAAGCGACGGAGCAGGCGCAACAGCAGGGAAAATGACTCAGTTATTTAGCATTTCATCTTTGGAGATGCTTTTGAAGCATATGGCTTCTCATAAGACACATCAACATGACTTGTACATGCACTTCTTTAACAAGATTATCACGTCGAATAAAATAGTACCGTTTGAGACCTTTAATCATCCCGTATCGCAGGTATTTGTGATAGATTTCCATACGGATTCGCTAGAAAACTTGCGCAAGATGATAGTGGATTTCCGTAATTTTAACTTTCCAAAGTACTTTCTAATAGATGATTTATTGATACACATTTTCATACTCCATGATCCTAGAAAAACGTCAGACAGTGACCTTTTGAAATTTCTGAATGAGGTTAAATCTCAACTAAGCACTCAAACCACATGCATACCAATAGAGGATTATCAGGATTCTGGTAGTGATCATAACCCTGTAAGATTATTCAAGAATGAAAATTCAACTATCGAAGAAGACTTGCAACGAATTTCATTCCTACAGACGTCTAAAGAGAAGACAGAAGAAGAGAAAGAAGAAGAGTTATTAAGAATTCCAAAACAGATCGATTCGGTAATCCGCAATAAGGTATATGATTTCATTAATCGTTTTTTGATTCCTCACATGGAAAAAAAGATACGGATTTGGGATGATCAAATCCTTTCTCCAAAGAAATCCATTGCCGGTAGATTTTTTTCTGTATCCAAGAAACTTTTTAACAATGATTCGTCCTCCAGTTTAAATTTAAATTCAGCTGGAGAATCATCATTTAATTATAATGAAAATTACTACCATAAGCATTCAGCGGAACAAAAGATTCGTAAGTTGGCTGACTGGTCGCTTATTCTAAAAGATTTTAAGTATGCATACTCTACCTACGAGTTGATAAGGAAAGATTATACTAATGATAAAGCATGGGTTTATGTTGCATCTACTCAAGAAATGTGCATTGTATCATTGCTATTGACTCAAACTCAACAAATTAATCAAGCAACTTCAAAACCAGATAGGAATACTTTACGAAAAATAAGACATGATATAATTGAGCCGTATTTGGATAATTTATCATACACGTTTAAATCAAGATTGAATTTGAGAAGTTATAATATTAAAACTTTACTTGTTGTTATTGAACTACTTCTTTGTATGTGTTCAACGTTCAATATTTCGTGGTGGTGGAATGATTTGATTGAAAAATACTTATGCAAATGTGTTAATGAATTTGATAGCCACTTGATAGGTAATAACCATAAGCTGCAAGTGATACGGGCTTTACTATATGAGAGATTAGGGTATCACTTTGGAAAGTGTATTTTTTTAAGTGAGCTGAATAGAGGTTTAATAGACAAATCGGACCTGAATGAATATAAAAAATCGCCTCTGGATGAGAGTGAAGAACAGAAATCACTGGAGGAGATGGAAGGGTACTACGTTAATCCAAATAAATTGAATGCAAATAAGAACAGCAGTATAATGGGACTTACAAGATTTAGAAAATCCTCAATATGGTACTTATTATCAATTAAAGAATGGCTAATCTTAGAAAATTATAATCAAATCGAACACTTGATACAGAATATAAGGTATAATTATAATATCGAAGAAGTTACTAATGCGTGGTACGATAGAAATGATTTGCTATTGAGTTATGTGAAAAATTGTATAAATGATAATAACTTAAAAACTGCCTAGGGTTTTAATGTTTAAGTTGCATATATATGTTCATAATATCTTTTCGAGTCAGAAAATTTGCATTGAAATGCATTTTATTTAATAGTTAATATATAGACAGTTATAGCGTCAATGCTTATAAGTAGTACAAATACGTGTAATTAGATGAAGGAAGATCTATTCCAACTCTTTTAATGCTAATTTTCTTCGTTTATCCATACTGCTCTTTATTCCAACTTTGTTAGATTGATTACTTATTATCCAATTCCAAACAGTCCTCAACTTAGAGCTTGCATGTGGAATGGGTGAAACGTCTTGTGCACCTTTTAATGAAGATAACCCAAATAAATTAGACTGTAAATTATTTATATCTTCAAACATCAACTTATCATTATCATCGTCATCATCATAATCAGGGAAATCCTTTGCATTTAGAATATCATAATGCGAGAGTAAGTTAAAGATAAATGCAGCAGGTATTTTGACAAGTAATGAGAATGGTGCCGGAAAAAAGGTATAAAACGAAAATTGCTCAGATCTGTCACCTCCCAACGGAGTACTATCTATGTGTAAGGATGTGTTATTATCAACATTAGAATTTACTTTATTAGTGTTACTAACGGGCGTGAATTTAAACTTGCTTCTAGTGGGTCTCTTTCTGTTAAGTGCAAAAGGTAACAAATATGATTGTCTTTCATTAGTTCCTGTTTTAAAGAATCTTAAGTAAGTCCAGCTTATAATAAAACTCACGAGACTTAGAATAAACGAGATCTTAAAATCGTCAATGATTAATTGTAATAAGAAACAAGTCATTAATAATATAAAGGGAAAGTAGGAAACGCGTATCCTTAAGTTTCCTTTAAAGAACAAGACGTAATGGTTTGAAATTCTCTGCTTGATAGCCACAAATAGTCCCATATTTAATCCCATAGAAGTTACTACTAAAGGAGGAACGGAGTTACCATGAGTTATCATGGAACTTAATGTATAGTAAATGTAAATTGTAGCATTAGTGAGGACTGCATTAATCATGATAAACTTTGTATATTCTCTTGAACCCCACATATTTTCTAAGTATTTTCCTAGGTAGAAGAGGAGCATGAAGCTCATGGTCAAACCAACAAAATTCTCTTCTATGAAACTACTCGTCAAAATAACCCATGGCCTTGTAATAACAGCCGATTTTGTGGGGATAAACGTTAGCAAAGGCACAAATAATTCATGCGGATGTGGTATATCGCCTGTTTCTTGCACAATTGTACTAGTATCAGATGTTAGTTTCTTAGATGATGAAACTATGAGAACGAAGTAGGTGTAATATTTTAAAACAAAGTTCAAAAACGAAAGTGAAAGTAATATAACTAGAACAATGCTAGTAACTTTAGGAACTTTCATGATAGCTCAATATACCATTTGTAGACTATGATGATTTCTTATCGTAATACAATGATCTGTTATTTGGATTCAAATAATGATACATTATGTGCAAACCACGAAATTTGGTAGTTAAGAGGTAATGAAAATTAATTTTCAATGTCATTATTACGAAGTCACAAATTGGTAGGGGTAGTCATGATCAGGTCGATGCATAAATATGGTGCCTATAGGAGGCATTTTGTAAGAGCAAACAGGATAGGAGTGAAGAATGTACACACTGCAGCAAATGAATTAGAGCATCAAATGAGAAAAAAGCCTACAACTCGGGATCTTGTCAAAGCTCCAATATTTAAGTCAATATTCTTAACCATTGTGTTTGGTACTGCTGTAGTTGGATTGATAGATAGTCGTCGAGAATTTGAACATTTGGAACAGACATATAAATCAAAATTTGTTATTTTGGAAGAAATAATTTCTAAGCTAGAGGCTGGCGAATATGTTGACATTCATCATGAATTGAAATTAGTAAATATGCTAACCAAAAATAATTACAATTCTGTCACAGATATAGAGTTAGATGACCAATTAAATGAAATATTGAAAATGGCTGAAAGTGAGGAACATGAAATACGAAAGCCTCAAGAAACTAACGAGCCAGAAATAGCGAAAGATGATTCAAGATCAATTGAAACGAATAAGTTCTTATAAAACCAGTTAATTAAATGTAAATAATAATATGATAATAACAACAAGAATAATTTGCTACAAATATCTATATCATAAAAAATAATTTATTAGCATTAAAACATATTTAAGTATAGTTCTCAATACACCCAAGAAATAAATAAGTTAGAAATTAGAATAAAATCATACGAGAGCAACCTTTCTGATGGTTCGTCTATGACTATCTCCTGCTTCAATAACTTTACCTTCTTGTTGTAATCTCTTGACTGCTTCATTGATATCCTGATTCTCCACCCGGAATGAAGTCTTCTCATTAATCTTCACAACTAAATCCGTAAACCTAATGGAATTATTATTTTCTTCAATAACATTCATAATTTCATGTGTTAAATCTTCTTGCATCCTCCTTTGAGCTGCTGTTGTACCAGTTTGAACCATGTCCATATCAATTCTACCAGTTATTGGATCTGTCGCGTAATCCTTTATAGCTGACTTTATTAATCTCACAGCCTCCTTAACATCAATTAATTCAACGTGCTCAGACAATCTCATTTTAGCGTGAGCTTCCGACAATCTTATCATGGATTCTAATTGTCTTGTAGTTGCAGTCACTCTTCTTTCCGATGATCTACTATCATCACCTAATTTTCTCATCTCCACATATGCTCTGACTAGTTCATTCTTGCCCTCTTCGGTCATAATTGGATTATAGTTTTCCTTTGCGTACAGAATATATGAAGTTAAAAACTCAACAGGCAAAACAAAGTTATTTGTAACTTTATCTGGTGTATCTTCCAAGTACATGTCAGTTAAATGCCTTGCCAATTGCCTATCAATTTTTTCATCAACTTTATCTAAAATTAAGTAAACCAAATCAAATCTTGATAGTAATGGTGGAGGTAAATCAATATTGGAAGTAACAGGTAAGTTAGGATCATACCTAGAATTAATTGGATTAGCGGATGCCAAAATGGAGGTTCTTGCATTCAATGTAGTAATAATTCCTGCCTTTGCAATCGAAATAGTTTGCTGTTCCATAACTTCATGCAAGACTGATCTCGTACTATCACTCATTTTATCGAATTCATCGATACAACAAACACCACCATCCGACAAAACCAACGCACCACTTTCTAAAACTAGCTGTTTAGTGTCAATATCTCTAGTAATATAAGCAGTCAAACCCACTGCAGAAGAACCTTTTCCTGATGTGTAGACCCCTCTTGGAGCAATTTTATGCACATATTGCAATATTTGTGATTTAGAAGTAGATGGATCACCGCACAACAAAATATTAATATCACCTCTATATCTGCCACCTTTTTGAAATGTTTTGTTAGTACCACCAAACAATTGCAATAAAATTCCTTTCTTCACATCATCCATTTCGTAAATTGATGGAGCTAATGATCTAGCTAACACTTCATATAAATCATCTCTTTCCGATACTTCCTTGATCTCATCAATTTCCTCGGGAGACAACTTTCTGATTTGGTCTACTTCATGTTCTTTATCTGAAGCCTCCTGATCTAATGTAGTAACATCTGCGCCTAACCTTTTCTTATCAATTTTTTTAACATGAACAACATCCAAGTACGTTTTGTATAAACTCTTTAATGCTCTCTGTCTTGAATTAGCCCTAACAGGTAATGATCTGAAGATCCCACAAACCTCAATACGATCACCAGCACGACAACAATCTACTAATTCATCATAGACACATAAATTAATAGAGTGTGGTGTTTGTCCATCCGGTACTAAATCTGGGGTTTCCTGTAATTTGATTACCTGTTTATCTGCAAAAGAGGATCTATTATGTACTATCATCATTGAGTTACTTTGGCCACAAACTTCCCTTGGACATTTAGTAGGTTCTGAGATAACACCTCTATCAATTTCGACAGCAATAGTATGGTCACAAGCGTTACATTTAAAAAATGCAACTTTCATATCTGGAATTATCGAGGTAGCTCTTAATACCAATCCCTTAACACTAACTAATTTGTCGATGTCATTTGGATTTAATTCTCTCATACCTTTTTCAACAGCATTTAAGTTATACGGGCGGATAGTATATATATTCGTTTCGATGTCATCAATATTCACATTCCCTGTTGCCACTTCACTATTATCCATAATCAAAGAAACCATACAATCTTTAACAGTTTGATCCATGATTGGAATGACTTCTTGAGGATAATTAATTAATTGGTAATATAATTTTTTGGTTGCTGGGTATGCTAATAAGTTCTTTGCATCTAAATTAAGATTTGTGAATCCTAAATCTCTCATATTATTTAGTTTATTGATATAGTATAAGTTACTATCTTCAGGATTGACGGATTTGTCTTCCATAATTTTTCTGTATTTGAACTTAAAATTCATTAAGAAGTCTCTGAAAGAGTTAGAACAGTCTTGGATCGAAACATTTGTTCCCCATATCACTCTTACTGGTTCATCATTTCCTTCCAACGGGTCAGTGTTAAAATGTGATGATGAACTCAAGTTACCTCTATCACTATTTCCGGAATTTGATTGAGTGAAGATTCTTCGACGCATGGGAGATGAATTTGTATCATGTAGATCGCTTCTATTATGTCTTCTTATGATTCTATCAACATCACTTGTTAATCTGTCGGATCTAAGTCTGCTAGAGCCGGCGTCGAGTCCTCTTGGAGCATCAGACGTATGATGAACTGAGGAGCTATAATTCAATGGCGAAGATATATCTCTTCTTTGAGAGTGTGTGTTTGGTGCATTAGTTTCAGATTGTGGGTTGGACGATGACGAAGCAAAAAATAATGGTGATGAGGGTACTGGTGCTTGGTTTCCTTGTGTTTGAGATTGCGATTCTGTATCTTTCAAACTTGGATCTTCGGGAAGATCATTAGAATCACGAACAGGAGACGATGACATTGAGGTAGATAAAGATAATTTATTTCCAGTATTCGATCAATGTATTATATACTTCATATATTTAATTTTAAAAAAGCTATTTTACGGTGAATAAAAAGCGAACGCGTAAATAATTAATTTACCTAATTGGGATTAATTGGTTTTTTTTTTGGCATTCTCATTCACTATCTTTAATACCACCTTCACCGATAACATATACACATTCTTTTTCAGCCATATCCGGGCTATCTTGTAACTTCGCAACTCTCTCTTCGCCCCTACCTTTACGAAGGAGGATCCTAGTAGCAGACGCATGGGCTAGAATATGACCTCCCACCGGTTTCCTACCATCTGCTGATGCGAACAACGAACTTGCACCAGGATCTGACTGAACCTGGTTGGTGATAAAGACCGCAATATTGTAGTCTTCTGCTAATCTAATCAAGCTGGACAAATGCTGATTCAACTTTTGCTGTCTGTCGTTTAATTCTCCCCTTCCAGAATAATCAACTCTGAAGCATGCCATTATTGAATCAAGAACTAACAACCGATAAGTTCCATCTGCAAACTGTAAGCCTAACTGTTCAGCCAATTCCATCTGATGCTCGCTATTTAAAGCTCTTGCATAAGAAATGTTTTCAAGGCATGCATCGGGATCGACGCCGAATCTCTCTGCAATTGACCTTATCCTATCAGGTCTAAATGTCCCCTCTGTATCTATATAAGCTACCTTTCCTTCACAGCCGCCCATCTCCTTCGGAAGCTGCGATGTAACACACAAGGTATGACATAACTGAGTTTTGCCGCACCTGAACTCACCAAATACTTCGGTAATACTCATAGACAGTATTCCACCGCCTAGCACGTCGTCTAACTGCTTAGACCCAGTGCTGACCGAAAATGCCCTGCTCCTTAGTTCCGCTTGGACCGTGGCAGGTATAAACCCAGAGTGCTACCTAGTTAGTAACTAACGCCTGTCAGACAGTGTCAATGTACATACCATAAGCTTACCCGCTGCTTCTTTAATTTTTTCCACTTTAACTTCGCTCAATCCTTTAATCTTGCACATATTTCTTCTTGTAGTCGACAAGACAGACTGTATGAGTTAGTAGAATTTTTTACATAGCGGTAAATTTTCTGAAAAACATACTGCAATTGAACAAATTCCTGCTGCTTTTAGTTTTGTGATGTCCCCAGCATTAATTCCATGGTTTTGTAATTCATCAACATTAATGATTATTCCATTACCTTGGACTTCGATTTCAAAAGTCATCCTTTGGTTTTTGTAGACAAATAATGAAAAGAAAATTGTTGACTAGCCGCTATAAGTTTTGCAGCAGCTTTTATTTCTCGCGATAATTACTTGTTTACATTTCGCATCAAACTTATATTTAAAAAGATGCCGTGATTCGATTATTATTATTTCAAGTTGGAGATGCCACCAAGATTGACAACGAATACAGATAATACGCATACATATCCTGATATTGAGAAATTAAAGGAAAAGTATTCACCTCAAAAAAAAATCCCACCACCTCAAAGAGGACCGTCAGAGTCATTTGCTAAAAAGTACAAAGTTTTTGCTACTGCTCCAAGAAGAAATTTTACAGTTCCTACTAAGAATGCCAATGGGACTGATATGAGAGGTATTCATATGAATATATTGGAACCGCCCTCAATAGGATCTAGAAGTGGGTCTCCTGTTCGAAGTGATGATAGTATAAGCTCTGGCAGTTCTATGCGACCCTTCAGCTCCGGGGGACTTTCCCCAATAAGAAGGAGCGGATCCCCAATAAGAAGAAGAAATATTTCGGAAATAGAGCAAGAAAAGAGCGATGGTTATTTTAAGCGAGGAGAAGAGTCTACCAAGAGACAATACATCGACAATCGAAATTCTGGCACCCCAATACTCGAAGTTGCTCCTCCAATGAAAAAGCAGAAGGTCAGCTTTAACCAAGAAGTAGAGTATAATGATACTTTCACCACATCGAGCTTAAATGACGAGAATGGACCGAATGTGTCTTCAATACCGTCCACCGATGTACGAAGTGATGTTGAAAAGAGAGATGAGGTTGCAGCAGAAAATAAACCAATGAATGACGGAGATTTTAAATCTCTTGCTATAAATTTAAATAGGTTCATGGAAGTTTGCAATAGGAGGTTGGAATCTCTTGAGGATAATCAACAAGAATTACTAGACGTAGTACGAACGGTTGCCCCTGACCCATCATTAACAGAGAGACTTAATAAGCTACAAGATAAAATTAGAAAATATAGAAATATTTAGCTTGTACGCTTGGTATATTGACAATAGAAATTAGAAATCTATATTTTTTGTAGTCTGGGCGTTGTCACCATCTTTTGAATCATCTTCCACTGGAATACCCCATTCTTCAATCTCGAATTTCTTTCTACCATTCTTAAATGCGTATTCACCATCGTGGATCAACATTAATCCTCTCTCTGATAAGATTGGTAATTTGATGATATTAACTAAACCTTGTTGAATCTTAGATGGCTCGTTTTTATACGCTTTTTCAATCATTTGTGACATTTCTTGATTAAATGGTTGTAAATGGATGACCGAATCCATTATATTCTCTATCATTGTTGTTAAATGAGTATCTCTTGGGTACAAATCTATTGGTAATGAACAGATCAAAATTAGGTTATTCGAGAATTTACGCAAAATAGAGCGTAAGGAATGAACAAAAGGAATGATGAAGCTGGAAGTAGAGCACACAGGATTATAAAGCGACGGATTTAATAAATTAGGAATGACGAGTCTTATGATTTTTGTAGGGTTAGATTTTAACTGATTGTTAATTATGGTTAAAATTTGGTGAATAATTTGATTGAAATCAAGAGATATTGGGACAAACGAGATATCATGACTGCTAGGACCAGGAATCAACTTTTGGGTGATATCAAACTGATTGTTATAATGTTCATAAGTGCTTTGGTTATTTGCATCCTGTGTTTCTGGCTTCTTATTCAATCCATACCTCCATGCAATCTTCATATCCTTCTCATTTCTAGACGAAGTACCAGCAGCAGTACTTGTAGCCAAATTACTAACACTGACTTTTGATTCATGCTCGAGAATCTTGGCTTTTTTTTGCTCCTTTGATGTACCTTTATATAAACCTGGCAATTCAGATGCCCATTGAGAAGATAAACCAACAACAATGACATGTGCGTATAATTGATCCTTTTCGATTCGGTTATGAATAATCCCTTGTGAAGTAAATGACCTCAATATCACTGAAGCAAAGTCAGTAGAACCAGATTCTTCGATTAATAGGGATGTACCCAAAGGCAAGCCTTGGTGCAATAAAATTTTATCTAAATCGAATCCACCAGTTGAAGCAGTCGGTTGGGATGTTATCAAAGATGGCCTAACTCCAGGATTTGACATTATAGAAGCAATTTCATCATTTTCTTTTGCCCGTGGGGATACCGTTCTATTAGGAGGAATCCGGCTGTTAGTAGGTGGAATTCTGCTGGGAACTCCAACATTCGATGATTGTGAATCTCTTCCTGGAACAGGGTTCACTGGACGTGAAAGAAGAGGATTTCTTCCAGAAATCGATTGATTACCTATTAAATCACTTCTTTTCCTAAATGACATTTTGGTATATGTGTTTTGATGTCTAAACTATGTATTCTGATTCATTTTCAAATTCAGAACCATTAATTGAAGCGATGTGAAGAGGTGAGAAGTTGAGTGTGCATATAAATTAATCTCATATATGACCAGAGAACTTATGATAAAGCATCTATATCATTTCAAATACAACTATGGGTGCAGCGATATCATTACCATTGATTCCTATATCATCGTTGGCATCATGTTGCGGAGCAGCAGCTTGTTCTGCCTTGTGCACTTCGATTGGCGGAACTTTCCAATCTTCAATATTAACTAGAATCACGTATGCGTTCATCTTATTATTCAACTCGTTACTTTCATGGATTGCGCTATCACCGTTCATTGTACACAAGCTAGAAAAGGCAACATTTGGATTCATAAATAATAAATGTGGGCCTGACGGAAGTGAATGTATAAGTTTTACATCGGTCTATCGTATTAATTTGGCGCTAGGAGTTCTTCATTTAATATTGGCGGGCTTACTAGTGAACGTCAAATCGACGTCCAACCCCAGAGCTGTCATACAAAATGGATCTTGGAAATTGAAAATATTTGCATGGCTAGGATTGATTGCTGTAAACTTTTTGTTGATTCCAGATAATTTCTTTATATTCTATGGGAACAATATTGCAATTATTTTTTCTACTATATTCCTCGGTATTGGGTTGGTTTTGCTAGTAGATTTCGCTCATGCGTGGGCAGAGAAATGTTTAGAGAAGATTGAAATGGAAGAATTAACAGGCGAAGGTGAATATAACGCTGGGTTTTGGAAGAAGTTGCTAGTGGGTGGAACATTGACAATGTACATCTCCAGTATCATTTTGACCGTCATAATGTACTGGTTTTTTGCAGGAAGTGGATGTAATATGAATAGGACGGCAATAACGTTGAATGTAATTTTTGGATTAATTATTTCTATGATGTCAATCAACCAGACTATCCAAGAATCCAACCCTCATGCCGGATTAGCTCAATCATCTATGGTAGTAATTTATTGTACCTACTTAGTCATGAGTGCCGTATCTTCAGAGCCAGATGATAAATACTGCAACCCTTTAATCAGATCCAAGGGTACTCGAACAGCAAGTGTTGTTTTAGGTGCATTTTTTACATTTATAGCCGTTGCTTATACTACAACTAGGGCAGCTGCAAATTCTGCATTTATCGACTTAGACTCAGGAATTGAGTCACAAGACGGCTACATAAGTTCCCAACCTAATTCTCGTAATGAAATGAGATATCAGGCTATCAAACAAGCTGTCGACGAAGGACTGTTACCAGAAAGTGCGCTCAACCAAATGAATTTATACGATGAAGAGCTGAATATTGACAGCGCCCATGACGAAGAGAGAAGTACAGTCAAATATAATTATGCATTGTTCCACATAATTTTTTTCCTAGCTACGCAATATGTTGCTACCTTGTTAACAATCAATGTGGAGCAAGATGACTTAGGAGATTTCGTTCCAGTTGGTAGAACATATTTTTCCAGCTGGGTGAAAATTGTAAGTTCTTGGGTTTGCTTTATATTATACGGATGGAGTCTTATTGCTCCAGTTTTATGGCCTGACAGATTTGGTGTTCACATATGATTTAGGATATGTACTTTTAAACTCAAGTTGGAATAAACCTGAATGCGCGTTACTTATCCGAAAGAAGAAGTCTACCTTTTCACGGATATAATTGGCCAAATGGCATTTTTGTGTAAGTTCGAGAACTCGATTTGAAAAATTCAAGCGAAGTTTATATGCTTAAAGTACAAATTTTCAGTATCATAGAAGGATCTTTGAAAAGTCGTAATATGTCAGCCATTATCACCAAAGCCACCAGCGCCGTCAACGGATTAGTCAATAAATCTACCCAACTTGCCAATTGTGCTACTTACTGGGGTAAGGTCAGTGCTGAAGTAGGAAAAATTGTTTACAAGAGCGAAGGATTAGCACCACCAACACAACAAAACTTCCAACAAGTCTACCAAAATGCTTTAAAGTTCATCAAATCTCCACAACAACAAAAAGAGTTCGTTACCAAGGCTTCCCAATTCAAGCCAACCAAGGAATGCGCTGTTAAGGCTGCTGTTTACGGTACTCAGTTATTGGGTTTCTTCTCTCTTGGTGAAATAATCGGTAGAAGACGTATCTTTGGTTACCCAGCCGTTGGTGCCCACCATTAAGTAACATAAAGCAAACAGTCGAGGGGATTTTTTGTGTATTTTATTGATGAGCCTATAAATATATTATACATTGAAGAGCGTGATTACAGCTAATATTCGTTCTATAATTTAATTGCTTGTTTAAACATTCTTTACTTATTTGGCTTCTCTTAGACTTGTCTTCTTCGGTATGAAAATTTTGGAAGTAGGCTTATTTATTTCTTGAAATATACATATATTATGGTAATGACTCCCCGTGGTCGTTGTAACAAGAACTTAAGTTCTATCTATTAAGTTGAATCTTGCTGAGATTCATTTTTTCTTCTTTTAGAAGCTTCTATCATTTGTTCCCTCTTCTTTCTCTTCTGTTTCAAGACTTTCGGAACTGTACTAATCTGCTTTCTCTTAATCTCATGTCTTTTTATATCCTTCTTCTCATTCTTTGATAGTTTATGCATATCTTCCATCCAACCACTATATCCGCTTTCGCATCCAGATTGTTTCATGACATTTATAATAGGTTTCACAGCCTTGTCATCTTCTTTGGTAAAAAAAGTAACTGCTTTACCCTCTCTTCCACCTCTACCAGTTCTACCAATTCTGTGGACATACGCCTGAGCACTTTGAGGCACATCGTAATTTATAACTAAGTTTACACCCTTGAAATCAACACCTCTTGAAATAACATCTGTTGTAATTAATACCCAAATATCACCATTTTTGAATCTTTTTATAGCTTCATCTCTTTGTTTTGGAGTTCTTTCAGCGTGGATGACGTCAACATTCAACCTGTCATATAACAATTCATGAAATAATGCTTTAGCTCTAGTTATTGATTGTAAGAAAATTATTATAGGTGGCTTAAATTCTCCTTGTTGAATCATTTGCCTAATTGCCAACAATTTACCTTCTTCATTACCAGTGAAAACTAATTTCTGTTCAATGGTATTACTAGCAGCTTCTTTATGCCCAATAATTACCCTAATAGGGTCTCTCATTATTGATTGTGCCATTTCTTCAACTCCTGATGGGATTGTAGCTGAAAACATAGATTTTCTTAATTTGGGATTCGAGCAATTTGATAATATTTCATCAGTTTGCTCAACAAAACCTTGATCAAATAACTTATCTGTTTCATCTATAACCAATTGCTCAATCTTTGCTAAGCTAATGGTTTCATTTTTGATGCTATCAATCAATCTCAATGGAGTAGAAACCAATATATCATATTTATTAGCGTTCACTATTTTATTATTAATTTTGTTGGCGAGCTGTTTCGATAAGATGCCAATATTCAACTTTTTGCCTTTAGCCAATGTTTCTAGTTCTTGGAATATTTGCACCGCCAATTCATTAGTAGGCGATATAATGAGACCCCTAATACCATAGTTTTTAGTTTTAGGGGCACTCTGCAAAATTGTCTGTACTAGTGGAATTAAAAACGCCAATGTTTTACCAGACCCTGTAGGAGCACATGCAATTAAGTCTCTACTTTCCAAAGATATAGGGATAGCTTCGCCTTGAATAGCCGTTGGTTCTACAAACCCTGCATCTACCAAGTTCGAAAGCAACTTTTTATCTAATTTATACCTTCCAATTAAATCCTCAAATGATCCTATTGGTAAAGGAATGTCTTGTCCACTAACTTTAGACTTTTGGATCTTACGTAACTGACGAGCATCTTCATCGTTGGCAATTTTCAATGGAGGGATTTCATCCTCTACAACATCACCGTATTCTTCATTAGATTTATTTTCAGGTACAGCTTGACTGTGTTTCTTGGTATGGAAGAAGTCAACTTCTTTCTCAACCAAATTTTTTAAACTTTCTTCTTTTTGTTTTTCACTAGCGAATTGCTTTTTAGATGGCACTGCATAATCTGTAGTGATATCCTTACTCTTCTTAAGAGATGCACCCCTTGATAATATTCTAAATATATCCATTTTTTTATTTGATACCACTGAATTAAGGTAGAGAATTCATCTATGATCTTTAAAAAAAATTTATGGTCGCATTAGCCTCATCATCGTGCTTACTAGCCACACAAAAATTCCTATATTACAAACAACTGACGTAAGCCGGTTTAGTCGAAAAATTGATGAAAAATTCTATGGACCAAAATGAAGAAGCTAGTGTGCTAGTTAATAGGGTTTATATATAAGCGTTATTATGAGTGTACGACAATTAGCCTCTATGAGGGGTGTTAATACAAGAATCTGTTTGAGGATTAACCCAATAAGAACCATTTATTTGCATAAAGGAGATAGAGTTGCCGGCCTCAAGAGAGACCCAGAAGAAGTTTTCACCACGAATCATGGATACAAATATGGCAAAACAGAAGAAAACTTAAAGCATATTAAAAGCTTCTTACAAGACAAGTATAGCATATCCGATGACATGGCTTTACAGGTATTAACCCACAAGTCGTTTGGTAATGGGATCAAGCCATATAATGAGAAATTAAGTGCCATGGGAACCAAGATTTTGAATTTGTTTTGTGCCAAGTTAGTTACAGACCAAGCTACCACAAACGAAAACGCTATAAATGGAAAGAACTTAGACTGCTTAGGATCCCCAATGGCCAAAGAATTGTCTGGCCGTATGTCGTTAGGCTTATTTGCCAAAACCACCAAATTAAACACTATAATGTTTTGGAAGTCTTACAACCACGACTTAAGTTTTGAGTCGAGCGGTGAAATGAAGGTAAGTGCTCAAATGATGTATGCATTGATTGGGGCTATCACCTTTACTCATGGAAAAGAAGTGGCAGAAACTTTTATCAGAGAAAAGTTATTTGATGCAAAGCCATCTATTGAAGATATTACTTCAACCATAATCGAACAATCTAACCTGTCATAACCGTATTGCCTCATTTCATTTAATTATATATGTACATAGAAGTGTAATTAGATCTATTAAAAGATGTCTTAATTACAGGGAAAATTAGCGATTTCTCTACACCATACGATTAATATTTGACTATGCATTATCTACGATCTCTACGTTTAATCATATACATATATGTAAGTATGTATGTATACTCTAGGTGCATATTGTATAATAGAGAACGAATCTACACGAAAAAAATGGTACGCGCCTATTTTCATTTTCACGTCGATTTTTTTACCTAGTACAATAACGAATATCCAGTCTTTCTGATAGTTTTATTATTTGCCAGCAAGTAATATATTGCAATAAGAAAAGTGTTACTCCCTATAACCAAGTATGAGTGAGAAAGGTTTGGCAGAACACTATAAAGTGCTAAAGCAATTCTTGGTAATCTCAGATGACCTGAGTACGAGGCCCAAGACAAATTCTACCAGAGCTGCTAGAGCTAGAGAAAAGCTTTTAAAATTATCAAGTGCCCAATTCAGAGAATTAAGCACAGATGTTTATGATGAATTGAAAAGAAGAATTGATGAGTCCCGAGGCGAACCAGACTACTTGTTGCCGAAATCGACTTTTCACCCTAAGAGAAATCAAGCTAGACAAAAATTGTCATCATTGCCTCAATCTAGATTCAAAGACTTAGTGTCCGATATTTCGTTTGAAATAGAGAGAAGAGATTTGCATCACTCAGGTGTTACTGACCCACCAAGTAGCAATAACAACAGTGCTAATAACAGTCATATCAAAACCGGATCTCACTCAGCGCAAAATGAAAGTCGCGAACTCCATAACATGGATGAGAATATTAATAGTAACGCTCGAGGAGGTGATGCCGAAGGCAGTAGAGACGTAAAGGCTCCTAATACGTCCTCATTATTGAATCAAACAATTGGAGTACAACCTAAAACCGTAGTGCCTGCAAAAGCAAACTTGACGTGGTCAAGTGATGAAGATGAAGATGATCAACCAGAAATAAACCAACTGGAAATTCTTGTTGATGGAGACAATACTACTGGTAATGTTATTCCACAAGGAGATAGATCGTTGAATCAACAAGATTTGCAAAAGGATCACGCTTTGCAGAAGGACCAGGTGTTGCAAAAGGATCAAACTATTGCTCAATTGGAAAACCAATTAGCCGAAATGGAATCAGAATTGAAGCAGCTTGAAGAAAAATACCGTTTGCTCCAAAGCGATTATGACTATTCTACCTCTCAGAATAAGGCACTCAGTAATGAGATGGATAATTTGAGTGAAGAGAAAAATACTTGGTTAAATCACAAATCTGAATACGAAAAGCAATTAAGTGCTTTTAAATCGGAAGCCACTTCTAGATCAATTGACGACTCAAAGAACGACATTATGCTACAGGAGTTAGAAAATTTGAAAGCAGCAAATGCAAGCTTACGATTAGAGAATCACTCTTTGAAAAATACATCACCTAGAGAAGCCGTGTCACCACAACAATTAACTACTTCACCTGTAGGATCAAATGTTAAATCTAAAGGTGTCTCCGTAAGTGATTCATCACCTAATGATTTAAGGAAAGACATGGAAGTATTTTTCGAGAAATTATCAAGTTTGGATTCAAAATCAACTGAAGCGCAACAGACTACTACCTCAACAAAGGAAATTACTATATGGCAAAAGAGATATGAAGATATGCGTTCTAAGCAAATTTCGAGTTCCTTGTCAACGTCTATTATGAAAAGCGATGAATTGAAAACGCTCGTTACACCTAATGGCTTAATTTCCTTAAAATTGATATCCGATTTACAAACTTTAATAGAAAGTTTTATATTAACTATTAACGATTCTAAGCCTGATTCTGAGTTATTGTTTGATAAAATCTCAAGAATATCATTGATCGGCAATGAGATTGCTAATCAAGGTGACAACCTGTACTTGAATAGTAATGAAAATTCTATATGCCTTAGAGAAGCCATTAGCTACGCTTTAACCGCAACAAGATACTTTGCTACTTATGTTGATTTAATGCCAAAAATGATAGTTCAACAGGCCATTGGAGAAGTTAGTTTCACCGTATGTGACCTTATTTCTAACTCAAAGTTGAACGAAAATTTAATAACCTCCAGAAGTGTCGATCAAAAATCGAAGGTCTCACATGATAATAAAACTATTGCAAGTGAAGAAGACGTCGACAATGATATAAACACAGCAGTGAGGCCATTAAGAATGGCGAATAAGTTACGTGAATCTCAAAGTCAAAACTTAGACACTGCCGCAAACGGAGGCCAATTGACTGAAACACCAAAAAAGTATGGAAATACTGGTCCTATATTAACTTCAGAAGCCAATCAACCCACTAAGAATATCTCTCCTAGAGAAAATAAGAATATTGATTTGACTCCTGTAAGAAGAGAAACGCCCACTAAGAGTAGTATTCCTTCTAGAGAAAACAACGACATTGATTTGACTCCTGTAAGAAGGGACATATCCACTAAGAGTAATATTTCTTCTAATGAAAATAAGGACATTGATTTGACTCCTGTAAGAAGGGACGTATCCACTAAGAGTAATATTTCTTCTAATGAAAATAAGGACATTGATTTGACTCCTGTGAAAAGAGGTACCCCTACTAAGAATAGTTCTCCTGGAGAAAATAAGAATATTGATTTGACTCCTATAAGAAGAGGTATAATTCCAAATGAAATTTCCAACCAAGATACACCGCAATCAACAAAGAGTATAGATCCTAGCCCAAGAGGCAAGAAGATAAATGCGTTATCTTCTAATTTTGAGGGGAGAGATACAACGAACGGAACAGATTATAGAAAACATAATGACCCATTTTTAACTTCTACCGATAAAAAAGAGTCTCCGTCGAGAATGGGGAAACTTAATACTCCCACAAAAAAATCTAATGTTCTCGACAAGGTGAAACAGTTCGATAGTCCTTCAAATAAAATTATAGATAAAGATGAAAAAAACATCGGAATAGAGGATAAGCCATTGAAAAAAAGCTTTGATAATTCGACCGAAATTCTACCAGCAGGATCTCTTAACGATTCGAATCAGTCAATGAATAGTGACATTAACGAATCGACTAATAATAGCTTCTTGCTTAGCCGCTCATCATTAGAGATCAGACAACAAGGCCAAGAGAGGTCAGAATCATCTATGAATTCGCCTCAAATAGATGATATCCTTGAAGCTTCACCTGATTCTAAAAGTAATTCTGGTGTGGGCATTGCTGCAGCTGGTGCAGCTGGTGTAGCTGCAGGTACTGCGTTTGCTGGGAGTAGGGGTAAAGGCTTGTTTCAAAGCATAAGAGAAAGGATGGCTCCAGGATCTGGCAAAAGTTCAATCGCTAATACTGAAGAAGAGGTTAGAAATGCAGACTCTGTAGGGTTAGCAACGACTTCTAACCTGGAATCTACTTTGGGGAACAAATATAATTTGAGTGATAATTCTATTTCTAATGCTCAAGATGAGACTAGAGAAGCTAAATCTGTTGATCCAGCCGCAGTTAGCAACAATGTGGAATCTTCTTTGAGCAACAAATATAATTTGAGTGATAATTCTATTTCTAATGCTCAAGATGAGACTAGAGAAGCTAAATCTGTTGATCCAGCCGCAGTTAGCAACAATGTGGAATCTTCTTTGAGCAACAAATATAATTTGAGTGATAATTCTATTTCTAATGCTCAAGATGAGATTAAAGAAGCTAAATCTGTTGCCCCAGTCGCAGTTGGCAAGAGCGTGCAATCTTCTTTGAACAAAAAATATAATTTGAGTGATAATTCTATTTCTAATACGAAGAAGAACCATTTAGCGATGACTCAAAGTGATGAACCAACTGACACCGTCGAATCTAACCGATTGCCTTTGAATAATGATCACAAGGCGAATAAAAATATTAGCATTACCAATAATGAATTATCTAAGTCCAACAACTTAAACGATACACCCGTTGACTCCACTTCTGATAATAGCATTGCTAAGGGCGATGTGCTTTCTGCTAAGTCACAAGAGGTTGATGGCAGCAATCTTGATCATAATAACAAGAAAGAAAATCAGAGTGAGGTGAATAAGAAAGCAAAGGGTGTAAACTTTGTGAATGGAGTGAATACAGGCAACATTTCAAAATCAAATGAGCCCATTACCGGTTCTGATTCTGAATTCGAATCTGAATCTGACGATGATAATAATAGCGACCTGGAAGAAAAACAAGCAAGACAAAGACAAGAGTATCGAAAATCAATGGCAGCTGCAACATTCAATGTAGATTTGTTTGATATTGACGATCCTGATAATACCTTGACGCAAGTCTTACTTTACTTGGAACATCAAACTGTTCAGGTTATTTCAACTATTCAATCGTTATTATCAGCTATCAAAAAGCCAAGTGCTACAAGGGGCGACTTACGTGAAAAATCAATAGCCATTACAGAAGTAATCTCACAAATGACTGAAGCAACGAATACCTCCATGAACCAGACACGTAATTCTCAATTAAAAGAACACGGAAGCTGGGTTGTGAAAAGTTTAGATGATTGTAACCATCGCATGAATATATTATGCAAGCCAAACTCTGAAAAGAACGACACTGACTTTGCAGATAAGAATTTCAAACAGAGATTAGCCGGAATTTCATTCGATATTGCGAAATGCACAAAGGAATTAGTCAAAACAGTGGAGGAGGCTAGTCTTAAGGAAGACATAGCTAACCTTGATGCAAGGTTAAGTCACACCGAAGATTTAACTTGAGCTCTGGTCACGAAATAATCTATTTATGTTTTTTTATATGATTCTATTTCATTTCAATTTAAATTCACATATATAATAATTAAATTATATTATCGTACGTACTTAGACAAGAACTTCTGATGGAAGTCAGATTTCAATGTATCATTTGTGAATGTTTCGTCTTCATTTTTAGTTTTCGAATTTTGCTTTTTAAATGCTGTGCTATTTCTCCAGCTCTTCTTCACTTTAAAGTCATTTTTATCATGAGCTCCTGGAACCTGAACCAATGGGTTTGAGGTCTTAGATTTGTCAATCTTACTTTGTAATTCTAGTCTTTCTTTCTCTTCTTGTCTTTCCTTTTTTATCTTTGCAAGTTCTTCCATTAGCTTTGAGGTTTCATCATCTGAATCATCATCAGAGCCATATTCGGAACTAGTGTATTCGTCTTTATCCTCTGATATCCTGCTGTTTGACTCCTGGCCACTTGAACTATGGCCATTAACATCATCAGATGCACCTTCCTCAACATGGCTCTCAGCGTTTGTTATTTCCTTGATACCTGAATCAGCTTGTTCGTTATCACTAATAGCCAAGTCTCTCTTCAATTCTTTCACCGCTTGTTTGCCTGCTACAGGATCTAAATCAGGCTCTCGTATATCCCTTCTGTATTTTAATGTAGTGTGTTGAGGTAACGATCTTGAATGTGAAATAGTATTTGAAATAGCCTCTGATTTCCCCCTTTTGCTTTCTAGTGTCGGTCTATGGTTTGTCGTCATTTTTATCGTGCTATAGAAGTCTACAAGCCCATCAAGATACAGTTTATCTCAATGAGTTATATATTATTTATATGCAGTACATACCTATATTTGATGATAGTGTATGACTTTATCATACCTTCGATGTGCCCAAGGTATAGAGGAAAAGCCATCTGGTTATCTAAACTTTGAATCATTGAATAAAGTGACTAGACAACAAAAAATGTCTTATTGATTTCTAATTACTGAAAGTAATTCACAACTGACTAAAGATGAACACTCCACCACCCGTTTAAATGTTTATATATACGACGCCCAGGCAAACATTAGCACGAAGGGAACATATGAGAATCTGAAATACCAACCATCTTTGAGGTTATGTTGTTTAATGAACATATGTAATTTTCAGTTAAAGGTTGATTAATCACGACTGAGAAAATAAAGTCCGACTTATATACAGATACAAGATTAAATTAAATGAAGTTCAAGAACTCATGCTTAATTAGCCAGCTATAACAGGTATTATGTTTGTCTTCCCAGCTTTTGACGCTAATTATAAGACACGTAAGAGGTCATACAGATGCTGCCAAAACTGTCGTATTAAGAAGGTAAAATGTGAGATTAAATCGACTGAATCAAACCTGTGCTCTAATTGTCGTAAACATAATTGGAATTGTGATTTAAATAAGATTGATAAATCTGGTAATGATAATGATAACATGGATCAAAAACTACAGGTTGCAAGTAACATGGAGCGCAATGGTGATATTGAAAATATAGAAAGTATAGATAAGAGGAATGGAGGTATCAAACTCAAAGGGTATGTGGACGCGACCTTTATCACTCCACAATATTTGAAGGATAAATTTAATTTTAATATCTCAAGTAAGGATGGAACTTCGCTGTATCAGTATTTATGCCATGGTCATCCCAAGGCAGTGATAGGTAACAAAATGGAGGATGAAAGTGTGTGGCACGAGTCTGGTGTCTACATCAAAGAAAAGTCAGACGGGGTAAACATTCAAAGAGACAATTCTAAACAGGCAAAAAAATCAAACTTTCATATTCGAAACCGAAAGGTGTACGACATATTAGTGTCGATCGATGCTTTCACCCTATCCACAGAATACTATCCTTTTACAAATCAGGACATAAGAGAGCTATTGCAAGTATACTTTTATAAAATTAATTCATTATTTCCGATAGTTGAAGAGAAAGCATTCTGGATAAATTTTGACTTGAATGAAGCACCAACAGTTATTGTATATGCAATGATATTAGCTATACTGAGGGACAAATTAGCAGAGCCCATTCTTAAACGCACATTTATAAGAAGACTGGGTATAACAGATATCGCATTATCGGAATCTGATTTTATAGAGGATTTAATTGAATTTTTGACAGATTTGGAATACAAAATACGACAAGTAACATTAATACTACCACAGTTAGGAGATATTGATAAAATTACGTTACTTGTCGAGCTGTTGCTATTAACATTTCATTATAATTTTGATAGACTTGGTAATGAACAAAGTTCTCATGATTTAACAGATGCGATTAATCTTGCAGTTTCTTCCGGTATACATATGAAAAGACTTAGTGATAATGTTACTTCGAAAGAAGAAATTGAATATACCACTAACCTATGGTGGTGTTGCTATATAATTGATAGATTCAATGCACTTACTAATTCAAGGTGTATTTTTATTAAACAAGAAGATTTCAATATTGATTTACCATATAGTAACACTAACCTTCTTAAGCTTGTTCAATTAGCTCAGTCTTTAGAAAATATGACGATAGCAATTTACCAACCATTTGATAATATCAATAATACACCACAAAGAAGAAATAAAGTCTTTAATATTGATGAGTTCCAAAAGCTTGAATTTGAATTTTGTGAGAACGAGAGGATTGATGGGATTCTGATGAACAAACAGGAGAACCTGCAAGGTTCTGAAATTATTCCTTCGAAAGATTCAATCGAGTCATATACGACAACATCTATAAATTTCTTAACTAGGCTAGTGAATAACACTATCATCTTATTTTCTCAAAAAGCCAAGTATGACGATGTTCAAATACCTAATCATATACCAGAGGCAGTTGCACTGGAGGCTTCAAAGAATATTTTAAGATATGTATTGCAAATTAAGGATGACGCTATTTTAAGTATTAGTTTGATTCCTTGGTGTGTATCTTTGGGTATGGCAGTGGCATTAAAAAAGAAAGCAAAATATTTGTTAAGCCTTGAATGTAAACAGTCTGCAGTTGATGATTGTGAAGTGGACTTGCAAAACTATATTTCTGTGTTGGAAATATTCTCGAAAAGGTGGTGGGTGGTTGATGAAATTTGCAAATTGACGAAAGAATTTGTTGAAAAATTAAATAAAAGTACAACATTGAATAAAAGGCATATGAGAGAAGTATATAAACAAGACAAACGCCACAAATATGAAGAAAATAAATTTAACAAGTACCTGGGACCCCCAAATACACTTTCTAATAATCATGCCAAAAACTCCCAAAATAATGACGATGAGGTAAATACAGAAAAGAAACATAAACCTATTCTTTCGATACTGAATATATTGAATGAAAATTTCGAAGATAATAACTCTCCATTTGAAATCAATAGTGTGGATTCCGCCAATCAGGATATTAATAATTACGTTGTAAATAAGAATGATACAAATCTGTATAATAGGCTAGATGCCATACCCCAGTTGTCAGATCAATACCATGATTTCTTGGAATCTATGCATATTGATTTGTTTGATAATGATTTTTTGAAGGATTTCCCTAACATTGTTAATCACCTAATGGAAGGTGATTAAATTGCACATCACTCTGAGAGTAGATCGACTAAAAAGTAAATTATAAAACAAAATTCAATTCGAGAAGTAAATCTTATGTAAAATAGGCGTATAAAAAAAGCCTAATAAAGAAATAGAAAATAATACTTTCAATGTTTATCATTATTGTAGCTAAATATGGCGTAATTAGTTTTATTATACAAAGTTTATAACTCATCGTCACTGTTAATTTCTTCTTCCCAACCATCTTCGTCATCATTTCTTCTTTGTGGCATTAACTCACTAATTATAGGACCTCCTAGTTCATCAATTAAGGACATGACTTGTTCAATTAATTCAGGATCTGCGTCAACAGAATCACTTTGAGCAATTTTATAACCTTGAGTTAATGCAGACCTCGCTTCATTTATAAATTCTTCTATTTCAGAATTCTTCGATTTGATAAGCGGCTTTATTTCTAAATCTCTATAATCCTCGACATTCGCCGATTGAGTTTTAAATGCAGATTTCTTAGCTGCAAGTATATTAGCTAAAGCTTCATAGTAATATGACTCCAAAATATTCTCGTTTATATCTTGACTGTTGGAAGAAATATTGACAGCAACATCATAGAGCTCTAGTTCAATTGCAAACCTTGCAAGTGTCAACAAGGGCTGAATTAACTCAATATATTCCAAACCAACTTCAAAAGAATCTGAGTTGCTATTTTCCACAGAATCTTTTTGTAAATCATTTGCCGCCTCTTCCAATTTCGTTTTCTTATCTTGAAACAACTTCCATGATTTTTCCAAAGCTTCTTTGGCTTCTTCGACTCTTTGTTGTGATATACGAATAGATGATAACAAAGATAAAGTTTCAGGATTTTGATCATCCAATTCCAAAGAATACGAAATTAAATCGTTACATTGTGTCTCTGCTTCTGGCTCCATACATAAATCAGTCATCCAGATTTCGATTTTGGCGAATATACCTTGATTCAACTTCTTGGTGATATAACCACAAAGAAGTTCTTTCGATTTATATAACTTTGACAACTCAATGAGAACTTGGTCTTCTTCTCCACTATCTTCCCGAATAGCTTTCAATTGAGTATCTAATTTGTTCAATCCAAGATCTAAATATTTTATTCCATCAACTCCCCCAATTATTTGTCCCAAATAAAGGAACTTTTCAGTTCCCTTTTCGCCATTAGGATCTAACTCACATGCATTGATTAAAACATCATAGGCATTTTGTAAATCATTATTTTCTAGTAATGTTTCGCCAAAAATCTGCAAGAAAGAAACATTGCTTGCGTTTGATTCAAAATTTGGACTTAAAAGCTCGAGAGCCTTTTCAGCTTGTGAAAATTGTAATAACGCTCTGGCATCAGCAATTATTTGATCTATTTCACTCATTATATATTGAAAAAAATTAATGAACAAAGTATATTTTCTTTCAGCTTCAAAAATTTTTTTTTAGTGATGTTTATCGCAAAATCATCACTAAAAATATTTACTAGATTACATATCTAGATTATACTAATGGATGACTTCATATCACCAGATACCAAGAAGCAAATAACTAATGAATTTGGTATTCTTCACCTTATTTACCATAGGAATCGTAATCAACATAGAGCACTGATTTGGTGGAAGTATGTTAATATAATTCATAGAAACATAAGGAAAATACTCAAAATAATCATAGACTTAGAATCTACGAAAGATGATAAGAAAATCCAACAGAAACAACAAAAAGTATTGGAAATAATAGAAAATTTGATAAAAAAGAGAATATTCACTAAAGCATATTACGAATTCAACGGAATCGTAGCACTTGGACAATTTGTAACTCTTGGGTTAGCATTGATCGGAAACTTGAGTAAATTATATTGCATATTACAAAACTTTAAAGGTATTGACAAGGTTTTGGAACAAAAAATAACAGATGTTAAATTTACAGAGTCTGTGGAACATAATGAAGATGACTTGGGTGAGGTAGTTGAATATGAGAACGTACCAGATTCGCAATTAAAAAGAAAGGTTGAAATTGAGGATAGCAAAGCATCAAAAAAGACGAAGAAGAGCGCCGACAGTATAGACGATATATTTTCATCTAATACCACTACGCACAAATCCAAGAAGAAGTCAAAATCAGGGAAGTCTTTGGATGAAAAGACCAAAAAGAAGAAAAAGAAGCGTAACGAAATCGATGACATATTTAACTTTTAGTTCATATATATTTATTAAACTAATACTAATTTGTAAAATACATGATATAAAAATTCATTAAAAACATCCGAAGTCCGTGTGTAGTAACAGTGTATAACAAAAAAATCCGAAAATAATCCCAACCTGAGCTAAAAAAAATATATATATATCTTGCGAATAACACAATAAAAAGATTCTTGTAAATCATAAATGATACCATCAATCGTAATACGTCATAAAGATTTCAATAATGTACATGCTGTTGATGTGGTTCGTTATGAGGAAGGTAACTCAAAAGTTCATTATAGTTGTTGAAGCTTGCCTTATTAAGCTGATCGATATCCAAGCAAAATTCATCATCATAATCTTCGAACATATTTTGTTGAGGGTCATGAAGGATATTTTTATGAGGTTTGAATTGGTCAAACATAAGTAAATCCTGACGCTGTTGTGTTTCTTGAATTTGCTGTTGTTGCTGCTTCTGCTGGTACTGCTGTTGTTGTTGCTGCTGCTGTTGTTGTAAGTGTGGCGTTGGAAGTTGAAATAATTGGTTGTAGTATATTGGAGTACCATTAGTTTGTACATGCGAGATTGGCGTTACACTATCAGTAGCCAGATTAGTATTCGATACGTTTCCTGATCTGATGGAAAAGTTTGGGGAGTTTGAAGCATAATCATAAGACATCAAGTGGCCATCCATCAGCAGTATTGGAGTTTGAGAAGTGTTTGAAGTAGGCGTCTGAAACAATTTACTTGAATCAATATTCTGATAGTCTACTTTCTTTGCTCTTTGCTTGGACATTTGTTTCTTTAGTCTGTTCTTAATGATGGATTTCCCTTTGAAGCCAGTAGGCAAATATTTGCATTCGGCACCTTCAATGTGTATTTCGCACCAGATTTCACTGTTCTGGAAATATTCGCCACACATAGAACAGTTACCTGGAGTGGAAGATCTGTCCTTCGTTTTCGTTCCTTTTGGATACTTAAAGTGTCTAGACTTCAAATGCGTTTTATAGGTATCTCTTCTAGAAAATCCACCAGTTGGATGGCATTTGTGAGTGATATTATTTTCATCAATGTAAATGCTGAATTTATGGAATGGACATGAATATGCTTTGTTGACTGCATGCTTTTTAATATGCCTCGTTAAGTATCCTCTTATCTTAAAAACAGCATCACAATGAGGACAGTGGTATGATTTGTTTTCGCCATCATCGTCGGACTTTGACTTGTATTCATCATGATCTGATGACATATATGGGCTCGAGTTGGTTGTCATTGGGGTTTCTTCCTTATCTTTCTTTTTATTTTTCTCGTTTGACAAGATGGATTCATTATTGGAAGAGTTTGACGACATAGGTGATAATTCATTTTCATGCTTAGCAAGTTGTTCTTGTTCGTCAGCCTTTCCGTCGTTGACTGAGTCTTTGCTGGAGGGTTTCTCATCCACAGGCGCCATTTTAAAACAATCCAACTCGGTACCTGGCTCAATATCATCGATAAATGTCCACTCAATCTCACCATTCAGATTCTTGAATGGCAATAAACGGGTGGTCAATCCAGTCGAACATGGCTGGGGACTTCCTGGGCTTGGCATGAAAGGCATCTCGCCACCGAGCTTGGTGTTGGTGATTGTTGGAAACAAGCCCTCTGCACTATCTTCGATGTCCTCTTCCTGTTTCACTTTGCTATTTACAGTGTCTTCGCCCTTTATGCTTGGCATATACAACAATTCTGGGAATGGAATAACATATCTAAACAATATCCTCATCAAAGAGTAGAAAAACAGGTAAACGACGGCAACATCCAGAATAATATCCAAAAATGCCCCCTTGAACTTGGAATAAATAGCTGGCATCTTTACACCGTGGTCCTTGGCTGTACGTTGTTCTGTATTCATCATTTCGTGTTAATATTTGAATAATAAAAATTTTCGTACTTGACCCTCCGTAATACTATTAATAAAACTCCGGTCACGTCCCTATCTTTATTATACCGCTATATGTAGCTCGAGTGTTTGAATCTCAGTATAGTTGTTCTATCGAAATTTTCTATCTGTGTGATAATTTTTTCACCTTTACTGGGGTACTATCCTGTTATTATGAAGACAAATAGAAGAAAATTTGATCATTATTTTGGAGAAATTTTCATTTTGTGTAATATCAGTATATACAGGACCAATTTCTGTTTTTGTCCTACAAAAATAGAATGCAACTTGTTCCATTAATTGGTATTGCAACTGAGGGGCAATAAGCGAGATGTATACAGGGTACCCCAAATACACGGGTAAACTCGTAACATGCAATATTGCTCTACATACGCTTTCTTTAATTTTGGCGGACTGGTTTTTACACTAGCTTTAGTACTAGAAAATATACTGAAGCAGTATCTCTTCACAAACACACCTATTCCATACGTCAAACGCCAAACGCCAAACAGATATGCTCTGAACTACCGTTAAGAAGTTTGTATTTGGTGCACTAGTGGTTGGTGTGGAAGTGAATATAGCCTACAGATATTTTTGGTGGCACTACATGCCCGCGATTGATCTCCCGTAGGGTTCGGTAGGTTTGATGATGTACGTGTATATGTATTTTTTGGTGACTCTAGTGGATAATATGCTCGTTATTTGTCGGGAGCGTCAGCAAAGTAGAGTTTAGAGGCGGCTTATACGAGAGGTAGAGTAGTAATAATTATTGCATCGACAATGGCATTGAGTACATTTCGGCAGATCTGGTGCGCGGGGGAACAAATGAGGTTGAAAAAAAAATTTCAACGTTAAATAATAGTACGGAATCGGCCACGGATCAAGAATTAAGGCCAGATGCTGATAGAAACACCCCAAATTGACCTCAAGTCGTTCAAACACGAGTGCGTCAATGTTATAGATAACAAACACTGGTTCCATGAAAGGTCTGCTGAATCTTTTCCTGGACAAGCATTTGCATTAGAAATTGACCAAATTTTGTACCACACACATTCACAGTACCAGGACATCTTGATATTCAAGTCGACTTCATTTGGCAATGTGTTGGTGTTGAATGGAATTATCCAATGTACGGAAAAAGACGAATTTGCATACCAAGAGTTGATAACCCATTTGCCTATGATGTGCCATGCCGCACCTAAGAGAGTGTTGGTGATCGGAGGAGGAGACTGTGGAGTGGTCCGTGAGCTTGTCAAGCACATCGATGACGGCCTCGACGAAATAACAATGGTAGAGATCGACGACATGGTGATCCAGTTGCTGGCGAAATTTTTGCCCAACATGGCTAAGTTCCGCAACCATCCTCGTGTCAATATAATCATCGACGACGGTTTCAAGTACTTGAAGTCGCTTTCGACCCAGGACTCCCGCAAGTACGACGTCATAATCACCGACTCATCTGACCCCGAGGGCCCTGCGGAAGACTTTTTCCAAACAAACTATTTCGAGTTGTTGTCCAATGCTTTAAACCCCAACGGTATTGTCATTATGCAGAGCAGCGAAAACATATGGCTTAACATCGACTATTTGAGCCTGTTGATGGCCAAGGCACGGAAAGTGTTTGCGAGCGTCGCCTACAGTCAATGCTACATGCCCAGCTACACAAGTGGCCAGTTAGGGTTGATAGTTGCAACCAACGACACCACAAACACCCTCAACAAGCCTGCTAGATCGTTCTCTCCGGAAAAAGAACAGGGCATGTTCAGGTACTACTCTGCTGCTGTCCACCAAGCCTCGTTCGTATTGCCTACGTGGGCCAACAAAATACTTAATCATAACTCGAACTCTGAAGTTTAACCTTATAGCTAATTCTGTATACTACATAGACTATGGTGATCTAATACATGTACTGCTAATGCCTCTATTCATGCTGCTGCTACCCGAGTCAACCCATGGCTCCATTGCCTGACATATCCCGGCAATGGGCGGTTGGCTGTGTGTTGCCAGTTTGTATATGTGAGAACGAGCAAGTATCTATACGTAAATAGTCCTTGCAAACGCTAAAACCGAATACGACGTCGCGGTACTGCAAGTGGTGGAATAATATGACGCTTCGGACTTATTGGTCCGCTGAATCCATCGGGTGCGGTGCAGTGCAGTGCTGCGCAGTGCAATGGTATCCTAAGAAGACGGCGGGAAAACGTCGTGTCCAGACAAATACCATGATGTCGTTCAATCACCAAAACTCCCACTAAGAAACATTCGAAAGAAGTTCATCTACCAAAACAACAAATTAACAAATTTACACTACTTACCAAATAACACGACTTGGTATTATTTGCAACTAAACGTAAACAGGACGGGCACGCAAGAGAAAAGAATACAATATGTCGTCACACCACGCAGAAGAAGTATATTCAAACAACATTGATGACCAATTATTGAGTGTGGCCAAACAGGAAGGAGTTGTTGTTGATCCTCAGAGCCACCACTCACATAGCGACTTAGAAGCTACTAGAGTCAAGCTTGAGCAGATAGCGCACGCAGCCGCGTTATCTGAGAGACAGCAGAAACAAGCACAACACGGACAGCAACACGGACAGCATGACCATCAGGGGCAGCCTGTACAACATCAACACCACCAGGGCCAACAGCACATACACCAACACCACCAACATGCAAAGGACATGACGCAGAAGGCATACGAGCTTCCAGATGCACATTTGCATCAGTATCACTCAGCCGTGGGGGATGAAAGCGAGTATAACATCCAGATTCCGGAGCCAATTATTGATTCGAAGCTGAAGATTTACCCAGTGACCGAAAACACCATTACTGCCGAAGGAAACTTGATTACTAGACCATTCCCAGAACAGGTTCTTCACAGCAGAGACGATTTAAACGAATTTATCCAGGAATTCGCCCGGGATAATGGATTCGGCGTGGTCATAGCGCACTCGAACAAGAAGGCTATTTATTACACCTGCGAGTTGGGTGGCCGTTACCGTCAAAAAAAATCGAAGAAGGGCATGGATGAAAGACATGTCGAGGTTGAGAGCGGTTATATGATAGATCCAAATACCAAGACCAAAAAATTGAGGTGCCCATTTTCAATGACGGCCACTTTCAAGAAATCTACTGGTATGTGGACCTTAAAGACTACATGCAACGAACACAATCATCCACAATTGGACCCATTATCAAACCATCCAATGTTGAGAAAGAGATCTGACGAATTGAATTTGTTAATCTTAGATTTATACAAGGTTGGTACTAAGCCTTCTCACATTGAAGCGAAAATTAAGGACCAATACCCAGATGTATTGATTAAACGTGAAGACATTTATAACGAGATTAGGGGCTATAAAAGAAAATTGAAGAAGCAGAGTAGGTTCTTATCAGGTAATAATGCTGCACAAGATCCAAGCCTTAGATCTGCGTTCAAGAAAAGAACCAATGCTAATTCATTCCAACAAGTGGATTTGAATGATGATAATGAAACTAATGATCAAGTCTTGGAATACGAATTACAGCAGCATCACCAACACCAACAGGAAGCTGAATTACAGCGCCAGTTACATCAAGCTGCAAGCGCAGCCGCCGCTCACCATCACCATCAACACCACCCCCACCATCATCATATCGATGAGCAACAATTGCAACAATATCAACAACAATTACAAGAGCACGGATTACATGGCGATAATGGCGACAATGGCGACAATACTGCTGCCGCTGCAATTGCTGCTGTTGCTGATGCAACTCATAATCACAATCATCACCACAATGACGGTGAATTATCAATGGACAACATTGATAGTAGGTTAGTTGGTG
Source organism: Debaryomyces nepalensis (assembly GCA_030583445.1). NCBI lineage: Eukaryota > Fungi > Ascomycota > Pichiomycetes > Serinales > Debaryomycetaceae > Debaryomyces > Debaryomyces nepalensis. The sequence goes on along the minus strand of JAJMIM010000002.1, from coordinate 444,810 downwards.
AATAATTACTTTTTTATTTGCTTGTTTTGTATATTAGTATATGTATATTTAATATTAAAGTTTTTATCTATGATGTTCCTTTTTCACTCCCCATGATGTCCTTACATTCCCTTTAGTAATTCTAATCCCTTATTTCTTTCTTCAAATAGCTTAGTCAATTCTCCAACTTTCCTACCTCTAATGACAGGTTTTTTTGCGTTACTTGATGAAATGTATACTTCCTTGATGCCACTTTCTATTGGCTTCTCTACTTGAAATTTGTACTTTTGTGGTGGATATTGTATCGCTATATTTGATTTCTCTGGTAAATTTTCTTTATCTTTATATTGTTCACATGGATTAGACAGTAATTTCTTAGGCGACTTCTTAGGCACCTTCTTAGGTGACTTCTTAGGCGACTTCTTAGGTGACTTCTTAGGCGAATTTTTTTTTTCAGAACTAAGTGGCTTTCTGGGACTTGAGATAGGAGTCAGTGGCTGTCTTACAGAATCCATATTTATCAATCGCGGATTCATTGTTAATATATTGCTCGTATTGAGTACAATCTTCTCATCGTCGTATTCTCCCTCATCTTCTAAAGTTAAATCATGGCTCATATCGTAGGACATCAGAATATCTTCATCACCAGGCAGACCATGAATAACGTCATATATACTAGGATATTTCCCAAGATACGCTTTTCTCAAATATCCCCAATTATCCAATATGGATTTGAAAAATCCATTTATAATTAATATATTATCCTTATTCCGCATCAGAATTAATTCATGACTTATGCAATGGCTTAAGCATTTCGACATTGAAAACGAAGTATGCTTTGTAACACTGCTATTGCTAATTATCTTGTAACATAATTCGCATAATTGAAATAGGACAATATGATAACCTGATTCAGGTTCAAAACTATCTATTATCTTGTTGAAGTTCTCTTCAATAAATTCAAGATCATACTTCAAAGGTAGAATTATATTTTTAATGGAAATTAATGGCTCCGGTAGCTCCATCAATATTTTCTTAAATACGGCTGAAATGCAATATAAGTCCCAATCGTTTATCCATAAAACTTGATTTCTATTGACACATTCAAAAAAGATATCAGCATTTAGCTTCTTTCCAGGATTATGGAAAATTAGCTCAATTTTATCTGCATAAGTATCGATGATATTGAATATTTGATAGAAATGATGATAAAAAATTGGATTTGTGTCGACGTTAATTTTAGTTTCCTCGTTAATTAACGGCCTCAAAGAAGGTAAATGTAAATGAGACTCAAGCTGATAATTATATTTATATACATTCAACGAAATCTTCAATCTGGTGATGTCAAGGTACTTGTTCAATTCGGATAAATTACTGCAATGCAATATTGTATTTGTCTGTGTGATGATCTTACCAAAGTTCTCTATCCTGATATTGAACGACTCAATGATCTTGTTTAATGCATTAAAATTTTTCCTCGTAGTATTGTAATTCTTAAAAATCTGAGTTATTGATTTAACAAACCAACTATCATGAACCGATATAATCTTTACTAACCTATCCAAATGATGTTCGTTACTATCAGTTAAGAAATTCTTTAAGAACTTGATACCCCAAATCCAACTGATCTTATTCAACCCACAGTTAAACATTATTAAAACATATTTTTCTTTTGGCAAACTTAACATTAGTGTCGGTATGAACTCATCATAGTTTATGGCATCTGTAGATGGAAGATACGACGTATCAAATATATATATCGGTAATTGGGTACCGGGATCACTAACATTGGTTTTGTATAATATTCTTTCCATATTTAAGCTCCAAATTAATAAATTAATCCAGTATAAATCCCTAAAAACAGCAAGCTAAGACTCTATCTAACGTAAAGAATTCCTTGATGGTAGACCTTACTAGCTTTTGATGTAGCATTCAAGCAGGTAGAGTATTTTTTTTTGGGCCAAAGGTAAACACCAAATGTTCGCGAGACATTTCACGACCACCCGACATTATTACGACATTCGTCGAAATACACGAATTTTATATATGCAGTATAATAATTTGATAATTCAGCGATTTGCCATCCATAGCGGTGCAATTTTGGTGAAAGATTGACTAGTATTACGATTTGTTGTACATCTATAGATCTTTGATAAACAAGAAGCTGTATTTCGAGCACTAAGTGAGAATAAATAAACTGCTGACTGTTATTTGTATTTTTTATTTTTGATCTGACTGATATTTAGTACATAAGAAGGATGTCGCCCTCTAAAGATCAAGCACCAGTGAAAAAGGAATCAGTTTCGACTGAGTCAGAACCTCAATTGTCTAAGAAGCAAGCCCCACCAAAGGAAGAGGAGCTTTCAGAAGAAGATCAACATTTGAAAGATGAATTGGAGATGTTGGTTGAAAGGTTGAACGAACCTTCGCAAAAGGTAGAATTGTACAATGAATATTTAAATAGCTTGAAAGCTTTCATTAAGGATTCTACAACATCTATGACAGCCGTACCAAAACCTTTGAAATTTTTAAGACCTCACTATCCATTATTAACTGGTTTGTACGACAAGTGGAGCGTTCAATACAAAAGTGATTCTAATCTTGTTATAAAATTATCAGATATTTTGTCTGTATTGGCAATGACTTATTCTGATGATGGTAAGAATGACTCTTTGAAGTACAGATTGTTATCTTCGACTGATACGATAGTGGATTGGGGCCATGAATACATGCGCCATTTGGCATTAGAAATCGGTAACTCATACCAAGAAAACTTGGGCTCAGATGACGCTTTAATTAATAAGTTAATGAATCTAGCTTTGAAGATTGTTCCTTTCTTTTTGGAGCACAATGGTGAGGCGGATGCCGTAGATTTATTATTGGAAATCGAAAATATCGATAAGTTGCCACAATACGTCGATGAGAACACATTTAACAGAGTGTGCTTATATATGGTTAGCTGTGTGCCATTATTAGCTCCCCCAGATGATATTTCGTTTTTAAATACTGCTTACGCTATTTACTTATCTCATAATCAGTTGACCCAAGCTTTGACATTAGCTATTAAATTAGATGATGAAAAATTAATGAGACAGGTATTTGAGGTAACTGACGACGTGTTGGTACATAAACAATTAGGCCTCATTTTATCTCAACAAAATTGCAGTTTTAGATACGGTGGTGATAATGAGGAGGTTCAAGAGTGTGTATCAAACGCCAAGTTACACGAATATTACGAATACCTTATCAGGGAGTTGAATTTAATGGATCCAAAAGTTCCTGAAGATATTTATAAGTCACATTTAGAAAACTCTAAGTTTGGATTAGGAAATTCGGGATCTATTGACTCAGCTAAGCAAAATTTAGCTTCTGCCTTCGTAAATTCATTTATAAATTTAGGTCATGGTGCAGATAAATTAATTCAAACCGAAGAAGATAACAAGTCATGGATCTACAAAACAAAGGGCCAGGGAATGATTTCTACTACTGCTTCTTTGGGGTCTTTACATCAATGGAATATTAACGATGGTTTACAACATTTGGATAAATATACTTATTCTTCGGAAGATGAGGTCAAGGCTGGTGCATTGCTAGGAACTGGTATCGTTTCTGCCAATGTTCATGATGATGTTGAAGCCGCATTGGCATTATTGCAAGAGTATGTTGTAGACCCAAAAAAAATATTCCAAACATCAGCCATTAATGGTTTAGGTATTGCTTTTGCTGGATCTTCGAATGAAGAAGTTTTAAATTTATTACTCCCATTAGTTTCAGATTTAGATATATCCATTGAAGTATCAAGTTTGGCAGCGCTTGCTTTGGGACATGTTTTTGTCGGTACTTGCCATGGTGATATCACGTCTACGATATTGCAAACTTTGTTAGAGAGGGATTTTACTCAACTCACTAATAAGTTTATTAGGTTTATGTCATTGGGTCTTGGTTTGTTATATATGGGTAAGACTGAGCAAGTGGAAGATGTGTTGGAAACTATTGATGCTATTGACCACCCAATTAGCAAGACATTGAAGGTATTAGTCAATATTTGTGCGTATGCTGGTACTGGTAACGTTTTACAAATTCAATCCTTATTGCAAATGTGTACTGCAAAGCCTAAAGATAAGCTTGCTGAGGAAAAGAAATTGGAAGAAAGCGAAGAAGATCAATTGAAGAAAGAGGAAGACGTAGAAGTAGAAACAAAGAAAGATTCAAATGCTGACGTTGAAATGGAAGACGCTGAAACACCTGCCGAAAAAGAAACGACTAATGATGATAATGAGAAGGATTCTGAAAAGAAGCAAAAGTCCGAGGAGTCACCAGATGAAGAGGAGAATGAAGATGAGGAATTATATCAAGGATTTGCGGTTCTAGGCCTTGCGTGTATCGCAATGGGTGAAGATATTGGACAAGATATGTCTCTTCGTCACTTTTCACACTTAATGCATTATGGAAACCCATTAATTCGTAGAGCTGTGCCACTTGCAATGGGTCTTGTTTCCGCCTCATATCCTCAAATGAAAGTGTTTGATACATTATCACGTTACTCACATGATCCTGATTTAGAAGTTGCTCAGAATGCTATTTATGCCATGGGTCTAGTAGGTGCTGGTACAAATAATGCAAGATTAGCTCAGTTATTGAGACAATTAGCATCATATTATATCAAATCCGCTGATTCATTATTTATGGTTAGGATTGCTCAAGGTATCTTACACTTAGGTAAGGGTACTTTGACATTAACACCATTCAACACTGAAAGGTCCATTTTATCTAAGGTTTCATTAGCATCATTATTGACAATATCAGTAGCTTTATTGGATCCAAAATCATTTATTTTGAGTGACTCTAACACTGAAACTTCACATCAATTATTATACTATTTAACTCCGGCTATGAAGCCAAGAATGTTAGTTACAGTGGACGAATCATTGAATCCTATTAAAGTCAATGTTAGAGTTGGTCAGGCTGTTGATGTTGTTGGACAAGCAGGTAAACCAAAAACAATTACAGGATGGGTAACTCAATCAACCCCTGTATTGTTAAATTACGGTGAAAGAGCTGAACTAGAAAATACTGATGAGTGGATAAGTTTGACCAATTCATTAGAAGGTGTAGTTATTTTAAAGAAGAATCCAGAATATATGGAAGTGGAGAACTAATTTGATAGATGAAATCAACTTAAAAATATTATTAGGATTAGAACCGTATTTAACTAATTATTATTTTTATACTTTCTCAACAAGTAAAGTTAATATTAAATCTGTATTACTATTGTAAGAATTCATTTCGTTATATTAAGATTTCTATATTTAATGCTACTGAAGGCTAGTTAATACAGACGAACTAGAGGTAGTATAAATTAATAATATTGGTAAAACCGCAAATGAAGTAACTATTTTGATAAACTGTACCACTGAACTGTATGAAACCCAATTGCCAGCTCTAGTCAAGCCTTGGTTACCGTTTTGTTATTTAAATTCTTGAGCCTTACCAGCCATCAATAAACCAACAATTAAGCCGAATAAACCTAATACGGACCCAAAAATTTCAATGACTAAGATCTTGACGAAAAGTGAAGAATCAGCTGCATCACTGATGGCCGCAGTGGAACCTGTCACACCAACTGCTAAACCACAAATTAAGTTAGAGATACCAACAGTTATACCGGCCCAGAATAAGGAATATCCAGTATAGAAATTTTCCTTCGTGAATAAATCTGATTGTGGAACATTAGTCAATTTTGATGAAAATACGATTGCCATGATCAATCCATAAATGGCCACAACCTCACAGAAAATAATGGAAATTAAATTCTTTGTAGTGATTCTAGGAGCCTTCACACCTGCACCGATAATAGATGACCCGGTAATGAAGATACCCCATGCAGCTCCAACAACAGAAAACCCAATACAACTTGCAATACCCAAGTTTGCCCACATGTAGGGGGATGTTGATTCTAAAAACTCTCCTACATTGAATGATTCTCCTGAATTATTAAATAGCATATAACCCCCAACGGTCAAGAGGGAAGCCAACACAAGTGTTCTACCGATTGCCATCCTTGTATGAGTTGTATTTTTGAAGTAATTGGCTCTGTTTGAAAATCGAAGGTAAATGTAGTTGTCGTAGAGGGAAATTATCCAAGTTTATTGCTTACGTAACAGGAGATATTTTACATGTTACCTTTCAAATATGCATGTTACAATATACCACTGAATAACAGGACTCTACATTGCCTTACAGGCCTACATTAGTAACTGCTTGTAATAAAACAATTGTATGTCTACTGTTGTGTTCCTTTTTAGATAAATCGCTTGAATTGAGATTTCTATTTTTAATGTCTATTTTTTAGCTGGAGTATATACTAGAGGAGGGTAACTCTTCCATTCATGATTCTTCCATTCATGATTATCCATTCGTGATACTCCATTGTAGCCTACCAATAGTTGTTCTATTTTGAGGTTATTCGTAAATCAAGGTTATTGCTATCGCCAATTTTATGAAGAGACACGTTAGAAGGTCACAGAATAATTTCTCACCCCCATATGCACAAACGCTTCTATGTCCCTATTCAGATAAAATTATGGTTAAATTCAGGTCATTTGCGTAGTGCCAACAGTTTTTAGATGCAGTGCAGCGTTAGAATCACTATGAAAGATTGACAATCTCGGTAATCGCCATGGTTTCAAAGATCCAGAAGTCCGATCATAGTAAATTCGCAGCAATTAACCATTTCGTTAGAAGCCAACCCGTATTATTACATGGTTAGGTCCTATGATAATAACATGACCAAATTTTGATTATATATATATATATATATATGGGTTATATTGACTCCGTAATAGAAGATAAACTAAATAAACAATAATTAAGTCAGGATGTCGTTGAAACCAGCTAATAAAATCCCAGCAGTATTTTATGTCAATGCTGCGTTATTTGATTGCGATGGTACGCTAGTTAATTCCACAGGAGCTATTTCCGAATTCTGGAGACAATTTGCCGAAACTAGGCCTCATGTTGATGCTGAAGAAATCATCAAAACGTCACATGGGTGTAGAACCTTTGATGTGATCGCAAAATGGTCGCCAGACGATGCCGTAGAAAAACAAGTAACCGAATGGGAAGCATCTATTCCGGATTCATTTGGCCAATTTGCGAAGCCTATACCTGGGGCTGTTGAGCTTGTCAAGCAGTTTGATGAAATATCAAGAACTCAAACTAATAATAAGCACCAAAGATGGGCTATTATTACTTCTGGAACATTGCCATTGGCCTCGAAATGGTTGAAATTGTTGACAATTGAGAAACCAGATTGTTTTATTACGGCAGAGAAGGTTACTCAGGGTAAGCCTCATCCTCAAGGGTATCAAGCGGCTAGAGAAACTTTAGGCTACGATGCTCCTCATAGGAAGGTAGTCGTTTTTGAAGATGCACCTGCGGGTATTAAAGCCGGGAAAGGTGCAGGGGCATTGATAGTAGGGATTTGTTCTACATATGATCCGGAAAAAGTCTGGGATTCAGGTGCAGATATAGTTGTGAAAGATTTATCTTCATTTGAAATAGACTATTACAACCCTGAAACTGACGAGTTTAGAGTAGTAGTAAATGAATATTACTACGCTAACGAGCAATATACCATTCGTCGTAAGTCTCTTGTTGGTTAATGAATTAGACAAATTATATAAATTCCAAAATTTATAAGAAATCTACATTTTGTTCTGTACGTGACCTCTCAACTGTAACACCCTCTATTAACACGGCCTCTAGTCGTGGGTTCTTTTCCTTCAACTTTAGCTTCCATAAAGATTTAGTTAATATAAATTCAAGCCTTTCACCAACAGTTTTTGATAATTTTCTTTTCTTATCTACCTGTTCAGTCGAATTATTCTCCGATTCACATGGCGATACACTATTCTTCAAAATACCAGATATCCAATCTTTCTTCATTTCCATTCCATTTATAACGGTCTTGCAGTTACTGGCACCTGCTAATATACAAAAGGAAGGTGTCTCCGAGTCAAAATTTTCTATTAGATAGCCTTTGGAAATGTTTCCAAATAATTGCTGGAATTTTAAGCACAATGAATTTGTCAACTGGACCATTACTAAATCAAACGATTTGTCTATAATTAATTTTACTTCGGAGTAGTTCTTACTTGTGATAGACGGATGGTCAGAACTTAACTGAAATATTAATGCTCTTTTATGTTCCTTCGAAATATATGGCCTTTGGTATTGAACAGTACATTCACCATTATCATCTATAGAGGTATCGATGTGAATACCCCTTGGTTGCAAGTCATTTAATCCTATAATTATACCCTGTTTATTATATTTATCGAAAGGATTATTGACTATCTTATGTTTAATTATTCTTTGTTCTAATTCTAGAAACCGATAATATTTACATTCCTTAATCAATGAACATCTATGTTCATCATCCTTTATAACTAGTTGATTACCTCTTAGTATTTCCAATAAGTCTTGAAAGAGTTGAGGAGATCGTGTACTAACTATTGCTGGGCTCTGTGGAGGAGGTCTTAATATATTCTTAAGTTCAATGATCCTTGCGTTATCAGTAAGCATTGTATCATAGAAAAAACTAAAAAAATTCGGATAATTCCCTGAATTAATTAGCAAGCTTCTTGATATTCTGAAGCATCTATCGCCCACGGTCGCAAATATGTCTTCGTCCTTTAATATTCGTTGTAACCTTTTCAAACCAAAATAATAAGAATCCAGTATTAAATAAACAAATTCATACTCATTATCAATACTTATTTGATAACCCTGTAAGTGTAGGTATATCTTATCAAAAGCAATTGGACTTCTATCGATAAATAATACTTTATCGCCATTTCCTTCCTGTGAAAAGAATCGAGTAAAATAAGAAGGTGCATCAGAAGACAACGAAGCTCCACTTAATTTGAAAGTCTTATGTCCTACTTGAATTGAATATATCTTTTCATGAGGCAATATTCTCGGGATTTCAGGGTTAAATTCTTCAACAAGCAGTATATTTTTAAGATCACTAGACATAAATAAGTCCAGTTCCAATTCAAGGTTGTAATTAAACTTGAAATTTTGCGATATTAATATTTCGTACTGTTTTTGTTAGCTACAAGGTTGATTTATAGAAAAATAAAAATATATATCAAGGACCTAGTTATATAATATAAGGCAATCTTGTATTGATTTTGTATTATCGTTCAATGGTACGAAAAAGTCGAAATTTTGACGGATGTTGGACTTGCAGATCTAGAAAGGTTAAATGTGACTTACAAAGACCTAAATGTCAGCGATGCATAAAAGCAGGCATAGATTGTGCAGGTTATAATATTAAATTAGGCTGGTCAAATCCATTAAGTGTTTCACCTCTCGATAATAGTCTAATATGTCTTCAAACAGAAGAGGAAAACGACAATGCTGAATCAACATTTCAAAGACGAAACATAGAATTCGTTAGATTTCCAAGTACACTGCAATATGAAACTTTTAAAGAGGTGAGTTATAACCTAAGTCGATTAGATATTATTACTCAGCAGAAGAAAGGACCTGATTGTAGAGTTGGACCATTTAGCGTCTACAAGATTGAAGGACTTACAAAACGACAAAAATTATCTCATGATAAATACAATGACTGGCTGAGTGATCAGAATGAAGAGACAGAAAGAGTACAAGAAGATAATTTTTTCCCTACCGAAATTGAGGGTTCAATATTTTCTAGAACTAATAACTCATGGGTCCATTATGAATTGTTGGACTCTGCCAAATTAACTACTATTGCCATTAAGGGAATCGAATATAAATTAAACGAACAAAACATGTTACATATTTTATATCCCAAGTATTTTCCTAACATTGATTCCGATGACTGGATTGCAGACCAAGGCATTTTGAAAAAACTATTTTATAATATACCGATATCTAATGATTTACAGTTAACTCACCTATTCAAAGAACTTCTAAACAAATTTAAAAAAGTGACTCTATCATTTGTACGTGTTCAATTTGCAAATAACTATTGGGAATCCATAATTATACCCTTTATTAATCATATCATATGTGAATTTATTTGCATGAATTTTGCATCATGGTCAAACATTAAAATTAACACGGATCATAATGTCACAATGACTCAGCTAAAGAACAACATAAAGTTGGGAATCATATACCTTATATTTAGTCTATCGGCTTTCAAGGTATCTAATGAACTGAAAGTTGCAATCATCAACGAGAACGAGACATATCACATGGACGACTTCCTAAGGCTTAGTATCGAACTACGGAAAATGAGTATAACTTTACTTAATTACCATCTAGATGAATATGATAATAATATGAATGATGAAACGCTAGAGTATGAAAACCTATTATTGCTTTGTATAATATTACAAATTCAAGTTGACAATTACTTCAGTGTTTTTGAAAACTACGAATTATTATTTGCAATCGCTGATTTTATAATTCAAAAGAAGTTCAAGAAGGCTGCAGTCTTACTGGATTTATCCAAATATCTCATTAGTATTTTTAAGCTTATAAGCATATTTTTTGAATCCACCCATTCAATTAATGTATTCAATTATGCTATTGAAAAGGAAGACGAAGACAATTATGATGAGCCGGAGGCGAGATATAGTAAAAATGGCACCACCCCAAGTACCGACGAAAATATAGATCAGGATGAACCCTCGGTTGAAAATATGATGGGCTTTCCAATTGCAGCGCAAATGGAGAATAGCTTACAAGCACATGATTTGTCACCTTATAGAATGGGTCTGGTATACGTTCCTAGTGTAGATGCAAGTCCTGGAATTGATGTGAATTCTATCTATCTCATGTATGGTATCCCTGCATCGTTGATCAAACTTTTTAGTAGAGTTGTTGATCTAACCAATCATAAATCAATCTTCCAAACTCGGAATAGCTTCCCCAAAAATTATGCTAAAGTTTGCAATCAGATAGAGCAAACTATCGTATCTTGGGATGTTAACTTACACTGGCATCTATACAACCAAAGGTACAATCCTATTTTGAAAGAAAATGAGCAAGTCTTCGTGCTGCCGTTCCACGAAGCCTTGTTTCACAACATTCATGCATTCTACAACGCTCTTATGGTATATTTTTATCGACTTGTGAGGGAGGAAGACCCCGAATTTTATCAACAATACATACGCGAGTCCCTCATGCACCTACAGAAGTTAAGCGCAGTCAATAGACAACTCCCCAAAATTGACTTCAAGCCTTCATTTTGGATTCTCTTGATCTGCGGCAGTGATGCTCTCGACGAAGCACTCCAGCAAAATATAAAAAGCATATGGGCTACCGACGAAATGAGCCACTTCAATTATTGGAGAGGTAAGCAACTACTATACGAAGTATGGAAACGTCGGGAAATAGGTGAATCATACAGCTGGATGGACATGGTGCGTGAATGGGATATTGTGTTGTGTTTAGTTTAGAACTAGCTTTATTAGGAAAAACTTTACTCCCGTTATATTGCCGGATGGACTTCCGAATAAAGGTTTATGGATGCAAAAGTTTTGTCGATATCTTATGTAATCATTTCTCTGATCACTGGCCATTGTGCACGCAATTTTGGTCGGTCTTTCGGAACAATACATATACCCCCTCCTCCACCCACCGTAAGGCTCCGGGCCATCATTTGTGTGCGTTAGGCACTTATGTTACATTTCCCCGGAAATTTTTTCATTGTGTAGTGTGGAGGAACATAATTAATGCCCTTTTTCAGGTTTTTCCGATATTTGAAACTTGGTATATTTTTAACAAATTGAAGTACTTCTAATTCCAAATATAAATTCATAAACTAACCTGTAGGTAAAGTTTACGTATAATAGTTGCTACAAGAATAAAATTTGATTATCGTAATTGATTAAAAAAACCCCGATATCACAGGCATTATTCTTTATAATTTTAGATTCCAAGGCATTACTACTGAATTGTTGTTTTTTTGGGGATCAATATCGACATAACTAATATTTACAAGATGCCAGAAGGTAAGGATGGGCTGGACCAGATAAGCAGGTCACCAAAGGACACATCAGATACAGGAATAGTCAATGATACGAATGCCTCCCTGGCGAATAACGAGAATATTTCGGCTCCACGAAAGCGGTCAAAGGTTTCCAGGGCATGCGATGCGTGTAGAAGAAAGAAAATAAGGTGTGATGCAGAGTTAAGCTCGTCGATGCAGACTGTAACGAAGATTTGCAATAATTGTGTTAAAAACAATGAAAAATGTACATTTTCACGGGTGCCATTAAAAAGGGGTCCTTCAAAAGGATATATTCGTGACTTAGAAGATAAGTTGGAAAGTTCTTCGAGAACAAGGAAAAAGTCATACCTGTTGGATTCAAAAAGCCAGCCTTTACCGTATCCTAATAGTATGCAAAGAAACTCAGTTACTGGAATAACTACAACATCGCCGCCAACCACCTCAACTGCAATGTCTAAATCTGGATCAGGTTCTCATATTGTCTTACCTCCATTAATTGGGTCTTACCCCCAACCAAAGATAAACGTCTTACCGCCTGCTGTAACATCAGTCAAGAATATCGAACAAGGGTCAAATCCATCATCACCTTTGAATAGTCACAATTTGAATGGAATTTTGAACCCTTCTACAATTGAGCAACAAAGGTCAAATTCAACGACAACTTCAACTACTCCATCTAACAGTTACCATGTTACACACAGTCCACCAATTCAAGGCCCGTTTTGGAAGGTTCCTTACGAGATGCCTGGGAATAACAACTCAAACAACAATTCTAATAGTAATTCATTTATTAATAACCACAATCGCAAATTATCAGTTGAATCGATTTCATCAAATTCATCAAACGGCTCAAGATCAAGATTACCTTCTTTGAAGAATTCGAACTCAATATCGAGTGATATGGCAATTTCTGATAGTGATGATGATTTCTATTCTGTGAGATCATACAAACAATCTAGGCAATCATCACAATCGTTATCTCCAAGAAATTCAATAAGCTCGTTGTCGAGTTTGAATGGAAGAATGAATAAAAACCTAATTGTAACTCAACAACCTACATCCCATCAACAAATAATTATTTCACCACATGAACAACCGGTAGCTCCACAGAATATGTTCTATTCAACACCACCTCAAGTTGCCAACGCGGCTGGATATCAAACTCACTTTCAACATGGTTCGTATGGACCACCAACATTCACTAAACCACAAATTTCTATCGAGCAGAACTTATCCACGTATTACTCAAAATTTCATGATAATTTTCCTATATTGCCGTTTGAACAAAAGCTCATATTAAACATTTTGGATAACCTCGTGCCCAATGATCAGACAAAAGCCTTAGTGGACTTGTTCAATCACTCATTAACTAATTTAAATAATTTCCATTTTCAGAACATTAATGATAATATTAGTTTAATTTTGAGGGTTTTGCAGCTATATCCATTCAATAATTTTGGAATTAAATTAAACGATAATATATTGATCTTATTTTTCTCTTCTTTAGTGCTTATCAATTACTCCATACTATTGAACGGAGATACATATTCATTGGGAATTTCATTAACTGCATCCATATTGAACGATTTCAAAGTTTTAGAAAATTTCAATAATCTTATTAACGACAAAGCACAAGACTTGGAGCCTGATGATATTAAGTTATACTTACCCAAGTTATATTATTGTTTATCTATTATGAATAGTATTTACTGTCTTAGTTTTGGAATTCAAAGTACAATCCAAACTAACAATTTGGTTGAAAACTTGTACATCAAGTTACCAAATTTAATTCCCATGAATATTAACAATCGAGAAATCATTAACTTCAAGATTGCTGGTCTCTTGAAAGAAATAATTACGCTGAGAGATAAAATTGCCTATAGTTCATTGAAGAATGACAATAAGAAGTATAAGATTGAGTGGGATGATGTAACAAGCGTACAACAAACTCATGACTTTGCTTCGCTATTTATTAGCCTCATCAAAGACAAGTACGACTTATATGGGTACTTAGATGAGTTAAGGGGTATTTTAAATAAAATGGATTCTATGGACGAAAACGATAAAAATACAATTTACGACTACCATTTTCGGTTATGTAAATTTATTAAGAAATTAACACAGTCAGTTATAAATTTGGCGAACTACATTTCCACAATTAGTTCCCAAAATCCAACTACTAACAGTCCCGGCACAAGCAATAACAAATATAATAATGAATTGCTTAGTCCAATTTTGAACATCTCATTTGGACAAGCTTACAAAATAATTAAGCATTGTAAATTGATTATCGATTGTTTGATAAAATTTACTAACGATTCTGAACTAACTAATAAGTTGATTAAAATCAACAATGATTTATCAATTGCATTCAATTTGTTGAATAGTAATTTTAATAAACCATTTAATCCATCGGTAATATTAGGACAAATTTCTATGAACCTCATTAAAAACAAGGTTGATTTCTATAATTTGAATTTTAATATAGCAAATATTGAGCCGATCAAGGAACCAAACCTTATTAGTTTATGGAAATATGAATTTCTTAATTCTGTCATGACTTTCATTGATAAAGAAGATAGCGAAGGATGGTACTGATACGATATGATGATCATTTAATGTATATAAATAGCAAACTATGTACTTTAATAATATTTATTCATACAATTTAAATAGTGTTGATAGTACTTATACTAAATGCATAGCCAACTAGTCGATCTTGATTTGAGCATAAATTTTTCTCACGAAAATCAAACTACTGATGAACCCGATAGTACCACAGCAGAGGAAAACTAAGAGAGATGTCACGGCAGAATACCCAACGTATAATACGATTGATGATACACCTTCCAACTTATAACCACTGATCAAAAATAAGGAATGTAAAAAGACATAAATTGAGCAGCCTCCACCAATAAAAAGCGATTTCCATTGCCATTTATAGTTTTCGGAACATAAGGTGTAATAAACCATCAATATAGATATTAATGATGAAGTTAACATCATTAAGATGAAGCAGAAGAATAAAAATCCGAACATATAGAAAATTCTGTTAAACCACAAAGATGAATAAATAAAGTACATTTCAACTGCTATTGATCCAAATGGGAAAATACCTGAGATTATCATAAGTGGTAAATTTCTCAAGTACCAAGGTTGTTGTGGAATTTGTCTAGGGATTTGATTGGTTCTAACAGGGACTGATAATAGAGGTCTTTTGGATGCTAAAATCGAACCAAGTATAGATAATGGAATCGAAATGACAAACCAAATGCCTGTCATTGCAAACATTGTTCCAATTGGAATTGCACCCGAAGATTCAACGTAGATTAAGAAAAAATTCAACAAAAGGAACACAGCAAATAAAGCACCAGGCACTAAAGTTGGAGTCAAAATCATATTCAATTTCCAATTTTCACCTCCGAAGAATCTATAAAGGTAGCTTGAGATAAATGAGGCAAAAGCACTGAGCAATATGTAGATAATAAACATAAATGTTGATAATGAACCTCTATTAGAAGGAGATAATAAACCAAATAATGCAAACACGATAGTTATAAGTGTCATTAAGAATATTTGGGAACCACTTCCAAGTAATACAGATAATAACAACTTATGTTGAGGGGGTCTAAAAACATCTGCATGGACTAATTTCCAACCACTTTCATCTGATATATCGTCATCTAAATTAACTTCGTTATACTTAACAATATCATTTTTTAAGGTTCTCATCAAGATGTGGGTAATGATAATTCCTAAAATAATTACTATTAAAGAAAAATTAATTAAGGAAAACCATTGAATTTTAGGATCATAAACATGAAGATATTTATCCCATCTGGTGGCCCAAGGGGTTGCAGACTCTTCGAAATACACAGAATAGGTAAACATTACATTAGTTTTTGAATCCTTTTTTAAATGAACCTTCTTTAATTCTGGGGAACAAAGCTTGTCCTTGTTATCTGTTTCTGATAAGCCGGTTCTATCCAAAGAAGCTGGATTGACTGTGACGCCAACTACTCTATAATTGTTATTGCTTCTTTGATGGTATTCAATATGTATGTCAAAATGATTATACAAGTGAGCTAATTTCTGATCATCGATTTCTCCAATGGAAAATCCGGCACCATAAAATTCATCCCTCGTGTTGTCATCGAAGGCATGTTGGGCAGCAGGTAAGCCATCAATAATCCAATTGTAATTATAACCAGCTCTAATGTTTCGGTTAACAAAAACTGCATCAGTATTGGAATACTCTGATGAGCATAAGGTATTACATTTAGTTTCTTCTAACATATTAATTTGAAACGGAGAATTGAAGATTCTGTCACCGAATATAATAGAACCTAATGATTCTGATTGTTTCTTAGGGCCCCCTTCTGGAGCACAAAAGTGGAATTTAGGGTAATAGTAATCATACGAATAGATATATGTTTTCATATCAATATTCCCATTTCCATTACTAGTTCTATGACGGACAGTAGGTGCTAAGTGGTTAACTAACAACGGGATCTTGTCACCCTTCTTATAATTTGTTGGTGCAACACCGGGCAAGTAAAATGCCTCAGATATACCTAAAAGAAAGGTGCAAAATATTAAGCAATTATATAGAAATAACATATCCTGCTAACAAATTGTTAATCATCAAATATACAAAATAATAATAGCAGAATTAATTTTGCTAACGTATTTGTTTTTCAAGATTGATCTTCAGGTCCGTCAATCGACATAAACAATCACGTGATTGTTTCAACGACCAGGTTTGTTGCGAAATGCGTTGGGTAGGAGACAATAGGCTCAATTGCATTTCTTCCGTAAGATTCCTTTTGTAAAGTTATTCCTTTTCTGTTTGAATGTAATACTTCTAATTTCTTTTAATTTGTTAGCTTGTAATAATGGATCAACCATGTAAGTTGGTCTTACAGAGGAGTAGTCGCATTTCAAGTTTAATCTTAAACATTGACTACATGTAGGTCTTTCTTCGGGACAAGCTTTATGCCTAACCCTGCATGTCCAACATCCACTCTTAGACCTAGGGCCAAGCTTCTTTTTTTTATCTGAAACATCTGAATAGTTATTAAAACTCATTATATTTTTTCGACTTCGACTCCTCGTCATCTTATATTCAGGCTCGTATTCTTCATCTTCTTTGGTAACCTGTCCACGTTCTCGCAGGTTTTGGTCCTGCCTTTCATTCAAACCCCCAGAACCCAATACCTCCTCCGATATGACTCTGTCATCGTTTAGAATATTGGTTTGTACTTGTTTTCCCTCTTTTGACTTAATTTGTATTGTAAATAATAACCTATCTTTTTTGCATCTTTTAAGTTCCCTTCTTCTCGTTATTTTTGTAATTGGTCGGTCATTATAAGATTTACTATTACACATTAGTTTGCAATCCTGATTCTCGTTTACGATTTCCTGCAGTTTTACTTGTTCCCTATTAGAAGTTAAATGGGGTTCGGGGGCAACTTCCGGATGTGTTTGACAATCTTGTTCAACCCATCCTTCTGACTCCTGTTTGGGGAGCCAGGGGTATAAATGGTCATTGTAATCTATTTCTGAAGTCAATAAGTCCTTATCTATGATAATATCCTGGCTTTTAACTATAGGAGAGCTGATTAGCAAATCATTTTCATTGCTGACAGGCAAACCTTTAGAATTTTGTGGGCTGTATTGAGTTTCCTGCCGAAGCTCCAGCTTATTATTTCGAACTAAAAACTCTGGCTCATCTCTATCGTTACAGTCGTAGTTGTTGTCATTGAAACATATAGGTGGCAACAAATATTGCAAATTTGAAGAGCTTGAACTTAAAAACTGATCACTGTTCGTTGGTTTACTATATCTTGGTTCCGAAGAATTGGTATCATTGAATGGGTTCATAAATTTCGAAGATCTTTTTTCGCTTATTGACGATGAAGAAACCGTTATTACCGGTGTATAATTCCCATATAGATGTTCTAGGTTCTCCTTGTTTAGTTTATCTGTATTTACACCCGGTATATTTCCAAATAAGCCTTTATTCCCAGGAGTAAAATCAATATCAAAATTTATTTTATCTTCAGAACCATAAGCTTTAGAAGACATGGTTAAATATTATACAATACTATCCTTCAGTCAGATTTCAAGAACAATTTGACAAAACTTGAAAACATTATAATAATTTGCAACCCTTTTTATGGTTTTTTTTCACCTAGCGCCCAAGAGGTGCGACTACTGTTTTCTGTAGATCATTAAATTGCAATATATTTCATGTACATATGTAAACTATACAAGTCACTATACAGTTGTTGAAGGGGTTGTGTGTATACTGGTATAAGTTAATATCCAATTGAGATTGGTAAGTAGGAATTTGCACCCATGTGTCCATTCACTATTAGATGTAATTCTGATACTTTTTCCACCTACAGCATCTCGTTTAGCAGATATCGCATAGGGTAATTCCATTTCTTCATCTATTCGTAGTAATTCCGATTGTATTTGAGATATAATATCGAGCAAAGCAATCATTGCAACATCTAACTTATTGAAATTGAATAGTTTTCCTAAAGAAAAATCATTAGAAGAAAATAAGTTAAGAATTGTTTTATGGGGCTGTTCGGTTGAGGAGGAATTGGCAGATAATTTGAGAATTTGTGATTGAGAGCCCATCGGAACCAATTTGTAATCTTTCAAGTTGAAATTTAATCTCTTGACTAAGAATACGAGTAGGAGAACAATCTGACCCAATGCCGCGTTTATTTCTGACCATGGCACTTTGTATCCTAATCTATGGCCATTGATCGTACCATATGTGTCCTTATCATCAACCGATATATCAAAGAACTTGCTATAGATATTCAAATTCCGTAGATTGTCTAGGTGATTTAAATGGGATTGGTATAAAGACTTTGATTGTTCTAGGGTGTTTACTTTACTCCTCAAATCTAGTTGTAAATTATTTTTCAATTTTAGTACATCATTAACTTCATTCTGATTGAGCTCGTTCAATTGGTAATTCAATTCCGTTAGTTGCTTGTCTAGGTCATTCTTGTTTCGCTCTAGATCTTTAAGTCTTTCCAACTTTTCTTCCTCTGCCAAAGACAATTGTTTGAAATTATTTAATGAATTATTAAACTTGGAATCCAAATCCGAATCGCTGGTGTCGTTATTATCTCTTTCCTTTAATTTCCTTAAAAATGACATATAGTACTCCTTTTCTCTTTGGTTTTGGTCAAACTTTAATTTGAAGTTCGCAAGCAATAGGTTAGAGCAGTCAATGCATAAAGGGTGGTCAATTTCCTGGTTTGTGGAGAGAATTTCAAACACCTTCTTCAATGTATTGATTCTTGATGAAATAGTAATATAATGACCTTCTTCATCTGCTGGAGAATATTTGTTATCGTCGTTGCCTTCGGCATCCACCATCCCAAACGAGGTCGAATTCAATTCATCGTGTTTACTATCTTCACTCTCTGTTAAGTCCGTCAAATTCATCGGGTCTTCATTCTCGTTGCTAACAGCGTTGTATAAAGAAAGCCTATCCTCTGGTATGAAGTCTTTTGGATCCAATTTCAAGCCATCATTATCATTAAACGTCTCATTTGTCTTATTTGTTAGGAGATTAACCTGGGCCAGGTTAAGTTTCATCAACGAGCCATCTAGCTTGATTCTTCCATTGCATTTCTGGCAACGAAATGACTTATCTGGCATTATGTCATTACTTCCACACCATAAGTCATATATCCATAGATAAGAATCATATAGAGCGGTCGTCCTTGAACCATAAATATCAAGTCCGCACCCTGGAATCCTAGAATATTTGGCCTTGCTAGCAGTCTAGTGGACATGAAATGCGAAGATTTATTCTGGAACAAGCACTAAATATTACTATCTGTAAGTGTCTACTTCGACTTGAATGAGGCTCCTTATCAACGAATTTAAGCATCACATTAACTTCATTGACAAGGAATCGGGTCCTCCAAAAATGTTTCCAACGATAGCCCTAATTGGAACTTGAACATTACCCGGATTCTTCTCAAAAACCTTTTAAATAGCCGAAAATTTTTATTTCTTTAACAATATTCAAGTGTCTGCTTCGTATAGACTTACTCAAGAATGGAATAGTTAGTTTCTTGTCGTATTTCTTGAATCATTGGCAACAGTATGTTTCTACGTTTTATAGCATTATTTTTTATGATGATAAACTGATTAAGTGTCTTTAAGTTCTTCGGATCGATGTGAGCACATGATTTCTCAATAGACTACAACGGTATCTGATGCATATAATGCTGAAGTGTCAAGCTTGCGCTCTGACATAACTTATTTAGAAGAAGTGTTACTAACAGCGATAGGCATGGGAAAACGGAATGTTAATAATTATCAATTGTATGCTAATGCAGCTCCAATAGTGTTATCTACAGATGCATATGGTAGTCTTCCACAAATTTATCCTCATAATCCTGTTTCTTGGTTATTCTTCGCGTTGCAATACATGAGCATACAGGTTAAGTCTGTTCCTCAGTTGAAATGTAAACGCTTTAAGGTTGATTATCAGAATGGGATATTTATGGTTACAGACGAAGAAGACATGAAAAATTTATGGAAGCAAGGCTTTTACGGAAAGGGGACATTGTCGAGGTCGGACCCTTCGTGGAAGATTCGAACAAGTCGAAGAATGAACCTTGACGAAGATTTAGCGATTACTAGCGAAGAAATTACCCGTCTCAGAAGAGATGAGCGCAAGAAGTTCAAAACAGAAAGAAGCAAGCTACAAGATTTAGAACTAAAGCAAAGGCAGAACGCAATTTCTTCTTCAGAATTGAAAATGCTAGATGAGTTGCGTGATAGTTTGAATGCACAGAAACTCGAGAACCCTAATTATAAACATGCACCAAGTCATTTGCAGGAATACAGGATTGAAGACCAAGAGCTCATTCGTGATGGAAGTATTGTAGACTTAGAATTTTTACAATTACAGAACATCGAGGCGTTTTTCTTGCGCTTTGCTCTAAATGTCATTGACATTGATTTGTCACTATATGATTTATTTCTTGAGTGCTGCTTGCAAGACCTCACACCTAACAATTCTTTTATTCTTGAATATGTTGTCTACCACCATTACAGATCTTTGGGTTGGTGTGTAAGATCAGGAATAAAGTTCGGGTGTGATATATTACTTTATAAAAGAGGGCCGCCCTTTAGCCATGCAGAACACGGGATCTTAATTATGTCTGAACAGCAGGACTGGGCCAGTATATCTTCGATCTCGCGAGTTATTGGTGGCGTGAAAAAAAATTTAGTGTTAGCCTTCGTCGATACTCCTTCTGAAGATCGATTTGACGCCGTGCTCAACTCACACTATTCTTCCACAAACGAAAAATTGTATAATATATTCAAGCTCTACAAGATTACGGAAATACTATATAGAAGATGGATCCCTAGTAGAAATAGGGATTGAACCGTCGCATACTGCTTAATAGAGCTCAATGATATGAAATTTATACATTATATCAAATTATAAATGCCAAACATATTTGTACCCATCTGATATTATATAAAAACCTAGACACTATAAGTCAGCCTTTATGGCCAAGTTGGTAAGGCACCTCACTAGTAATGAGGAGATCGTCAGTTCGAATCTGGCTGAAGGCATTCTTTTTTTGCAGCGCGTTTTTCTGTTGCTTTTTTGCTAATGTTGCACAATTTTAACACGTACACTACGCGCTGCTGCCCACCGTCATCGTATATATAAACCGCAACAAATCCGTCAAAATTCTGAGCGGACGAAAAAAACTACACCGGTCGTTACGTAATACATTATGTCAGATATACAAAGCCTAATTAATCCTTCCTTGAGCACTTCTACAGGCATTGACCCACCAGAAGAGACTAATAGAAGCGATAGTACTAATGCAGATGGAAAGGTACCCCAAGCAGTGATATTGGAGAGCTTTGAGAAAATCAAAACGCACTTTCCGGCCGCTAGAATCAAGAAAATCATGCAGTCGGATGAAGATATTGGAAAGGTGGCCCAAGCGACACCGGTAATTGTGGGAAGAGCGTTGGAAATTTTCATGGCAAATCTCGTGGAGGCGTCGATCATTGAAGCGAAGAAGGCGGGTGTCAGAAGAATTGGTGCTTCGCATATTAGATCTGCGGTGGAAAAAACGGAACAATTCGACTTTTTGGTTGATACCGTAGATAAATATCCTCCGGCGGAAAACTAACGGTGCGACTGGCCATTGTATCTGTTTGAATTCTATTGCTGCCTTTACCAGCACTAGGCCGGTTATGGGAGTATGTACGGCACTCTAGACATTATCCCATTGCCATGTATAGTATGTGTATTCTTAGCTAGGCCAATGGTGCCACCAATAATATAATCTAATATTGTAAAAGATGGAAAGTCTGTATGCAGACCCTGCACCCCCTCAGGAGCAATACAGGCATAGTTGATGTAATATAATTGCTTACCGATGATCAAATTACAAGCGAAGACATAATATCCATATAAAATACACAAATAGCCACTTTACTTTTTCTTCGATAATAATTTGGATACAATATATCAAAGTAATCTTTAAAAGTTATTAGTTTTACTCAATTGAAGATGCCACCACAATCAAAGTCTCACACTAGCCTTGCGTCACGTAAATCATCCATTTTTTTTAACCATCCACCACCACAACCAGACGTTTACTACGTTGGAGTTGACGTTGGTACTGGATCTGCCAGAGCATGTATCATTGATACAAATGGTATAATTCTTGGCTTAAGCGAAAGACCAATTACCAGACACGAATTAAAGCCAAACTACATTACGCAATCTTCCACGGAAATCTGGAACTCTATTTGCTACTGTGTGAAGAATTGTATTAGGGAGTCGGGAGTTGATCCCAGCGAAGTTTTTGGTATTGGTTTTGATGCCACTTGTTCATTGGTTGTTACCCTGGAGTCCACCGACGAGCCGATCGGGGTTGGTCCTGATTTTAGTGACAACAAGGAGAACATCATCTTGTGGATGGACCACAGAGCAGTAGACGAAACGAACATTATTAATGCAACTGGCGATAAGTGCTTGAAGTATGTGGGAGGACAGATGTCCATTGAGATGGAATTGCCAAAAATGAAGTGGTTGAAACACAACTTGCCAGGGGGGATTGAGGATTGCAAATTTTACGATTTAGCAGATTTTTTGACTCACAAGGCCACTGGTTCCGAAGCTAGATCATTTTGTTCTGTTGTTTGTAAGCAAGGATTCGTTCCATTGGGTGTTGATGGCTCCACAACTGGTTGGTCTGAAGAATTTTTGCGTTCTGTTGATATGGATGAATTAATTGAAGACAACTTCCGTAGGTTGGGAGGTATTCCAAACAAGAATGGTACCTACTTGAGTGCCGGTGATGTTGTCGGCAAATTAAACAGCAGGGCTGCAGAAGAATTAGGTTTGACTACCGAATGTGTAGTGGGAAGTGGTGTTATAGACGCATATGCTGGATGGATCGGTACTGTAGCTGCAAAGGTCGATATTCCAGATTTAAATGAGCAAGGTGAAACCACAATTGAAACCTCGTGTGGTAGATTAGCAGCAGTTGCGGGTACTTCCACTTGTCATATCGCGATGACTAAAGAACCATGTTTTGTTCAAGGTGTCTGGGGTCCATATAAGGATGTCATGGCCCATGGATATTGGTTAGCTGAAGGTGGCCAATCGTGTACAGGTGCATTGTTGGCACATGTCTTATCTAATCACCCTGCCCATTCTGAGTTGGCTCATTTAGCAGATGCCTCCAATATATCTAAATTCGATTACTTAAACTCTACTTTGGAGAACTTGGTTACTGAACATAAGAGTAGGTCAGTCGTCAGTTTGGCTAAGCATATGTTTTTCTATGGTGAC
Organism: Debaryomyces nepalensis; assembly: GCA_030583445.1. NCBI lineage: Eukaryota > Fungi > Ascomycota > Pichiomycetes > Serinales > Debaryomycetaceae > Debaryomyces > Debaryomyces nepalensis. Next base: position 420,934 of record JAJMIM010000002.1, on the reverse strand, counting down.
TTCCATGGTAACAGATCGCCAATTGCAGACCCTAACATGAAGGCCTCTATTATCGGCCAGTCCATGGATACTTCTGTCAATGACTTAGCTATCCAATATTTTGGAGCTTGTGAATTTATCGCTCAGCAAACAAGGCAAATTGTTGAAGAAATGGAAAAATCTGGCCATGATATTAGCTGTATTTTCATGAGTGGTGGGCAATGCCGTAACGGTTTATTAATGAGATTATTAGCTGATTGTACTGGTTTACCAATTGTCATCCCACGTTATATTGATGCCGCTGTTGTCTTTGGTTCAGCATTATTAGGTGCCGTTGCGTCTGAAGATGCCGTCCAAGAACACATTGCTACTAGAGGTAAATCTAGAAGATCCTCACTTTTATCCTCTAGAAAGTCACAAACTAGCTTAGGTGATGGTGATAGACCCCCATCGCCATATACTGCGCCAACTGCCACTGCATCCACTGCCAACGTCGCTGCTTTAGCTTATGCTAATGCAAACCCAGGAAGTCAATACTTAGAACCAACTCAAGAAGAAGGCAACGCTGATTACTTCAACCAGCCATCGAAGCCAGCTAAGGCTATTTCCGAAGATGAAGATGATTCAGATGAAGAGCAGACTTTATCTTTTGGCTCAAAGCAAAAAGTCCAGCAAGGCTTGTCCCAGAAATTAAACAAGCTTGGAATAAAGCCTTTGTCAACACTTGATAAAAAGAAGTCCTCGACTGAAACTCAATCGGGCGATAGATTATGGAAGATTATGGAAAAGATGACTGGTCCTGGTAGGGTTATCTTACCTTCGAAGGAAAGCCATCCTGACCGTAAATTATTAAACACTAAATACAAGATTTTCTTGGAGCAATGCTACAAGCAACAAGAATTTAGAAAAATGGTTGATGTGGTTGAACTGGAAAACTTGAAATCTTTGAAGATCAACTAATCTCAAAGTTTAATTCAGTGATCCAAATGATCCATGCTTTATTTTTTCTACTTCTCGATGTGGCTGACCAATAGAGTTCCTCTTCAATATACAATTTTCTTTATGCATCGCGAGATCTGTAGGAATTTTTATGACATGCATGAATTTACGTGAAACAACTATAGTACGGCTAATTTCGTTCACTGAATGATTAGATAGTCACTTTGCAAAATAAAACCCTGTGGCTCAAATATTTATGGTTGCGTCATTGACGAAAGCACGTGTTGTTCATTTTTATGCTTTTTCACGTGAATGGTTGCAATCGCATCACAATATTTCAGTTCAATACAGTGAATCTGAATCAACATATGCTATGAATGTTCAGTATTAAACCACTTCAATCACCTGTATAGTAAAATTGTAAAGATACATAGATTATATGTAGGCGTATTGCATAGTTCAAAGAAACAGTAGAATTTGTTACAAGTATGTTGAAGTATTCTAATTAATATTTGGATCAAATTTCACGTGACATTTGACAACTGTGGATTCCACAGTAAATAGAACGAAAAAATTGCAGCTAACTAAGCATTTACTCTGTTGCCACACTTATATCTAGTAGTGATTACAAGAAATACGAAAAACACTCCTGAAAATTGTCGACAAGTCTTGAGATCTAAACTTATATATATATTTGATTCGACTTAGGTTTTTTTTTCGATAATTTTCTTTCACAGCATAGTTTACTTGAATTAGCATTAATAATGTCGGCACCTGAATCCCAGGTACCTGAACAACAAGAGTACACCCCTGAAATTCAAGAGCAACATACTTTCGATTATGGAAGAGAAGATTACGATGTGAATGGTAATATCTTGGTTCCACTGTATAATGAAGAACAAGTCACAGTGGTGGATTGGGGCCAAGAAGTTTTTAGTAATCCATTACAAAAGATTAGAGACTATTTTATTTCGTTATTCCCAATAGCAAAATGGATTTTGCACTATAATAGAAAGTGGCTCTATGGTGATCTTATCGCAGGTATAACTGTCGGTGTGGTTTTAGTTCCACAATCTATGTCATACGCCCAATTGGCCGGTTTATCAGCTGAATACGGTTTATACTCGTCATTTGTTGGTGTTTTTATATACTCATTCTTTGCCACCTCGAAGGATGTTTCTATTGGTCCTGTAGCGGTCATGTCGATGCAGGTCGGAAAGGTCATACAAAACGTTCAGAGTAAAGAGGGAGATAAGTATGCTCCAGCTGTCATCGCAACATTCTTGTCGTTGATCTGTGGTGGGATTGCAACTGGTATCGGTATTTTAAGATTAGGTTTTATCTTGGAGTTTATTTCCATACCTGCTGTTATGGGTTTCATGTCTGGATCTGCCTTCAGTATCATTGTTGGGCAAGTTCCTGGTTTAATGGGTTACAACAAATTAGTCAACACTAGAAATGCTTCATACCAGGTAGTCATTGACACATTGAAAAATTTGCCCCATACCAAAGTGGATGCAGCATTCGGATTGGTCTGTTTGTTCATCTTATTTGTTTGGAAATTTCTGACTGAAGTGGCAATGAAGAGATGGCCAAGATACAAGCTTTGGTTTTTCTATACTCAAAATTTAAGAAATGCTATAGTATTGGTAGTTGCCTCTGCCATTTCCTGGGGAATTGTACACCCTAAAAAGGTTGCCTTCCAAGGTCCAAGTTCGGACTTCAAACCTCCTATCAGTACTATTGGTGTCGTTCCTTCCGGTTTAAAGCATGTTGGTGTTATGGAACTTCCAAATGGCATAATTTCGCTGATGGCATCTGAAATTCCAGTCTCTACTATTATTTTGTTATTAGAACATATTGCCATTTCTAAATCTTTCGGAAGAGTCAATGACTACAAGGTCATTCCAGATCAAGAATTAATCGCTATAGGTGTAAATAACTTGATCGGAACATTTTTCAATGCGTATCCTGCAACAGGTTCTTTTTCCAGATCTGCTTTAAAGGCCAAATGTGGTGTTAGAACGCCATTTGCAGGTATTTTCACTGGTGCTGTCGTTTTATTGGCTCTTTACTGCTTAACAAGTGCATTCTATTATATTCCAAAAGCTGTTTTATCTGCGGTAATCATTCATGCGGTTTCGGATTTAATTGCAAACTACAAAGTAACCTTGAATTTCTGGAAAATCAGTCCGCTCGATTGTGGAATCTTTTTAGTAGCAGTTATCATCACTGTATTTTCATCTATTGAAAATGGTGTTTATTTTGCTATTTGTGCATCTGTGGCAGTATTGTTATTCCGTATTGCTAAACCCCAAGGATTCTTTTTAGGTCGCATTCAAGTCGCTGAAGTTGTCAATCCTGTTATTGACAGTTCTAATTCGGATAGTTCTAATATCAACGATGATGTTAACTACGCTAATTCGACATCCGATGATTCAAAGGACATAGAAATTCATCAAGTTTTAAGTAATTCTTCGAACTACCATGCCACCTCCACGACTAAGTATAAGACAAAAGATGTTGTTGATTCTACGCCATCTACTCATAAGCTACTTGAAAATAATCCAAGATTAAAGTTCCATACCAGATGGGTACCACTTACGAAGGAAAACATAAACAATGAGTTGAATGTTAAACCTCCTCCACCTGGAGTAATCGTTTATAAACCAATTGAATCATTCACTTACCCTAATGCTTCTAGACATATCGAAATTGTCACAGACGAAGTTAAGCGCTTGACAAGACGTGGAAAGCCATACAACTATAGTGATGTTGGATCTAGACCTTGGAACGATCCTGGTCCATTGAGATTAAGCATTCCTTTTATTACCAAAAATAATAATGTTAAGGAAGAAAAACAAGAAGAAGATGTCAGACCGATCTTGAAGATTGTTCATTTCGATTTTTCAACTGTTGCTTCAATCGATGTTACAAGTATCCAGGCCCTCGTCGATTTGCGCAAGGCCTTAAATATGTATGCCGATAGGGAGGTCGAATTCCATTTCTCAGGCATTTTGTCCCCTTGGATTAGAAGGGGTTTGTTGAACGCTAAATTTGGTTCATACAGCGAAGATGGTTTAGTCAGTGATACAACGTACGTGAATATCGCTACTTCTTTGAAAGCAAATGACATTGAATCTGGTATTAATGACGACTACTATGCTGCTGTCGGTACCAATACGCCGTACTTTCATTTAGATATTCCTGACTATTGAGCATTTTTATTATTTCATTTTTAGATAGACTGTATTTTAGTGGGTTTTTTTTTCATTTCTAGGAGTTTCCATAAGTATTACAAACGTAATTAGATTAAAGTATAATATAAGATCATTTCTTAAGTATTTTGACCTTAATTTATGTAGCACCAAATATTGCAGTTTGTTGATACCAGACGCGTAAAAAAAATACTTAACTCGATTTTGAAGATTAATGGAAGAATACAAAATAGAAAATCCAATGAGTAATCCGCTTCCTATTTATAATTCACCCTCGTTAACTCCAACTCATAAGATGAATGATCAAGAATGTAAAGTGGTAGAGGATCAGAAAATGGAAATTGAAAGGAGCTATAAGAGAAGCCACGATAAAGACGTGGAAGAAATAGAGGCTCCCGAAACAAAAAAAAAGAAAATAGCAACCCCTGACGAAACCTTGAATTCGACACCTACTCCTAATGTTGATGAAAATGAAACTTCGCCTACGAAAGCATTAACCAAAAAACAAATCGAAAAATTGGAAAGACAGAAGCAACGGGAGATCGAAAAAATGGAGAAAGAAAAGAAAAAGGAAGAGGATAGATTAAGAAAGGAAGAGGATCGCAAGGCGAAGGACGAAGAGAGGAAAAGGAAAGCTAGCGAGAAAGAAATGGAGAAAGAAATGAAGCGCAAAAAACTTGAAGAAGACAAGTTAGAAAGGGGAAAAAAGAAGGAGGAAGAGAGATTAAAAAAACTTGTAGAAAAGGAGGAAAGAGAAAAGCAAAGGCTAGAAAAGAAGCGGAAGACTGAGGAACTCAAAGAGAAAAAGGAACTCGAAAAGAAAAGGGCAGAAGAAGAGAAAAGAAAGGCTGTGGAAATGAAGGAGAGAAGTCAAATGAAAATATCTAACTTCTTTACTATAGGGCCCAAGTCTACGAAGTCATCTCCGACAAAATCTGAGACGAGCACCCAAAGAGTTACTCCTGATACATACGATGAAGAACAACTTGAGGACCAAACTGAAATATATCATAAGGTCTTCTTGCCTTTCTTTCGTAAGAAAAATGTAACAATGGCAAATTCACCCCTGTTATCGTCCAAGGACTTGAGAAGATCAACAGATGAGTTTGGCTCCATAATAAAAGCTGCAAATGATAATCAGTTTTCCAATAGTGATATACCTGGGTTTTTTGCTTCATATAGTCCGATACCAAAAGGCAAAAACTTTACGTCACCCCAAGATATCGTAAATGCATTAAATTCATCACAAACCACAGAATCGCAAATATATGAAATGTTCCAAAATTTACTGCCAGTGAAGTATTTGCAGTTCTATGAGAACTCAAAACCCCCATACGTTGGAACGTGGTGTTCCAATAACCACATATCTACAAGACTTCCAATACGAAATCCTTTTGATACGACGAAATCTGGCTTAGATTATAGTTATGATTCTGATGCTGAATGGAATGGGGATGATGCAGAAGACGAAGGAGAAGGTGAAGATATTGATAATGATGACGATGATGACGATGACGATGATGTGGACGATGATGAAGAAATGGATGATTTTGTAGAGAGTAATGATTTAATGAAGAAGAAGAAAAGGATAATGGGTCCGTTAGTAGCTATAAGTAAGTGGAATAATGAAAATGAAGATAATTCTGAATTTTTCGATGATATTAAATACGAGAGGTTGGACATAAATATAGAGTTTTCAATTGATCCGTTTGCCGATTATTGGAATAATTCAGCCGATGGTATCACCGGAAACACTGGTACTACAACGTCCGCCTCTTCAATTGACTTAACACATAAGCTGAATGGAAGTCCAAATAAGAATAATTCCAAATCTGCAAACATATTAACGCCTCAAAAGCCAACGATACAAGATCCTAAAGCGATACTGGAATTGGCCCTGTTCATTGAGAAAAATAATGATTTTACAATTGGGACTTTGGTGGAACTTTCTAAGAAAGAGTTTAAGACATTCACGAAAGCATTGTTAAAACATACGATCCAAGAAATTGCATTTTATAATAAGAAGAGCGGAAACTGGGTTGTTAAACCTGATTTGAAAGAAAAGCTTAGTGTGGGATCGCATAAATAGAAAAATACTATGAGATGCGCGTTCATTTGTATTTATTCCAAGTGATCTTCTTGTTCGTTTGAACTAGTTCTTCTTCTATATTAATAGTTTTACTTCTAAATATATAATCAAATGATTGCATGATATTATCTCAGTCAGACTTTAGTTAAAATGATATCTCGATTAAGCGAGGATGATCTGACAGATATCAATCTTGTTTCGACTCAAATGCAAGGAAGACTAGAAGACTTCAACGAAGTAGCCAAGGAAGAAGGGAAAGTAAAAAAGGCAATCGAAAGCATTCAGAAGTTCAAGCGCAATGAAATTACTCCAAACTGTTCGTTAAATTTACAGAACATACTGAAGCGTGCCACAAAGAATAAGTCAACTAGGAAGCCAAAGCGAGGCACAGGTGTAGCCAAAAAGGAAAAGAAGATCAAAAGCTTAACTTCATTAATGCAAGAAACGTATAGCAATGGAAAAACATTTAAAGAAATCAAAAAAACCAATGCGGGACAGAAGGATATTCAGCTATCGATATTTCAGTATTTTTCGGGTAACAAAGAAAAGATTGCAGATATACTAAAACGAATAGAAGATGTAGAGAATTCAGGATCCATAAATTCAGCATTTCCATATGATCGAGAAAATTTGAAAATTCTATATTCTAAGAAGGAGTGGACTGATATTATCAGAAGCATTAAGTTACGGTTTCCTAAATTATCTTCCAGGACCAAAAAAAGTCTAAAATACATTACTGGTAAAATTCAATATCAGAACCAATCGCAAAACCTAGACGAAGTACGATACAATAGTTTGTGGTCACAAGCATCTGCGCCCCCTGATACAGATTTAACGGAAGAAGACTTAAAATGGTTGTATGATCTATCGCAAGTGCACACGGATGATGATAACGATGACGAAGATGTTTCATCCCAAGAACAATTACATGAGGACTTAGACAATGGAAGCCCTTTCGTCATGACATTATCTCAAGTAATGAACGCGGCAGCGTCAGACAATTCATTCGTTTATGAAAGTGACATAATCCTGGATTCATCGCCTGAGCCTAGTCCATTGAAGTGTAATTCGTTAGCAATTTCTAAACGACTAATAGATCAAAGTCCTATGCCTGTTAATAGAATTCAGGTAAAGAATTCTATCTATAATCCTACACATGAAAATAATGAGATATCCTCACACCAGCAAGACTCTGTGGAGACAACGGCAACAATAGAGAGTTTTCCATTTATACAAGAAACTTGTCTGCCATCTAAAATCGAGAATAGTATAGACAATGATAGGGCAAATTATCAAAACTCCAATAGGATATCTAACACTCTGGCAATAGTAGGTATTCGACAGTTACCAATAGAATTGCCCTCATCCAATTCTAAATGTCTGCCAAAAGACGAAAGTTATTTTAAATCCAATGTTGATGACGAAGTAGTTATAATGTCTTCACCAATTAGAAACAGTAAACAATCCGACACACCAACAAGACTGTCTCCTAAAGATGATATAAATCAAACACCCTTACATTCTAAATTCTCGCCTGTTCTGATAAGATCAGATACTGTCACACAAATTAAACTCCTCAAATCGACGACACCAGAACAAGAGATCGTAAGATCCGAAAATTCATCTGCTTATTCTACTGCAAAATCGAGATTTAAATTTTCTCTGGCGCAGCATACAATATCACCATATCATCTTGCAGGTAGGAGCGATATTTATGGCGATGAAGATGATGATGACGATGATGAAATTTTTGCGTCTATGCCTGTTCGGCTTCTTGACAAAAAACGCAAGAAATACCGTACTTCTCGTGTAACTATCAATGGAGGAATAAGTATTACTGATTCAACGCATAGAGGTGACAAAGTAACGGTTAAAAAAATCGAAACCCATCATATGCATATTGATCCTGAAACAGAAATTGTTGATTCTGAAGATGAAGAGGGTCATGAGAAAAGTATAAGCATTATAGAAATTACAAGAGAAATGGATGATACCGACGAGTTGATAAATTTGGGTCGTCAAGATTGCGATAAATGTGAAAAGCATGAAACCTCTATATTACAAGTGCCCTCAAGTCCTCAAATTGACAATAGTAATGTATTAGAAGAGTTGGTTACTGAAGAATCAACGAATTTGAATATCGAATTCAGCAAACCAGACGAGCTGGAATCTTTAAAGGTATCGAATGATTTTGATACGATGTCCGCTAGAGAATTAAAGTCAAAATTTCAGGAGTGGGGTCTAAAACCAGTCAAGGGTAAAGAAAAAATGGTGCAAATCCTTACAGAAGCAAGTAAGTTAATAGATCATACCCAATTTAGCGATCGGTCTGCATCCATTAGTGAATCGCAGTACGCTGCAAAGGCTGGTATTTTCAATAGCATAAGCGAGCAGATAAAATCTAATCAGTACTGGTTTGATAAAGTCTTGAGCTTTGAACCTATAAACTTGGACAGGTTGCAAGAATGGCTTCAATCAGCTACAATAAAAATTAATCTCGAACGAAATCTACTAGAAAAATATTGCGATGAATTAGGAATTGCATATACGGATACTTTATAAGTTAAATTTTACTATAGCCATGAGTGATAGATATATATTGTATTATGTATTAAGCCCTAGAGGTATTTTTTGTGATCCGCATCTATTCTATCATCTAAAAGTACTTCATTTAAGAACGTAACAAATTTGATACTTAATCCACCATTAGCGATCAAAGTTCCTGGACCAAAGATCAAATTGTTAAGTAAATTACCGTATGTTTTATAAATCACAACCTTCACAGCCCAAACCGAATGATAGCCCCAAAGTACGATCAAAAAGAGTGAAAGAAAAGTAAGGAAAAGAGCCCTTAACACTCTTGAGGTAGATATTTCTTCATCGGGTATTCCTTGTTTTGGCTGTTTACTTTTGACTCTTCTTCTTGCCTCCATTATGTATATTTGCCTTTATCTATACTGATTGTATCTTTTCTGCTGGAATTTTAAGTCTTCCGAAAATTTGTAATTCCGGTTCACCGAGGTCGTCCGAATTCCGGTTATCACGTATTATACCAATCTCAAAAGAATATTAATACGATCAACTCGGTATTGCAACTCTTTTAATTTCAAGTTACACTAGCTGAAAATGGAGGATGTATATGGTGTCGACTCATCACTAGTGGTTGAACCAGAGTATTATTCTGGAGGGATTCCGGTTTTCAAGCCATCAGCCACCCAGTTTCAAGATTTTTATAAATTTAACAAGGCCATTAACAAATATGGAATGCAATCCGGAATAGTCAAAATAATACCTCCTAAAACATGGTTAGATTCATTATCGCTGAATTACACGCTCGAAAACTTAGAATCAATCAAGATAAAAAATCCAATTGTTCAACATATTAATGGTTCCGGTGCTGGAATATATTCACAGCAAAATATCGAAAGGCCGCGAAGCTATAACATCTTTCAATGGAAAGAATTATCAGAAAAATCTAATTACCAACCCCCAGCTCCAAAAGGAAAACCCAGGGGTGTATCTCAAAAAGTCGAATCTCCTAAGCGTACAAGGAACGGAAGTACATTTGAAAACAGCTCGAAATCCTATTTAAACCTGCTGCAAGAAAATAATTACAATATTGATTCCAGTCAATTCACAAAGGATAGATGTGAACAATTAGAGAAAGCTTATTGGAAATCACTAACTTATGCTGAACCAATGTATGGTGCTGATCTGGTAGGCTCATTATTTTCGAATTCTGTAAAATGCTGGAATGTGGCTCATTTGCCTAACATATTAGATTTAATGGAAGCTAAACTACCAGGAGTCAATGATGCTTATCTATATGCTGGATTATGGAAAGCTACATTTGCATGGCATCTTGAAGACCAAGATTTATATTCAATAAATTATCTACATTTTGGAGCACCAAAACAATGGTATTCTATCCCCCAGTCTGAATCTGGTAAGTTCTTTGAGCTTATGAAGGACACATTTCCTGAAGAGTATAGAAACTGTCTGGAATTCTTAAGGCATAAAACGTTTCTTGTTTCTCCGCAGTTTTTGTCAAAAAATGGAATCAAGTGCAACCATATAGTACATAATGAAGGTGAGTTTATAATAACATACCCATATGGATATCATGCAGGCTTTAATTATGGATATAATTTAGCAGAATCGGTTAATTTTGCTCTTGACGATTGGTTTCCTTACGGAGAAATCACTAAGAAATGTGAATGCATAAATGACTCGGTAGGTATCAATGTTAGGCAGTTATACTGTAAATATAAAGGAATTCCATATGAATATACACAGGATGAATCAGAAGAAGAGTCAAATAATAGTGATCAGTCTGATGTCAACAAAAGGCAAAATAGTAATTTAGAAGCAAAAAAGAAACATACATCCAAAAAGAAGCCAAAGGCTGATAGTGAGCTACAAAAGGCACGGGAATATCAATGTTTTTTGTGTCCTAATAATTTGCCCAAGAAATTAACTAAATCTGACCAGTTCAAGCTATTACCCACTGATTTAATGGATAGCGCAAAGCAAAAGCCATATATGGTACATAAAATATGTGCTCAAATGTTTCCTAATGAATTAAAAGTGGATGACCAAAAACAATTAGTTTCAGGTTTGCATCTTATTTCCACAGCTCAGAAGAATTTAAAATGCGTTGTTTGTGATGTTAATTCACCCAAGGTTAAGAAGCCAACGCATGGTGCCTGTTTCCAGTGTAATAATCCAAAATGTACAAGGGCTTTTCATGGTACTTGTGGTTTAGGAGGCGGTGGGTTATATGACTTATCAGATTCTAGTATCAAATGTAGATATCATAGAGCTAAATGCTCAAAAAAAGAGAATGATGTAAAATTCGAGAAGTTATATGAAATCCCACCAGATTCTTTAGTGCAATTTGCCATTTCTATACCAAATGGAACCAATCAAAATAAAGATATTCATTGTGGATACGTTATTTCGAATAATACAGGAGAGCAAAGTCTTGAAATCGATGTATATCCTCAGTTAAAAGACAGAATAGAAATTCATTATAATGACATAATACTTGACGATACTGAATCATTGGGCAATGCATATTTCTGGAAGTTAAAGAAGTTAAGATCTTACAAATGCAAACAGAAAAAAACGAATTTGTCAAATGTCGTCGACGATGAAAATGTTACAGGAATCAAAGCAGATTCAAGGCTAACCATACTCAAAGAAAACCAATTCATTACTGAAATATTTACACTAACAGACGTTGCTGTTAGTGAGTCTGAAGCCCATAAAGATAACAGCATTTTCTGGTATAATTTACCAGGAAGCTCGACAGATCAAGTGGCTCGATATACTGATGATATCAATTCGTGCATACCAAATGATTCGAACTATATGAAATATCTTCAAAGGAAAAAAGGTAGGCTGTCGATTATGAGCTCGAAAAGAAAGTCCGATAGTGACATGCCTCTACAGACTAATAATAAGAAGATGGTATTCTCGAACTCTAGCCTTCTTCAGTCTCTGAGGCCAGTTTTCTCACCTGCAAATAATTATTGTGCTGCAAATCAAACATATTCTCTCCCACCCATATATAATGCACAATTCTACCAACAACAACACCAACATCAACAATACCAGCAACATCAGCAACATCAGCAACATCAGCAACACCCACAACACCAACAACAACACAAATTACAACAAGTTCTGCATATCACACCTAATGACCCAATTCAAGGTATATTTTACAATCACCCAAGAGTTGACACAACTCATATGTGGAGACCAAATGTGGTCTATAAGAATTGAAATTTATGGTTATTTATTTAATCACATGACTTTATAATTATTAGCATTATTTTGTAGATCAATTGATAGTGGTTTCATTTCTAAGCATATTCATGTATACTAAGCGTCATCGGACTGTTAATAATGATAATGACAGACAAATGAGAGTGCAAGATGAAAGCGATGATAGCTTAAGTGAATTCGAGGTCTCTGAAGAATTTGATTATATGAAAAGAAGAAAGTTAGCCTCTGACATAGAAAGTAGTCTGCATCAATGGGTAGATAAGTATAACCCTATGAAATCTGAAGAAATATGTATAAATCCAAGAAAATTGAAAGAGGTACGGGAGATACTATCCAATATGATATCGGGGGATGAATCTACTAAATTGCTTATCCTTGCAGGGCCACCAGGAAGTTCAAAATCTACAGCTGTAAAAGTCTTAGCTAATGAAATTATAGGAAACACGTTTGGGACATCTATAGCAAAAGGACTAAATAATTCGTCTGAAAAGTGGATTGAATATACTGACACGGTAGTGGATAGCACTCCCCAACCGATGTTATTTAGTGAGTTTCTAAACGATGCAAAATATAAGATAGGGTCTAACGTATCAGTTGTCCTTATTGAAGAATTACCTAATATATTCCATGGAGATACATTGACAAGATTTAGAAGTCAATTAAATGAGTGGGTCAATACCAAGTACCAGCTACCACCATTAGTGTTATGTTTGAGCGAAATTGAAATTTCTCAGGAAAAGAATCAGGATTATTTCAATATTGAAAACAACTTAACAGTAGATACATTGTTAGGAAGGGAGTTCATAAGTCAAAGAAATATAGTTAAGCTTATTAAATTTAATTCTATTGCATCGTCGTTTATGAAGAAATCCATAAATAAAATTATAAATGAAGAGAAAGCGGTATTTAGAGACATTCCAAAAGCGACCTTAAACGAATTCGTAAATTACATAGTTCAAAGTGGTGATATTCGATCTGCAATATCTAATCTACAATTCTGGTCTGGTTTGTCCACTAAAGGTAGAAGTGAAATTTTTGACTCGCTAAGAGAAACTCAACTAAGTTTATTTCATGCAATAGGGAAGGTCATATACTCTAGCTCGAAATTTTCTGGTTTAAATAAAGAGGAGTCGGATTACCTATCTGTGGAGAATGTTCTTGAAAATTACGGCAATAATTCTCTCTTAAATTTATCATTACTAGAGAATTATCATATCTATAGTGGCCTGAATTATAATATCGACATTGCTAGTCATATTACAGACGGGTTAAGTTTAAGCGATATTTTGAATAATTTCGAGGAAGGAAGGGAAATTGGAGTACGATCTACTAGAAGTCAACTCCGCAGAGTTGGCGAAAGACAAACGCAGCAGATGAATATCAAGTTTCCCCGTCACTTCAAAATGATAAAAGAGGCTAATAAAACTAAAAATGAAATCCGATTGTATCAGAAAGTTATCAATGAATGTCGAACTTCGTTTGATAATTTGAACTTGATAGATGGATATTATTTACCAATAATTCACAACATACAAAAGCCAAATCAACTAAAATACGGAAGATTAGGAGGTCCGTTCAAACAAGTAATATCAGACGGCGAATTACCAGTACTTGAAGAAGATACAGGAAGCATATATGTTCGAGATCAATTTCAAGTAGACATAAACGAAAAAATAAACACTGAACTCGAAGACGAGGAATTGATGAGCGATCCTATAGAAACAGATGCTGATTCAGACGATGACATATTCAATGACTCAATCGATGATACACAGATACATAAACTAGTTACACAGTCCCGGAGCCAAACGCATCGCTTATCTTCCGATGACGATTTTCTGTCAGACCCTGAGCTAGACGAACTAATATTGTCAAAAAATTATAAGATGTAAATAGTCGAATATACATTATATATTAAGAAAAATATTTAACCACTCTTAACCGCATTTTCAAAGAAGCTTGGATCCTCTTCAATAGATTCTTTAACGATATCAAGTCCTCCTTGAAATTCACCGTTTATATATAATTGGGGAAACGTAGGCCAGTCGGAAAAACTCTTGAGACCCTGTCTTACGGAATCATCCTTCAAGATATCAAAAAATCCAAATCTGACTTGATGCTCTCTTAATATAGCCACTAACTGTCTCGAGAAACCACATTGTGGCGCTGATGGCGATCCCTTCATGAAAAGCATCACTGGTGCTGCACTGGTCAACTTTTTCAACCTCTCGTCTAAAGCTTCCGGTGACTCCTCCTCTACGGCTGGCGCAGGCGCCGCTGGGGTCACAGGTGCCCCAGTAGCCTTGGTTGCTTGCGGCTCTGTGAACTGGTTCAACGCACTTATGAATTCCTTAGGATCAGCTCCCGACAATTCCTTCAAGATGGTCGAATTACGGATCAATATGAAATATGGAACGGCTGAAACCTCGAAAAGCTCGCTTATTTCAGCATGGTCGTCTGCGTTTATGGATATGAATAACACCGATGTGTTAGCCTCTGCTAGAGTCTTGAATACCGAGTTCATTGTCTGACACGGACCCGCCCACGGCGTGTGGAAATACAACGCAATCAACTTGTTGGGGTCCGACTTGGTCAACTCAGTGAACTGTGTCTCCGACTCTATTTCTATCACTGACATTGTGCTTGTCTCTATCGTCTGGTGTTGGTGATGCTCTGCTGACATACTTAATAATCGCATGGTAGCATATAATGGCGTCGTCACGGTCGATCACGTGATGCTTTGCGACATATGCGACATTTGAGACCTTACGACATTGTCATCGGCACGATCTTGAAATCTACCGATGCCGCATTGATGGTTATGGCACGCCGTTAACATGGCGGCCCGGAACAAGCTGGAATCAGGCCTGCGTCCTAGCTTCTCCACTTTCAATCATCCATTCCGATAAGCTGCACCCCACAAAATCGTGCCAATTTTATTCCCGCGGGTTTGCAGGTTAACACACTTGGTGTGGTTTTGCCCACCTATTCGCGTTTGCATGTTAGACCCGAGTGTCCCATTAGAATTCTCGTTTAGACAAATTGTTGGCTCTTTTATTTAATTAAGCGCCAGACTTTATATATTGGTTACAATATAGGGAGACAATCAATTTATGAAACTGATTTAATCTATCATTCATCAAGTATATTCGGTAGCTAACAGTTGACGTAACCAAACATAGGTGAAGCGACTTGATTTTGGAATTTCACTAGAGAAAAATATACATGCATTCTCAGGTTCAACAGAATAAGGGTTTAGTGTCAATGGAATTTCCCAGCAAGTTAGATAGTATAGACGGTGGTCACGATGGTGAGAATGCAGGCAACGGAGGGGGCCAAACGGGACCGAACAAGAAGCAGAAGAGCATACCATTGGAGCTTACGGCGTACGGTACCACACCGCTGGGAAAACCCAGGCTCTTTGTGTGCCAAATATGTACACGGGCGTTTGCCAGGTTGGAGCATTTGCGAAGACATGAAAGATCGCATACCAAGGAGAAGCCATTCAGCTGCGGAGTATGCCAGCGGAAGTTTTCCAGACGGGACTTGTTGTTGAGACATGCGCAGAAGTTGCACGCAGGGTGTGCCGACGCCATCACCAGGTTGCGCAGGAAGTCAATAATGAGGTCGGGATCTTTGGGAGATGCAACAGGTATAGACGACGGCGTTACAGCCCGAACTCCGGCAGCGGACACGAGGTCTCCAGGGAGCACCACCAATCCTTCTAGCGGCAAGCAGTCACAATCACCTCTCGGCCACCAGCAGTCGGCAGGTCAAAACGACTTCGACCTCGTGCTGTTTAATCTCAATCTTTTCAATAACAAGACCACGCCGATATCGAAGTCCGTCAGTCATGGCGGTCTGAAAGAAGGGTCCGCCGGGTCCTCGTTACAAAAGCAAATGTTCGATAGAAGAAACATAGATAGGCATAGAGGTGCATCGTTTTCTGCGCAGTCAGGAGGGAACTATGCCATGGGCTTAGCAGAACTCAATGACCTTTACCCAGGTACAGACCACGTAGAGTTTTCTACCCCCCAGTTGTATCCGACAGGTACTTCAGATGAACATGCATGGCTCAATAACTTGTCTACAATACCAGGCATGAACGACAACAACACTAACAATAACAATGGCAAACAAACCGGCTCCAAGAACAACGTCTCGGTAAACGGAGCAAGACTACCAAGACACAGTTCCATTAGTTCAATGACTTTAGATCATAATGAATTGCCTCCCAATGTTTCTCATCATGGCTCATTTTCAGGGAATTTACCTACAAATTTATCTTCAAACTTGAGATCCGATAGCTTGGCTAGCACAACATCATACAACACATTTGATTCCTTGAACGGTATGCTGTACTTGATGCCGAGTGCCACTGTTACCAATAATGACATGACACCTTCTACATCTACTAATAATAACCAAGCAAACCATCATAATAACGAAGAGTATGGTTATTCATTTTATGATATACCTGAGTCTATGATTGCTAGCTCAGGTAACCACTTTAAATTGGGTAATCATCTAGCACCCATCAAACAAGAAGATGATGAAATCTCGATGAATAATGACAATGACATCGGACATTCTAATGGTAACGACCAAGGTAGACTTACGGAAGATAATGTCAACAATAAAAATAATACTAATAGAAATAATAATAACCGTCTCAACCACAATCAAAATTTCGATTTGAATTTTTTGAATGATATTGGTGAATTAACTAATGAATATGACGTCAACGCTAAATTCATGCCAAATGGCTACTCCTTTTATGGTGACAACAATTCTGTGTCTTCTAGCGGCATGGAAAATAATTCGCCACGAATTGTATCTCCTCCAGTTTCACAGAGCCAATTCCATTCGGAAACATCCCTCCCCCCTCAAACACATCAAATTCACCAGCATCAATTACAGGACCAAGATTACTTAAATCATCCTCATTTAATGAACGTTGATCAGACTAATGGTAAAGGGAGAAGCTCTTTCAAGCCCGGAAATTATTCCAAGAATAAATTATTCACTAATAATATTAGGTACATGATCAATAAATCATTAAGTAAGTACCCCATTAATGGTATTATGACTCCAACGATTCCCTCGAATGAAAAATTAGAGTTCTATACCAATAACTTTGTTAATATTTTCTTATCCCACTTTCCATTTATACACATTTCAAAATTGAACGAATATGAAATCATGAGTATGACTTCTAACGAAGATATGTCTAATGAAAGTGCACGGGTGTGCTTACCTTTATTGACTGCCACAATAGGGGCTTTATTTGCAAACAACAAGAATGATTCAGAGCATTTATATGAAGCTTCAAGAAGAACTATTCACATCTACTTAGAAAGTAGAAAGAATTCAGTCAATGAAGTTGCATCCCCTAATGATCGTCACCCTACTCCTCAGTCTACTAATCCTTTGTGGTTGATTCAGTCGTTGACATTGTCTGTAATATATGGTTTATTTTCCGATAATGAGAACAATGTTTATATCGTTATAAGACAATTAAATGCATTGAATTCGTTGGTTAAAACTTCAATTAAGAGTAATAGGACTGTTTTGTTTTCTATTAATGGGGAGGATGAAGATATTTATAATAAAATGAATGAAATACAGGCAAATGATTTCTTACAGAATAATTCATTGTTTTCAACTACCACCTTCAATATTAATGATGAGATTAAATTTAAAAATTGCATTAACATTCAATCTCAAATAAGAATTGTTTTCATGATTTACAGACTAACGAATTTCCTATTAATGATGTATAATGTTCCATTAACTTTGAGTATCAATGACCTAGGATTATTGGAAACTCCGAGCAGAAATGATGAATTCTTGTGGAATTTCAAGAATTACCAGGCTTTCCAAGAATACAATCAAATAAATCGGACCAACAAGACCTTGAATGATTACTTGGATACTCTGAGTGGTAAAAAATCATCATACAAAGACATACTTTCCCAACTATCTAAAGCAAGCAATATGAACCATAGTGATTTAAGTGAAAAGTTAAGCAATTTGAGTCAGTTTGGATTCGTATCCATAGTCAATGGGATATATGAGATTAAGCAATATCCAGAGTTGCAGGGCATGGATGTTTTTGTAGTCTTAGACAATTTAACTAGTTATATTGTCTCACATAATTTGAATATTCCAACGGCGAATGAATCCATTAATGGGTCTCAAAATGTTGTTGATGCATTTCATTCCAAATCGGCTGACGATTTCGAGAAGCAAAAGTTGGATTACGCATTATTGGTAAATTTTATCAAGATAAGTTCTTTGATTGATTTTAAATTTGTGAAGGAACAAAGTTGGTTAAGAAATTTTGATGAGTTGACTTCAAATTTCAATAGCTTCTTAAGCACTATAGAAGAAATCAATGACTATGATTATCTTAGGATTACTGATTGTTGTATTATTATTATCAAATTGGTTTTGTTCAAGACCAATCAAGACGATTCTAATAAAGGAGGATTCGATACTCAAATGGATTTAAAGTTCATGCATGATCCAACTAATAAGAGAATTATTCGTGAATACGATAGCACCTCGTCTTTTTTCGAAAAATTAGTAAACATTAATGCATCTGATGACGAGTTCGATATCTCTAAAAATTCTATTCATTTACAAATGTTATTCCACGTTTTTACTATCTTATCAATCTTTTCAATCCATATGATAAGGAGACAAAATAACAGTCACATTGATGAGAATATGAGGTCCGAATTAAACAATAGATTTAATACAGTCTTCATAGTCTTGGGGAAGATAGAAAACTTCTTGAAAAACAAGTATCAAAATTTAAAATTAGAAAACCAGTTTACCAACTTATATTTATATTCAAATAATCGTAACAGTGGAGATTCATTCAGTGGAAATAATTTCCCAAACGAGATGAATTACAGTTTAGAAAAAACATTATACATATTGAAAATTGGTGAATTAATATTGGGATTTATATACGATATGAACATTAAAGTTTGTATTTTCAAAAAGTTGAGTGGGAGCCTATCGCAAATCAGAAAATTCTTAATCGACAATGAATCGAAGGTTCTTTCATAATAAACATGGTTTTTTCAAGACTTATTATTAATTATTTATTTAAAATTTTCTATGATATTGAATTATTATTTATTATCTATTTATTTGTTATTATTTATAAAAACTTAATTATATGTCTTAAGTACGTGGGGACTTTCCATTGTATTTCAATATCAACAATGATATTTCACATCTTGTTTGAGAGTAATGTAATGAAGATGGAAAATAATATATGAATTGCTGACTACCATTAGAAATGTTATTGCTGTATCTCATACTTTTGCTTTCCAGCAGTATACCATAAAAATTAAATCTGCAAAATAATTATGTGCGGCTCAAAACGCATCTTGTATAGTTTTTTCAAATGGTCCCAGATATTAGTATAGCTATGAACTACTAACAGATTAAAATATTGTTCTTACCATGTCTAATTCTTCAGTAGCACCAGATCAGAAACCAAACACAAGGAAGGGTTCTTCCGCTCCTTTCTTGTCAGAAGAATGGGTCAGAAGTCTCATTACTCCCAAAGTCATTAAGGATATTAAGTTTAGTTTTTCAGGGTTTATAGTTTTGGTCTTAATTTTATTTCACTACGCTTGGATTATGAAGAAATTACTCATTAATCCATATATTCCAACACAGACTATTGTTATGTATTTTGCGATATTTGGTGCTAATGTTGTTTTCCTAGTTTATGTTTTATTGTATGTAATTTATCCTATAGTGTTTAAAGAAGAAATCGAAGAAGAAAGGCTGGACAAATTCAACAAAAAAGAGTAGCTTCGGAAAAGCTATTTCATTTGATCAATTATATCAATATCATAATTTTGTCATATTTAAATATTTATGTAGGGCTTTGTACAAGTAATTGAAAAAAATCACTGTCCGCAATGATTTTTGTAGAGTGACTTATATATCAGGTGTCATTAGTATTCCATTATTCAAAAGGATCTTAGATTAATCTCTTAGATAAAACAATACCATAGACCCCAAGGGACAAAATAGAGAAAACATTAACCAAAGAAGAAATACCGTGGTATTTGCCGAATTGCTTATTCAATCTAATCATTTCTGCTGATGGTTTTGCTTCTCCATTCTCAATAACTTCATGAAGTTTGTCACTGACAAGCTTGTTTCTCTGTTCCTTGATTTGTTGACACCATGGTAATAATAAAAAGTAATTGATAGCACCAGTTACACTTGATAATGTCAATAAGCCAATCGTAAACGGACACAATTTCAATGGAGTAGATAAACCTAAGACTAAGGGAGATAACGCTTGTCCAAGGAAATAGAATGGGAAAACTTTATTCTGTAAATTGCTAAACTCTTGTCTTGATAAGTGCTTGAAGGCGATAGGTGAGACAATGAACGAATGGAACACAGAACCACCAAAAACAACTGAATAAAACAAAAAGTGATATGGAGCTTTAGTGTTCAAACCTAATCTACTGATCATATTATATTAACTGTTCAAATATATTATTTATTTGTTTAAAATATCTAGCTATAAAATTAAAATATGTGGCAAACTAAATTATGAAGATTTTACAAGCGCGGCCTTACAAATTCTCGATCATGGCGAATATGTTATTCAATGCATCTTGCTTAACTGCCTCGTCATATCTTAAAATATCACCAGAGAGTTTCACATAATTGTTAGCCAAACAAGCGAAATCACTTTGTAACCCTAAGCTTAAATTATTCAAAGTCTCATCGCTCAATTCATTCTGTCTCTTGATTTTTGATGTCTGCTCGTAGTCTTTGGCTGCAATTTCAGCTTTGTCGACAATTTCGTTCGAGATACCACACATAGAAGCAACATTCATACCGAACGACCCAGATGCAGCGCCTTCTTCTAATTTATATAAGAAAGTAATGTTTCTCGAATGTTCATCAATCAATATTGCCATTCTCAAAGGCTTAATCTGAGGGTGATTCTTAAATGATAATCCTAAGGAACCATAATGAGTTGCAAAAAACCCTAATGACTGAATGTGGGTGGCCAATTGATATAATACCGACTCAGCTATAGAATAACCATCGCTTGACGAGCCACCTCTTCCAAGCTCGTCTAAAATAACCAAAGAATTTGGAGTGGCATTACTCAAAATCTTTTTAGTTTCGGATAATTCAACGAAAAAGGTCGATTTTCCTTGCATTATATTATCATTTGCCCCTAGCCTTGTCATAATTTTGTCAATTGGATTCAATTTAGCCAGACTAGCTGGTACATAACATCCGATTTGACTTAATATAACTGCCAATGCAGTAGTTCTCATAACTGTTGATTTTCCTGCTGCATTTGCACCCGTGAGAAGACCAAAGTTTGGCCTAGTACCACCTAAACAAATATCATTAGGTATGAAGTCCCTCGTTCCTATAAAGCAAGGATGTCTTAGCTCTTTAAATTCAATAAATCCCTTGTCCGCACTTTCGAAACTTGGCCTGCAAGATGGATACCCAATAGACTCAGAAGTCTTTGTAAGAGCTATTAAACAATCGATATTAGCAATATTTCTAATGGTAGAAAGCCAAATTGAATAATGCTTATTAAACTTTTCATACATCCTAAACTTCAAAGATTCGCAAACCATTTTATGCAACTCCTTTTGTTCCATTAACTCTCTGACTAATTTCCTAACTTCTGGAGACCAAAACCTTTTAACTTTTGAGGTTGATCCCATTTGTTGCCAATCTTTTGGAATATTCTTAATTTTATTTGGCATTTCAATCAAGAAGATTTCTTTCCCAGAATCCTTATAGCAAATTTCATTGGACTTGAATTCTTTCTTGTAAATTTTTAGATAGTCATTTAATTGGCTTTCCAAAGATATGATTTTGCTGTGTGATGCATCAAATTCATTATCAACTCCTTTCATAGGCACAATAATATCATGCATTGCTTCTTGTCTGTCGAACGCATCATCCCATTCTTCAATACAGTTGCCTAATTCATTTGGAAAATTATTAATAAATTTGTGCAAAGAACCAGTATCCTTATCTGAAAAGTCTCTAATTTCAGTTACTAATTGAACTAACTTTTCAAAACCCTCCACAACTCGAAGGAAATCTTTGAATCTTAATGTTTTACTATGGACCCTTGCCAATAACCTTTCTAAATCAGGTAAAACATTAAACGTTTGCTCTAATATATCTCTGAATTTGGTGCCTTCATTCATTAAATAGTCAACTGAGTCATATCTTTCATTAATATCTTCAATTTTCATCAACGGATGTAATACCCAGTGCTTCAACATTCTCTTTCCGAAAGGTGTAATTGCCCTATTAATTAATTTAAACAATGTTCCTTTGTCACCTCCATCAAAGGAATTATTTAATATTTCCAAATTGTTCAATGTAATTCCATCCAAGATCAAATGTCTGGAACTATTCTTTGAAATTACGTATTCATTAATATTACCCAATGTCATAATACTCTCATCTAACTTCAAAGATTTTAAATAGAATAATAAACCACCAAACGCATTAAAGGCAGATTTATGATTATCTTTGAAGTCAACTAGAACCTCTGGATAATGAGAATAGTCGTCTAAATCTTCAGCTTCATAGTATTTGCTCTTAACTAAGTTTTCCAAAGTTGAATCATAGTCCCAAAATTCTGAAACTGGATTCAAACTATTCCAAATTTGATTAGAATTATGTGCATTATACTTCAAAATTTTATTAGCAATTGAGCATAAATTATTCTTCTCGCATAACACCTCTTTTGGTCTAACCTGTGTAATCAACGTATCAAGTTTGGTACATTCATTATCATCGATGAATTCGATAAGATTTAACTCAGAAGTTGCGGTATCTACAAAGGCAATACCGAATACTTTTCTTCCATCATCCAATTGCTCTTCTTTTATACTCAAACAATATATAGACATGTCATCATTGATCATGTTTAAATCTGTTAAAGTTCCTCCTGTCAATACTCCTGTTAATTCTCTCTTGATGATCTTTTCTTCCTTAGTAGATCCTCCTCTCATCTCTTTTGCTAATAAAGTCTCCTTCTGATCAACTCTAGCAACTTTGTAGCCCAGACTAATGAATTCTTTAGCCCAGTAATCAAAAGACATTTCTGGAATCCCAGCCAATTTCATGTTTGCTCTGCCACCTCCCGCTATTTTTAAGTCAAATTGTGTGTTTGCAATCATTGCATCATTTTCGTATAATTCATAAAACTTTCCTTTTTTAAAAAAGACTACCGTATCCCACATTTTAGACTTAATTTCCCAGTATTGTTTTTCAAATGCTGTAAATTTTGACCAGGCTGACAGAGGGACATATAAAGTTCTTGAATCGTAATCAGGGTCATCAGGAGTTCTTTTCTCAGCATCCTTAATATTTACCAACCATTGATATCTTTCTTCATTCTCCTTAGTGAACTTGTTGCTTTTCGATACAGTTGAAGAGGGACTTGAAGCTTTAGGCTTTGGCAATACAGAAGACGAGGCAGAATAGGAAGAAGTTGCTTCAAATTTACTGCCCAAAGAGCTTTTAGAATTAGTCGTATCCTCAGATCTGGGAGAAACTTTATCCTTTTTCTTATGTTTTACTCTTCCCGCTTTCTCCTCTATTTCTTCTTCTTCGTCTTCATTATCTATTTCGCTCCCTTCGTTATCGTCAACAACGAAGTCACTCATATCGTCGTCATCGTCATCATTTTCTGCTTCAATTTCTTCCGGTTTAAATTCATCTTCTTCATCGTCACTTTGGACGATCTTTCTTCTTTTGCGAGATGATTGTGATATAGTCTCTTCTTCATCATCGGACTCGGCATAACTAACAGCTTTCTTTAAGCGGCGGCTAGATACCGGGCTTGAATTTGGATTATTTGAAGCATCTGATAATGGTTTCTTAGTTATATCTTTATTGGTGTCCTCCTTCACTGGCGATGATTCAGGAAGGTCTGGTTTTGGTATCTTGTATGCTGCATCTTCAGCGATATTTGTCTCTGATGTTAATGGAGTATCAGTCAATTGACCATCTTCAATCATACTATTCTCATTCTCTTTATCACTTCCGTCTTTAGAATCAATTTGGCTTTTGTTTTTCAATGGGGAAGATTCCTGACCAGGTTTAGTAGCAGGTTTAAAGAATGACATTAACGACAGTTGCTTTTTCTTCGAACCACTCCCAGAAGAAGAGCCAATCATCTTAGATCCACTCTTATTTGGTGTGGATGGTTTCTTCAACTTCAGTGACATTTTTGACTAGTACATATGAATTTTGATAAAAAGACAGTAATAAGAAATTGTTTGACCATAATTTGATTTACAAAAAACACCTAACTCGCGTAAGTGCAAAATCGCGTCTCAGAATGCTGCAATTTTTTTTTTTGGCTTGATAAGCCAAAACGTTACACCATTCTCTTTTTTATATTACTATCAGCATCCAATTGGTAACACATAAATAGGAACATCAAAATTGGAGATTTAATTAGTATATTTAAATTGGGGGGTTTGAACTATAGTATGCTAAATTTCACGTAAAATATTAGGCAAACTCGATACATGACTTTAACTCGAAATAGAAAGGCATATACTTCGTAAATAACTATAAACCGGATGCTTTCGAGTAATACACAATGAACTCGATGTGCATCGATATAGAATCAATCTCAAAATTAAAAATTTACTAGTCGGCTGTGAAAGTCGACTGTTAATTTCATAACAATCAACTCTTTTCACATGATGATTTCATACTTCACATCATTTTTCAACTCTTTATGGGGTAAAACAATTGAGTTGTATACAAATACCTGATTATTGACAACTGTATTCTGGCATAACACCACTATATTGTTAATAAGTTTAAAGTAACCATCAGATTGGACTTGATTTATGTCCTTGCTGATTGTATCATTAATAAATGTGCCTTCAATACGACACCATTTGCCTATTTTAACTCCTTTTGAAATTATAGCATTCGCTACAAATGAATTATCTCCAATTGTAACGTCATCTGAGATGATACAGTTTTTAATTCTAACTCCACTTCCGACGGAAACGTTTCTGCCAAACGAGACATTAGGACCAATTTTATAATTGGATGAGGTTGTCAACAAGTCTCGCGCCATGACTGGTGGTAATATTGCATCAGAAGCTTTCATCAAATCATGACAAGCCGTGCCCTTCTTGTATTGTTCCAAAAAAAATATGTTAGCAAATAAAGCAGAGATAGGAGTCTTTAACTGATACCAGAAGCTCTTCGATTTATAAGTCAAGAACTTGCAATCAGATTCTGGTAAAAAATTTAATACATCCAATTCGAGCGAAAGTACATCTGCATTGATTGATTCATTGTCAAGATTGTTGTGGCTTACGTAGCCGTCACATTTCGAACGCTTATGATTCTGTGATTTAGAGAGGAGCTCCAAAATTGACTTATCAAATACATATACTCCACCATTGATTAATGTATTGTATTCTGTTTGCAACTGAAATTCTGAAATTTTTGTAGATGGCTTTTCAACATAATGTACAACCTGAGAATTAGATTTGTTAGCAATTATAGTACCATAATTGCTAAAGGTATCTAAGCTGTCATATACCTTAAAAGAAGTGTGGTTCTGAACTTGGGTTTTGTTCTGATAATTGTTTAAAAGAATCAAGGGATCAATTCCTAGAATAACAGAATTAGCACGACTTTCTTGGTGGAATTGTATCAATTCTTCAAAGGGATAATTGCAAATTATATCTCCATGAATAACTAAAATCTTCTCACAATCACTAGTTCCAAATATTTCATCCCTAAAGTAATATAGTCCACCTCCGGTTCCCATAGATTGCGGTTCGGCTAAATATTTAATATTTAAATTAGAGAATTCTTTATTAGCCTCTTCAATATATTCATCAAATGGCTTTAAATATGTAAAATAACCAAGCAAGAACACATCTATTTTCTCACCAACCGATAACTTATTCAATTTGCTAATTATATGGCTTATCAAGGGTTTTCCAGCGATTGGAAAAAGAACCTTAGGGTTGTCCATTGACAAAGGCCTGAACCTCGTCCCGGTATTTTCACCTCCTATTAATATAATTACTTTCAATGTCATGTCTTGGTTGTTTTCTTGCTCCCTAAACAAGTATTATCTATTTTTATCAAAAAGAGCAATGTGGGGCTTGATATATATAGAGCTTTTGATATTCGCACTGATTGCAAAAAAAATAATGCAGCAATAATTCGTACTATGAATCTTGCTTTATAAAATACTTAACTACATCTATAGCAGCAAGCGAGTCCTCGCTACTATCATGTTCGCCAGATTGAATAGTCCTCCCTAAATATTTGAAAGTTAAATATTTAAGAGGGAATCTGAACTTAGGTGATGTCTTATGTTTCGGGTATAGTACAGCCGTATCAACTATCCTTTCATGTATAATCCTCATTGCATTCATATCATTCTCAAGCCCGTGTCCAATTAGAATAGTATTTGAATCAAGTACTTCGCCTAATAGATTAATCAGATCTTCAAAATTCATCGCTTCTTCTTTAATTTCAGCAATCCCTGACCACTTCGTATTCAAATCTATCACCTCGCCCTTAGGTTTGACTAAAATATCAAGGATATCTTCACCACTAAAAAAATCAACAACTGTTATCCTCAACAATTCAAAGCCTCTAGTAGTAAACCCCATCTCACAGTCTAAACCAACAGCCTTAAAACTTGACTTATTTGTACCAAATAAGTCAGAAGTTCTCTTAAACGGAATTGCATATTGCATTTCTTCTGGGTTACTCCAGTAGAAAACATGATTCTTTGAAACTTCACAGCTATCAGTTTCTCCCCCAACTATGCCCCCACAACATTCGTATACCTTATTAAAGGCATCTTTTTTTATTACCTTTCCAGGGTGATAATGGCATTCTATTGGATCAAGTTGCTCGTTAAGCTTAAATTCATTATTGCATCTTCTACAAGTTCTAACATTTTCGGGCGTGCATGCCGTAGGAATATCCATTATGTATCCATATTTTATGAGGGTCTCCTTCGGAATAGCCAAAGCCTCTAGACTTTTTAGGTAATCTGCATCCGATAGCTTTTTTACCTTCTCTTCGAATTTTTCTGGATTGCTCAACTCGTAAATCTTCTTCTTAATCAATTGTGAGTAAGTATTGGAAGTGGCTCCTAAAGCAACTTTGTATTCTTCCTCTGTAGCTTCCAATATAGGCGTTTCAATGCTAGGATTCTTTTTTTTCAACACATCTACCATTGCTTGAATAAATTTCTTTCGAACTTGAATCGTAGCAGGCGCTGTTTGTTTGATTTCCTTAGGCAAAATAAACTTAGGTTCTACTGCTTTGTTAGCTTTTCCCCCACATAAGAAGCTATCTATACTACCCTGATATCTCTCAGCATTAGTACTATTATTTGCAATCTCATATTCTTTTTCAATTGCATCTTTATTGGGTGTAGTGTGATTCAATTC
Source organism: Debaryomyces nepalensis (assembly GCA_030583445.1). Taxonomy (NCBI): domain Eukaryota; kingdom Fungi; phylum Ascomycota; class Pichiomycetes; order Serinales; family Debaryomycetaceae; genus Debaryomyces; species Debaryomyces nepalensis. The sequence continues at coordinate 393,410 of JAJMIM010000002.1, read as the reverse complement.
TACAAAAATCTTAGCAATTTTTTTAACATTTATTGTTCTAACAGGCCTTGGAATCTTCAAATGGTTCAATGCTTTTGGAATTGTATAGGATGTATCCTTTGTAAGCTTATGGTTGTCAACAGGTTCATCTTTAAGATCAGGTTTCTTTATCGGATCTGGCAGTTCTTCATCTGTTAGCGGCCGTTTCGTCGGGTTCTTGTTCTCCAAATCATTTTTATGATTGAAAATACAATTGAGAATAGAGCACTTGTTATTCTTACGTAGCTCTGGGCATTCTAAGCTCCTAAAATATACATCCCTACTTCTAAACATGACATTATTCTTATCTGTTCTTTGATCCGTATAACGGAACCCTAAGTAGAGCGTAATGTTTAAAAGAGTTACCCGGTGTAACAGTTATGCAGAAAATGAAAAAATTTGAGATGTGCCCTAAGGTTCGTAACCATACGAAAAACTATATAAGGAGGCCGATCGAACACTCTTTCATGGGTTTTATCTTTTTTCTTTGTCGACGTACTTCATAGGATCATTTCTATAGGTCACGTCCCTCTTTGACTCTTCAAAAGAGCCACTGAATCCAACTTGGTTGATGAGTGAGATACCCTTATACCCTCAAAGTGAGAACTATATTTAGCTTGTCTGTAATCCTTAGCGATTCGGTCATCTATTATTTGTTTGCCTTTTATTTTGAGGATTTGAAATTTATTTCCTATCCTCACAAAAGGAGCGATGATCTTTACCCTTGTCTATATACTTCTTCGGATGTTTTAGATTTGGGTGGGCATAAGTGGCTGTCTGACAAGTTACATTGAAATTTATTTCAATAGTGACTATAGTTCAATCTCAATGTTGTCATGTCGACCTAAATAATCCTATATATGAATAAACATCCGTTTACTCAACGTTTTCAATTGTAGAAAAATATTTGCTTGTTAAGATGAAATATTTTTGCATCTCGATGAGGTCAATTACAAAAATTGCTGACATTTGAAATTTGTATATTCAGTTTTTAACGAACTATATATTATTAGGCATCCACGTCTGCTAGCTTCGATGGGTAGTCATATAACAGGTAGTAATCAACTACCTTTCGGTTCAAGTTGTTCTCTCCCTCTATAGGTAAGAAAAACATGTTTCTCCATTCAATATCACCAATGAACCAAAAGTCTAACCAATTAGTCCTGAATCCATAGTCTGTAGGAATCTCAAACTCACTTAGTGGATCATATCTTTCGGTGCTTGAGGAATGAGAGAAGGCTGATTGTATCCCTAATTTAGCAGCTAAGACGACTTGGTCTAATCCCACAAGTTTCATGCAAACGCCAAATCCATTTCCTTGTGCAGGAGGGTTCATCTTTGTTGTAGACGAAGGCAAGCCAAAATCTTTGGGCAATGTTGAATGGTTGTGACTATGATGTGCCAGTCTTACTCTTGCATCCAATGAACTGAACTCCCACGTCGTTAGACCTTTCAAAATTTGGAATGTTTGAACCAGACAAAGGAAACCTATCCATACATATTGAATTAAGCACCAGACCATTAAATTATATTGGAAGTGATGATAAGTATATCCCACACAAAGTTCATCTGATAATATGTGACATTTTTGGGACTCGTCATCACTATCGTAACCTGACGTCTTTCCCGTTACTTTAAATAGCTTAATTGATAAATGAGTGAAGACAAGAACGGCCAAATTTAAGGAGTAAACAAAAACCATAAATAGCTTATGATTTCTAACCCCAATATCATTATACACCCATGGACAATAGTGATCAAATCTAGCAACTAGCTTCTTATTGAACTTTGAATATTTAGATCGTAATGGTTTACGTACAAATGAATTTACGCAGAAATTATCTGTATCGAACTTACCGATTCTGATCAAATCTTCAATCTGGTTTAAAGTAATATTATTATCACTTGGAACGGGAACATATCCTGGATTGATGAACATTGCTTTGAAAAATGACCATGCAAACACAGATACTAAACCAGCCAATATAATATTGGAAAAGAATTTCTTAAAAAAAAGTACAGGTAAAATGTTAAATGCCCACGTAACAATACACCAAAAAGCTGTCCCTGAAAATATACCAGCTAGTAACGGAGATTTTGGGACAGCTTTATCTTCTACCAAATATGTTGGTATAACAACTTTCTGCAATACGAAGATAGATCCTGCAAATATTATCACAGATAAGAAAAGCTTTGGAATTATGAAGCCACCATGGAAGGAACAAACTTGGAAAATAAACGGTAAGATGATGTATGGAGTAAAGAAAGTTATCAATTTTCCAACTTTTGGGCTCAAGTATATCACTTTCATCTCCCAGTTGTTTCGTGGATTCCTACCACATTCCTTCAAAACTTTAGTATATGTATCGTAACAATTCATATCTTTCGCAACATCAAAGGAATTTTTACCTTGGTCGTTCTTTGTAAAAATATCAGAACCAGCTTCAACTAATACTTTCAATACAGTCCTGTAACCTTTCATAAATGCCCAATGTAAAGGAATAAATAAACTCTTATCAATTTTAGAGACATCCGCACCGAACTTTAATAATGCATTTATGGTTAGTAAGTCCCCTTGATAAGCAGCCCAATGCAAACTTGTCCTATCACAGTTATCAGGCTCGTCCACATAAAGTTGTTTCGAATTTGAGGACGATCCACAACAGCGAAATAAGAGATAAATCACTAAGGTGATATTTGAGCTATGAACCGCTAAATGCAATGCATTGTAAGACTGGGAATCACGCAATGTTGGGTCTGCAGCAGAGTTATTAATTAAATAGTCAACAATGTAAACCAATCCGTTACGGCACGCCCAATGCAATGGAGAAGCCTTTAACTCTCCTCCTAAGATATTCGGATCTGCTTTTGAGTACTCATTCTCAATAAGGTATTTAACTATACTCAATCTATTATTGATTGCTGCCCAATGCAAGGCTGTGATTCCGTCGCTGAAAGTATCATTAGCTCCTATATCACCGCTGCATATTAATTCTGTAACTTTAGCTAGGTCACCCAGCTGACACGAAGACATAAAAGTGTGCAAAGTGGGATTCAATTCTTGTTCGGATGGGCCAGCATTTTGTTCATCAAAAGTCTCTCCTTCTGCCTTCGATGCCACATCAGAGGTTTTTTGTGAACCTGTTTCTAAATCATCGTCTCTTCCAGATATATTATCTTCTGTCTGCGTACGTTGCATGTCTTGAATACTATTCAGAAGCTCCTCACCTTTAATATCCTTGTTGGATTCCAATGCTCCTTCAGACGTACTCAGTTCAATTAGTGTGTTATTTTCCTTACTTATATTTTTGTCGAATATTTTAGATTCCTCATGATCAACGGCTATGCCACTTGATCTATTGTCCACTTCTTGTGCATTACCCTTTGATTCGCCATCAACATCACTTGATATCGAGTCTTCTTGGGACAAGAGAGGTATATTATGGAGCTCATTACCAGTGTCCTTTTCTACCATTGTTGAGTATATACATAAAACGATACGAATATATCTCTAAGTATAAAACTCGTAATAAATTTCGAGCTTAAAATCGTGCATGTCTATGATTGAAAAAAAAAAATTTACGTCTATAACCATACACACATGATTAATAAAGTACTTATATAGGCAAATGCATATTCAGTTTAGTCCACAACATGGTGCTCTAAAGACTATTCATTTGTTTCCTACTCACCATTTCCACTTCTTTTATTTAATGAAGATAAACTCTTCATTGACACAGCATCTTCATTATGTCTACCATTCGAAAGAGTGGTGTCGTCTCTTCTAGGAGAAAGGGAACTTTGATACGAAGACGTTGTCACTGTCGTTGGATGGGCCTGGGTAGTTGCTTGCAGTGAGTGTAAAGAACTGGTGCTATCTGATGCCGAATGTATGTACGACTTTATCTGCTCACCAGCCTTAATAGCACCTGGCTTTACCTTCTCATCAACAAACGGCTGGACCTTGTCATTGATGAAGCTTGGTCTCACTTCGTCGGCGCTAATTACACCCATGTTTTTCTGGCCCACTCGGGTCAAGTGCTTCTCCAACAAGAGGAAGTTTCTCAGGTTGGCCTTATATCCGACCTCGACCAAATCGCCTACGATGGGTATCAATCCCAACAAAAAGTCAATGAGAATGTTCAACAAGAACAAAAGCTGCAAATCCAATGGCATTCCGTCGTCCAACTTCCTAGCTGTCTGCAAGATAGTCAACGACCAGTACGACGAAACTATGGTACCAAGGATTGGAACCAATCCCACCACATTGGAAAATCCAAATTTGACTCCCAAAAATGAAAACCACATATCGTACCGGTATGCTTTCTTCTTGACTCTATGCAATATGGCTTCATCCCTTTTCGTTAGCCCGTCTGGAATTCTTCTAGTGATTTTCTTATACTTCGTTTTCTCATTCTTATCTACCCCAATTGGAACAAACTCATAGTAAGGATCCTCAACCCCAAACCTATTCCATTGATTGTCCTTGAGTATTCTATTTGTGATGTACTTGATAACAAACGATGACATGTTGATAATAATCTTTTTATGATAATTGAGTTGCTGGTCAAACTCATTTTAAGGGCCTCACTGAATAGCTGCAAATGGTTGCTGTGTGAGCATGTGATTTACGGACATAAAAAATTTATTACCACACCATAGAAATTATTTTACTGAGTGGTTTTAATGAACAACCCCTAATATAAGCATCTGGTTAACTCAACTGATCAATATGGTCGTAAGAGAAGCATTAGGTGGTGTGGTACGCCGATTGCCTTATTCAGGATATCTTCCCAGGTCAATATTGGGACACGAAGATGATTATAATCAAGATGAGCTCGCTGCCCTTAACTATACCACAACTAGGGAACGTAGCCCGAAAGACACTATTCATCATAGAATCCTAAGCAACCGTGCTGAGAAAATGAGTAACGATAACAGTGATGAGGCATTAATGGAATTGACGTGCTTAAATTATTGTGACACTTTCGATGATTCATCTATAGAAATCTCGCCAATCAACAGGTTGAAATACTACCAATCAATAAACAAGGTGAAATCGGATCATAGTGATGCTAGTGAAACACTAGTTCCGTCTACCTCGAACCTGAATGTATCATTTGGTGCTGGAAACACCTACAGGCGAAACAAGCTAACACCGGTCGAAGAGTCTGCGGAAGACAGAGAAATCAAGGCATTGAGAATTGAGGCCTATCTTAACGAGCAAAATAAGAAGTTTGATGAGCTTGTCAACAAAAATCTTGACAAAGTTTTGCAGGATACGTCGGGTGACTTCAAGAAAAACATTATAGGATTTTTTGATGTGTTTGACTATAGTCTCCAGGACAAAGTTATAGACGTTTCTAATATTATTGGAATAGCATGTAACTCTGCCTTAAACCTTATGCATCTTAATAGAGATCGTTCAAAGATTTCCGATGAAGGACTGGATCTAGAATCGGTGACAGAAGAAAACGGCGATCTTGCAGGTAAACAGTTCGATAAGATTGCCAATGCAGTAGAAAATAAGTCTTCAGTGGATTCGCTTTTGGTCTCGCTAGATTACGAAACAAAAGTTGAATTATTCAATCTGTTGAAGGAGGAGTTATATGTGAATGAAGGGAATGTTTTTCCCAAACCAGAGAGTGATCCATATCTATCAAACGATACCTCTCCCGTCAGTAATAATAGTGATTTATTGATTGACAAAATACAAATGTGTGTTTTAATCTCAATTAAATTGATATTTACTGGCATAAAGCTAACAGTCCCACTCGGCAAACTTTTATATCAGAAATTCAAAAATGACCAAATGTTTATCGTCAATAGTAAGAATGCAAACAAATTTTTGATGTTTATAATCAAACTAATGAAATTATTGGAATCACAATTGAATAATGAAAAGGTCTTGAATTATCATTACGGCTATGAAGGCGATTCTAACGAGAGTAGATTACAGTTGAGTCTGTTACATAATGAGAACCTATTCGTGAGAGATACTGCAGACTTGCCATCAAGCAGTCAATCAAATGATACTTCTTGGAAAAGCGCTATCATGGAATACATCCTATTTAAATATATGAGTGGTCCTAACGCTAGTGATAAGCGGTCTGATCCAAAATATTCGAAATTCTTTGCACATCCAAGAAGTGCCCCTGTCTCATCGTCATCAAGTCATTCCTTCAATAAAAGTGCCAATAACGATTCGGCTACTACATACACTAACCTCCGCGACCCGTTGTCTGTTTTAAAAGTCGCTGAACAGTTTCTTGACGAATTCTGAATGCTAATTCAGACTACGAAGCTTGCATTTTTTAATGCAACTATCGATAATCGATTTTTATTTCTTCTGTTAGTGCTACATGACGATACTTGTATCTATATCTATAGTGATATTTCTATTAAAATGGGTGGTAAACGGTACTATGGGATATTTACTATCTCAAATGTTTGGGTCTGGTGTTTGGGTTTTTTCTGTTTGGCTTAGCAAGTCTAGCAGAACTCAATTGTAACATATTTTATCCAGTTAAGGAATTTCATAGACTTTTTCTCCTATTTAAGCAGGCCTAAAGGAGTCGCTCGACCAATAAGAGGCGCGTATTATATGCGGGTAACCAGTTTTCGCGGTTACCCTGCCTTTCTATTTGCTGCTGGTAAATAAATTGCTCTTTTCCTGAAATTTTCGGTCACCATTAAAGTCATTCAAAAATCCGGATTTAATTTTTCATAGTTTTTAGTTCTTGTTCACACATTTCACGCCCCCTTATTATAGGTATAATTAATATATTACATATTATTTATATTAACCTATACTAATTTTTTCATCTATTGAATAATATAACGTTATCATATACGTATATTATTGATAGATTGATCTACAGGCTTTCAGAATCTTTAGTTTCCTTTAGCCGCCCACTTGTTTGCTGACACCTTTATTGGTACGTTCAGGGAGAACATCTAATTTGCCGGCACATCCGCACCAAACGTTTGAGGTTTATGCACAGCGAATTAAAATCTGTGCTGATTGTATATTTGTGGTAATTACACGATTTCAGTTTATCTGATTACGGCATTATTATATAATCAACACCGTTAACAACACAACACCCTGGTATTATGGCTTTATGTTCACCAGTGTTTAATAAAGCGAATAAGCGTCGCTGCTCATTCCAAGACCACACTATTTCCAAAAAAGTATGCGGAAGTCTCTTCCCTTCGTCGATTGCGTGTTACTCGTCGTCTGATGATCAAAACGATGATTCGTCTGATGAGCAATCATGCTACAACGCAGACCAAATAAAGGCCAAGAGAAGAGCATCAACTAGGGTTTCATTCTGTATGGATTCGGAATTATGCAGAGCAGTTTCGAAGTACAGTGATGACGAAGAAGACGATAGTACTAAAGACAGTGCGTCCACTAGCGGCTGTACCCTCATAAATAACTCAAGAAAAAATAGTCTCACAGAACTGTCTAAGAGTATAGTTTCTGATGGCGATAAGGTATCGCGGTCTCGTTGTTTTGAATATTTGGTTGGTGCTATTGATGAAGCGTGGGCAAGGTATTGCGACGTAACTACTTCAGTTGAGGATGAGGTGTATGGCTACAATACACCTTCCTCAGTTGTGACCGATGATGAAGATTGTCTTGGTAATACTACAGACATTACCGACTACGAAAGTGACTTTGAAATTTCAAAGTCACACAGGTCATCCGTTTCTTCGGGTGACAAATCAAATTCTTCTTCGCTACAAGCGTTGAAGGACCGTCTCACGAAAGCAAAATACTTCTTGCAAGATCTTGTTGATTCCGATGATTTAACTGATGTTACTTCTTTTTGGAAGAGATGGGATATGATAAAATATGCAACTATTGAATTAGTTGAAGATGATGATGATGACGAAGTTATTGAGTCGACCATCGATGAGTTAGAAGATGGTCGGTGTTTTGTAAATTAATATTTTTTTATTTGTTTGCTTTATATGTTAGGTTTAAGAGGTTAATTGCGAGGGTATAAATTGGTATAAAATTATTTCGAAAATTATTTAGTTTGGTTAATTATATACTTGTACAATAGATTATCATCATATGATTTATATTTGCTGTAGTTAAGGATTTGAATTGTTTTATGATTTTGAGAATTGCTCAATATGCTTTTGAGAATTGCTTCATATGCTTTATGCGACTTTTTTCAGAATTCCTATGAATTAAAACTGAATTCAACGAAGAAGTTTGCCTATTCCACTTAAAAAAATGTTACTTAAATCAATATATCTATTCTTCTTTTTGGCAATTGCTTTTGCCTCTGAACTTCAAATAGGTAAGTTGAGTTTAAATCTATTATTACTGGATGATCTACTAACCAAATAGGAGTTTTAACTTCAGTTCCAAAAGAAAAATGTAATGTTAAATCCAAATCGGGGGACTTTATCAGTGTCCATTATGAAGGTAAATTAGAGGATGGAACGGTATTTGATTCCTCTTACTCAAGAGGACAACCAATTACTTTTCAATTAGGTATTGGCCAAGTTATTCAAGGCTGGGATCAAGGATTGACTAGAATGTGTATTGGTGAAAAGAGAAAGTTAACTATCCCATCTCATTTGGCATATGGAGATAGAGGAATTGGTCCTATTCCTGCAAAGGCAACACTTGGTATGTATATACTCTCTCAGATGATCATTTCATAGAATACTAACAGAATAGTCTTTGTTGCTGAATTAGTTGATATTGCTGGTTCAAAGAACCATGATGAGCTTTGAGTAGTATATAGCTTGAAAATGAAAATTGTATACAATAATATATTATTCTTGCAACAATATACTTAGATTTATTAAAAAATAGATTTCGCTAATTTGAAAAATAGTATTTAATGGTAATCGATAACAGAGTATTCAAACCATGTCTAAATTATTAAAAGAATTCATAGCCAGCAAAGCTAGCTTTCGTACAGTCTATAATACATCTTCAATTGGATTGACAAAGAAGATTAAAAGAATATGTATTCTAGATTCATCGTTTAATCCCCCACATCTAGGACATCTCTCGCTTGTCAAGGAATCACTTAATTATAACTTTAATGAACTACAATCTGAAGATAAGATAGTGTTGTTATTATTATCTGTTAAAAATGCTGATAAAATTGTTCCACAACCGGCTTCATTTGACCATAGACTTGAAATGATGATCAAACTAGCAGACTATATCAATACATCATTTAAAGTGGATGTAAAAGTGGGTCTAACCAATCATGCCAAGTTCGTAGATAAATCAGAATCCATTAAAGCGTATTTAAATGATAATTTGCTTTTAACTTCAGGTACTCGATTGACATTCTTAGTTGGGTTTGATACATTAGTCAGAATCTTGGACCCTAAATACTACACTACAGGAACTCTCGAGCAATGTTTAAACGGCTTTTTTGAGATTTCAGATCTCTTTTGTTTGACTAGAAACGATGGATCTATTTCACTAGAAGGTCAATTCCAATATTTGGAATCCATGTCTAACGGAAAATTAGAAAACATTCCTAAATCTTGGTCATCAAAGATCTTTTTATTTCACAACGAATCATTAAGATTGAGCGAAATAAGCTCGTCCTATATCAGAACAAACATTAGAGAAGGAAAGGACGAATGGTTTGATAAATCAATTCCTGATATTAGAAATTATATAATAAAAGAAGGAATTTATAATTGAGAACACAAGTAAAAAAATATAAAGATAAAGATTAGATAAAGTTGTATCTAGATTACTAGAAGCAAAAACAAAAGTGATAAAAGATTCCTAAATTTTCCAGTCCTGAACTGGTTCTCGGCGTTTGAAGTGAACTTTATACTATGTTCATTAGTTTCTGATGTGTCTAGAATTCCTCCTTCGGTAGGAGTATCGGCCGTTATTCTTTCATTATTTGCGTTAATGCATTCAATTTTACCACCCCTGATAACTGAGCTAAGCTCACTTTTAGTCCACTTAGTACAATCGAAAGAGGTATCAGACGATTTAATTTTAGCACTGCCTTTAACTAACTTTAGATTCTTTAAGTTTGTCTCATTTATGTTGCCTACTAATTCTATTGCTCCTCCTATGATATTCAACTTAGGAAAGAAATCAATCTTGTCCACTTTTGTATTATTAACAATCATTAACCCTCCCCCTATTTCTGTGACATTAGGGAACTCAATTTTGTTTAGGTTTGCATTTTTTAATAAACTTAAAGTCCCACCTATTGACTTAAGAATAGGTAAATTTAGAGTCGCAAAGAGATTATTAACAAAATTAATTGAAGACTCAATTTCTTCCAAACTGCTCAACTCTAAATCAAGCACATCATGGATACTTAGATTTTTAGCTGTATGTAGTTTTGGTAAAGAAACTCTGACATCTCTCGAGTTTGCTGCGATATGCAATCTACCAGTTATCTTTTCGACGTCGCAGTCAATTGTTTCGAGGTATCGATTATTATTTATATCCAATATATCTAACTTTCCAGTCAAAAACCCCGGAAAATCCACTAATGAAGTGTCAGAAATAGTAATACTCTCGGCCTCTTTAATTGCATTTCCGAAGTATGCCTCATTTAAAATGGGCAAGACTTCCCAATCAATAATTTTCACATAACGCAAAGATGTGAAAGAGATTAATGTCAACGATGTTAACTCCTTTAAAGAAAATTTGTTGCCAATCCTATGGACATTATCTGCTTCAATCCTAATTAAATTAGGAGCGCGTTGGATATCTAAGTTCCCGAATATATTCATAATTCCACCAAACTGAATTATAGGTTCATCGTAATCTGTAACTACAATATCACCTGTGATAATTTTGCAATCACTAATTGCATTCATATCTGCGGAACTTTCGATATAGTTAACTTCTCTCGAACATTTATCAGGTATCCTCTCATTTGGGCTAATATTTCCTTCAAATACTTCTTCATTGGTAGACAGATTAGAAGATCCTAAAGTTCCTGTTATAGCTAATGCTAAAACAGCTATTAAATGTTAGTAAAAGCAAGGAAAAACTAGGTTTGTAAACATCTTTTCGTACCTTCTGCTGTTGGAGTATCAGTCAATGGGTGCCTTCCGTCGGGATTGACACTTAATACTAAACCAACAATAAATAAAACAATCAAATACATTTGAAATATATGCATATTCAAGACTTATAACTTAATGTTCTAAATCTTCTTGTTAAAAGATAATTTTAAATTATAAAGCTTACATGCCACAGACATAATATTCGATTTGCATTTTGCACCCAAAAAAATACCAGGAATGAATTTTCGGGTATAAATTTGATGGTACAAATATGGACGTACTAGGTTTAGCTAATCTTTTTATTTCTATTATCATATTTATAAAAGGTAAAATTTATTGAAATTATAAGACATTAAATTAATATTTTGCATAGTTTATTTAAATGTTAATTTTTACATATTATTATAATTTTTGTCAATTTTATTATTCTCTTCAAAATTATAGAAAAATATTTATTAACATTACAGATGATATTAGACATATATTTTATTATCAATTGTAAGATAGCATGAATATAGGGGATTTTAAAATAATATCTTCTAAAATTCAGAAAAATAACTTATTTTAGGTAAATGGTTTTAGTTCCAACGGCTATTAGGGACAATCCTTATTAGCTCAGTTGGTAGAGCGTTCGGCTTTTAAGGATTAAAGATTTCTGTCAAAGAGTCGACCGAAATGTCCAGGGTTCGAGCCCCTGATGAGGAGTCCTATTTTTTTTGTAATTTGATATTACATCAAATAGAAACCAGCTAATAAAACCTTCTAAAAGATTCAGATCTCTCAAGAATTAAGAAGACCATATTTTTTATATCTAATAGTACATCCAACCTGAATGCTGATTCAAGGCATAAGAGCTAGTTGTTTTGCATTTTATATGAATTTACCATATAATTACTGTAAACTACATGATGTAAATATAATTGGGGTTGAGTAGGTATACGTGTTGGACCTTGTAAGCATTATTGGCGGCCTGAGAGACTGTCTCGGAGTAGATTATCTTCAGATATGTGTAGATTCTTAGTATGTCCTTCATACAAAAAAATCTCATCGCATCGAATGTGTACTTTTTTTTTCAGTTCTAACAAATTATTGATAAGTACATTCTCCAGTATATTGTCGCTATATCTATTACAAAGATATTAACACCTGGTTAAGATGAATAGCATTAGTAATAATATAGTTGTAAATATAGAAAAGTCTGAGTTTTTGTACCAGATTTTTCAAGATCATAATTCATTAAAGAATGTTCCCAACAACATTAAATTTGATAGGACATTACCGGTTCATGAAAATTTGAATAATTTATCCTTGTTTGCATTACACCCATCAACTACTATCCCAATATTTTATTCTTGTAAGCCAATTTTTCTTGACTTAATGTCAAGGTGGATCAGCGATCCTTCTAAGTTTGAACTCGAGTACAATAAAATTCATTCAAATGGCAAGGCTAATCAAGCTTCAGGATCTGTTATACTCGCTGCTTTATCCAGATTGATTGGTTTATGCAATGAGTCCTTGAACTTAATTGAGCACTTCATTACAGAGATTGATTTTTTTTCTAATTTAAATAAGATACTCAGTGCATCTGGGCCATTAGCTAACCACGAAGAACTAGAGCATATTTTGTTAGCATATTATAGATTGCTTTACTGGGATATTGGAAGATTTAAAAAATTTATTGTCCCAAGAACACTATATTCAATTATTCAGATTGATGATACCCGTTATGATGTATCCAAATATTTAGCAATCCAAATTTTATCTAGATACTTAAATGCTTCTGAAAAAGCACAAGCTGATATGATGAATAGTCATCTAAAACTGAAGGATACTTTGCAAGGGCTGTATGAATCAGACCTGGCTATTAACTATAAATTTTTGCATTTGATTGAGGCCAAGAGATTATCCAACTTCTCAAAGTTGCCTGAAGATGTTGACATTCAAGTTTCTGCAAACTCTCTTGTTGTGGAACCAAAAGATTTAAATCATCTTGTGACCTCCATATGTGGAATATTAGTTCCTAATTTCAATAAGCAGTTTACCAATCCAACTCAAGTTACGATTAATGAGTCAGGCTTTGTTCCATCTGAAAATTCAGTTGAAGTGTTAAGGAAGTTAGCCTATAATATTCAGAATAATAAATCGGTTATGCTCTACGGGAGAAGTGGTGCAGGTAAGACATTTCTCATTAATCAAGTGGCACAGTACATGTCATGTCAAGACTCTATTGTTAAGATACATTTGGGAGAGCAAACAGATGCCAAACTTTTATTAGGAACGTATACTTCTGGTGAAAAACCTGGTACCTTTGAATGGAGATCAGGTGTTCTAACCACCGCCGTGAAGGAAGGTAAATGGGTTTTGATTGAAGATATCGATAAAGCACCAACAGAGGTATTATCTGTTTTATTAACTTTATTGGAAAAAAGAGAAATAACTATTCCCTCTAGAGGTGAGGTTATTAAAGCAAAGAATGGGTTCCAAATGATTTCAACTATAAGAATGGCCAATGATTCTTCTAAAGATACCATTCCTGATTTAATTGGCCTCAGATTATGGGAACTAATTAAAGTGGATATTCCAACTGAGAGTGATTTAAAGAATATTTTATTAACAAAATTCCCTCTTTTAAAGAACTTCATTGTATCCTTTATCAGATGCTATAATGAAATCATTAGGATATACTCCTTGAGTTCATTTATTTCATTAAACAAAGGCTCACATCCAAGAAATATTTCAGTTAGAGATTTAATGAAATTTTGCGAAAGATGTAATAGAATGCTCAAAAATGAAGGAATTGATAACACAAGCCAATTGTTAGAGTCGTCCGTATATGATAATATATTTGCAGAAGCTGTTGATTGTTTTGGAAGTGCCGTAACTGAATATAGTGCATTGCTTCCATTGATAAATGCCATTGGTGAAACATTGGAAATCCCTAAATCAAGAATAAACTTGTTTTTAAATAAGCATTCTCCTAATTTACTCAATGAGGATAACGCTCTTAAGGTTGGAAGAGCTACCTTGTTTAAGTCAGCTAGTGATAAAGCGATGTTTACAAAGAAGAAGGGCGGTAATAATTCTTTTGCTAAAACGAATCATTCGTTGAAACTAATGGAACAAATTGGAGTTGCAATACAGATGGTTGAACCTGTTTTATTAGTAGGTGAAACCGGTACTGGTAAAACGACTGTCGTGCAAGAAGTTGCTAAGATGATGAATAAAAAGTTAACTGTTATAAATGTTTCTCAACAAACAGAAGCCGGCGATTTACTAGGTGGTTACAAGCCAATTAATACTAAGACTGTAGCAGTTCCATTGCAAGAAGTGTTTGAGAATTTGTTTATTGCTACTTTTTCGAAAAAGAAAAATGAAAAGTTTTCTCAAATATTATCGAAGTGTTTCAATAAAAACCAATGGAAGAATGTTATAAAATTATGGTTCGAAGCTCTCAAAATGGCAAAGGATTTACTTTCAAAGCAAGAAAACGATTCTGATGATGATGATGGAAATGGTGCCCCGAAGAAGAAACGTAAGTTAAGATCCTATGAAAAGTCAATTTTATTAGACAAATGGATAGAGTTTGAGACAAAAGTAAAAGACTTTGAAATACAATCATCTTCATTAGAGAATTCTTTTGTCTTCAATTTTGTTGAAGGTTCGTTAGTTCAAGCTGTAAGAAATGGAGACTGGTTGCTTTTGGATGAAATCAATTTGGCCTCCTCTGATACATTGGAAAGTATATCTGATTTATTATCAGAAACATTGGATCAGAGATCTATTTTGTTGACGGAAAGGGGAGATGTTGAATCAATTAAAGCACATAAAGATTTTAGAATATTTGGTTGTATGAACCCATCTACCGACGTTGGTAAAAAGGATTTACCGTTAAGTATACGTTCTAAATTCTCAGAAATTTATGTACATTCACCAGATAGAGATATTCAAGATTTGCTTTCAATTATTGACAAGTATATTAACAGATATGCAATCGGAGATGAGTGGGTTGGAAACGATATTGCTCAACTATATCTAGAAGCAAAGAGGTTAGCGGAATCTAACAAGATTGTAGATGGTGCCAACCAAAAACCACATTTTAGTATTCGTACATTAACAAGGACATTGATATATGTACGTGATATTGTTTCGATTTATGGATTGAGAAGATCATTATATGAAGGTTTCTGCATGTCATTTTTAACGTTGTTGGATGTAAAATCAGAGGAAATTTTAAAGCCAATTATTGTACAGCATACTATCGGGAAGCTCAAAAATGCCAAGTCAGTCATGAGCCAATGTCCTCCACCTCCAGTGAATAATCCTGATGATTATGTTCAATTTAGACATTACTGGATGAAGCGAGGACCTGGAGAACTTAATGATCAACCAGATTATATTATCACTCCTTTTGTGGAAAAAAATTTGCTTAATTTAGTTAGAGCAACTGCAGGTAGAAGATTTCCGATATTAGTTCAAGGTCCAACTTCCGCAGGTAAAACTTCAATGATAAAATACTTGGCAAATATAACAGGGCATAAATTTGTCCGTATCAATAACCATGAACATACAGACTTACAGGAATATTTAGGTACATTTGTGTCTGATTCGACAGGTAAATTGACATTTAAAGAGGGTGTTTTAGTAGAGGCTTTACGTAAAGGACATTGGATTGTTTTAGATGAATTAAACCTTGCACCAACAGATGTTTTAGAAGCATTAAATCGTTTGCTTGATGATAACAGAGAATTATTTATCCCAGAAACCCAAGAGGTAGTTCATCCTCACCCAGATTTTATGATTTTTGCTACACAGAACCCTCCTGGTCTTTATGGTGGTAGAAAGATGCTTTCTAGAGCTTTCCGTAATAGATTTTTAGAATTACATTTTGATGATATTCCTCAAGATGAATTAGAAATAATTTTAAAAGAAAGGTGTAAAATTGCTCCATCTTACGGTAAGAAAATTGTTGAAGTGTACAAGCAATTGTCTATTCAACGTCAATCAACAAGGTTGTTTGAGCAGAAGAATTCGTTTGCAACTTTGAGAGATTTGTTCAGATGGGCGTTGAGAGATGCAGTTGGTTATGAAGAATTAGCTGCAAACGGATACATGCTATTAGCTGAAAAAGTTAGAAAAGCAGATCAAAGAACAGTTGTCAAGGAAACTATTGAAAAGGTTATGAAAGTTAAGTTGGACATGGACTCATACTATGAGAAATTAGAAATTAAGGAATTAATGGATAAAAACTCCTCAATAGTTTGGACGAAAGCTATGCGTCGGTTGGCAGTTCTTGTTTCCACTTCTATAAAATATAATGAACCTTTATTATTAGTTGGTGAAACTGGTTGTGGTAAGACTACAGTCTGTCAGATTCTTTCAGATTTCATTGGGAAGCAATTAATAACCCTTAATGCCCATCAGAATACTGAAACTGGTGATATTTTAGGTGCACAAAGACCAGTTCGTAATAGATTTGAAATCCAAAGTAATTTATTTAACAATTTGATTGAACTTTTTGGAATTCTTGGAATGGAAGTTTCACTTGAAGATTCGAAATTAGACGATTTAATCAAGAAGTATAATTCTATTACATCATTTGAAAAGGTTGATCCAGAACTTATTACTGCTATCGAAGAAGGTAAAAGAAATTCTGCCGCATTATTTGAATGGAATGATGGTCCATTGATTCATGCCATGAAAGAGGGGAATCTTTTTCTTCTTGACGAAATTTCTCTAGCAGATGATTCGGTATTAGAAAGATTAAACTCTGTTCTAGAGCCGGAAAGGAGTATATTGTTGGCTGAAAAAGGACTGGATGATGCCTTTATTACGGCTAATGAGAGTTTCAAATTTTTAGCTACAATGAATCCTGGAGGAGACTATGGTAAGAAAGAACTTTCTCCAGCTTTGAGGAATCGGTTTACAGAAATTTGGGTACCGTCAATGGATGATTTTAATGATGTTCGGCAAATCGTTGTATCCAAGCTTAAGAATTCGGCTAAAACCCTTTCTGAACCAATTGTGCAATTTTCTGAATGGTATGGCGTGAAATTTGGAGGAGGTCAAGTTAATAGTGGTGTTATTTCTCTTCGTGATATCTTAGCATGGGTTCAGTTTGTGAATTCTTCAGAAAGTACGATTAGTAATGAAGCTGCTTTATTACATGGTGCATCAATGGTATTTATTGATGCGCTTGGTACAAACAATACTGCTTATTTGGCTGAGAACGAAACGAGATTGAAAGAGCATAAAAATGAATGTGTAAGAAAGTTGTCTGAATTTTGCGGAATAGATTTATTAAAGTATTATGATGATAAGTTTACAGTTGAATTAACCAACAGCAAGATGTCTTTTGGGTTATTTTCTATTCCAAGAGTAGAGGGCACTGAAGCTAGCGATTCATTTAACTTACATGCTCCTACTACTGCTGCAAATGCCATGCGTGTTGTTAGAGCCATGCAAGTTCATAAACCGATACTTTTGGAGGGAAGCCCTGGGGTAGGTAAAACCAGTTTAGTTTCTGCATTGGCAAAAGCAAGTGGAAACTCTTTAATAAGAATCAATTTATCCGAACAAACCGACTTGGTTGATTTGTTTGGGTCTGATGCTCCGGCAGAGGGTGGTAAAGCAGGTGAATTTACCTGGAGAGATGCTCCGTTTTTAAGAGCTATGCAAAAGGGTGAATGGGTCTTGTTAGATGAAATGAATTTGGCATCACAATCCGTTTTAGAAGGTCTAAATGCTTGCTTGGACCATCGTGGTGAAGCGTATATTCCAGAATTAGACAAGTCATTTTCATGCCACCCAAATTTTGTTGTTTTTGCTGCTCAGAACCCACAATATCAAGGTGGTGGTAGAAAAGGTTTGCCTAAGTCCTTCGTTAATCGGTTCACAGTTGTATATGTTGATGTTTTGAAATCAGAAGATTTAAACATGATTGCTCAACATTCATTCCCAAATATAGATGCGAATACGAGCTCAAGAATGATTCAATTTATGTCGGAATTAGAAAAAGAAGTTGTTATTAACAAATCATGGGGATCTTCAGGTGGGCCATGGGAATTTAATCTTCGTGATACTTTGAGATGGTTAGAATTATACAGTTCTAAAAATATTTGTGGTGATTTATCACCTGGAGATTTTTTGAATATGATAGTTTGTGAAAGATTCCGCACAAAGGAAGACAGAAAGAAAGCCAAGGCTTTATTTGAGTCAATATTTGGTCAAAACATTGAGCGTGATAATTTCTATTCCATAGGAGA
Source organism: Debaryomyces nepalensis (assembly GCA_030583445.1). Classification (NCBI taxonomy): domain Eukaryota; kingdom Fungi; phylum Ascomycota; class Pichiomycetes; order Serinales; family Debaryomycetaceae; genus Debaryomyces; species Debaryomyces nepalensis. The sequence goes on along the minus strand of JAJMIM010000002.1, from coordinate 375,093 downwards.
AGACTTTGTTCAGGTTGGAAGCGCTATAATAAGAAGGAAGAGAACAATTCAACATCTTACTGGATCCAAGTTAATTCCTTTACAGTGTAACTTCCCTTACATAGAATCAGCAATTCACTGTATTAACCAGAATTTACCCTTGATTCTTACAGGTCCTACTAATTCAGGAAAGACTGAGTTAATTAAATTTATAGCTGATATTGTTGGCACAAAGATTGATGAATTTGCTATGAATAGTGATGTTGATAGTATGGATATTCTAGGCGGATACGAACAGGTAGATCTTACCAGAGCCATAACTTCACTTATAGCTAGCCTCCGTAATGTTTTGATTGATTTAGTCATTGTTAATCTAAACTCACAAGATACAGAACCAGTAATTTTATTGCAATCTTTGGAAATAATTCAATACATTGATAAAGAAGAAATCGATGTTTCCAATTTTAATGAGTTCCATAGATTCTTTAAATCTTATTTGTCATTCTATTCCAATAATGAGCTTTTAACTCTTTTTAATGATTCCCTAGAGTTAGAAAGAAAGGTGAAAGAAAACAAAAGTGTCAAATTTGAATGGTTTGATGGACTTCTAGTCAAGGCTGTCGAAAAGGGTAACTGGTTGATTTTAGATAATGCCAACCTTTGTAGTCCATCTGTTCTTGATAGATTGAATTCTTTACTAGAAACAAACGGTACTTTAATTCTTAATGAATGCAGCTCCGAAGATGGTAACCCTAGAATGATTAAACCTCATCCAAACTTCAGGCTTTTTTTGACTATGGATCCAAAGCATGGTGAATTATCTCGTGCTATGAGAAACAGAGGAATTGAATTATATATGGATTCTCTAAAAGATAGATTGTCGAAGTTCGACTGCAGTTGTCTTGGATTCCCTGTCATTGAAAAATCAAATAAGAATTTGGAAGAAAAAATGAAGAATTTAGCTGTTAATGATGGCAAGTTCAAGCCAACGTTATCTTTTATTGCCTCAAATTTGTCGGCAGTGAGATTTTACGCTTTATTGAACGATATTTTTGATAGATATGAACATCAAAATAAGAATGCGATAATTAGCGTCCTTACTAGTACACTTCCATTTATATGTCTACTGGATTTGGAAGAATGGAGATCCTCTGTATGCTCATCTACGGAATTCAATTCGGAACAAAAATATTTCTGTAATAATTTGATTTCTAAAGTCGAATTTTTGTACAACAATGGCTTAGTCGATAAATTGGTTGATATGTATCAACCTTTAAAGGATATAGTAGATAATATAATTGGAGATTCTACCAATTTTATAATTTGCCAATCCTTACATCCACTTTCAAATTACAGTCTTCACAGTTACATTTCAAAGGTGTCTCCATTTTTTGATTCATCTGAGCCAACTTTCTTTTTTGAAATTATTTCGGGTATAATGTTTGCTTCTTCATCCTTAAAGCAGTTAGAGGAGAGGTCACTTAATGGTAAAATAAGTGAATTATCCTATATAGAAAGATCGGCTGCGTTTGATCTCGGCAGGAATATAAAAAAGGTTCCTAAATTGGAGATATATCAGTTTGTCAAGTATGTGAGCCGTTTTATACATAATGCTTTCCAAAGTGCCTTAGTGGATAAAGTGTTCAGCAGCAAAAGACTTTATAAAGCTCTATTTGATTTGCAGGTAATTTGGAAAAATCTATTTGACACTGCTCATGACCAAGATGAATCTAAACTAAGAGTTTATAGAGATCTAATTCTTACGTGGATTGATACCTATAAAGATGATGCCTTTATCGCAGACATAATTGAAGAATTAAGGAAGGCTGTTGAGTCATTCGGAGAAGCTTTGATATTAAAATCTGGTTTTTCAATGTCTGCAATTTGGGAAAAATTTAGAAATTCATATCCGCTTACAGAGAATGCTTGGAATAATGCTCAAACATTGTTCTCTTTAGCTAATGAATTTGATTCAATTGCACAAGAACAGTTGAATGATACGACTGTCGATGTGACAAATCTAAGAAGTACTATCTTAGAACTCTACAAAGATATTGTGGAAGACAAAATAACGGATGATAATTTCTTAATAATTGCAAGGGATTTGAAGCAAGGTATTTTACAATTGAAAGAAGTGTCTAACAAGTTTATTTTTAAACGTCATAACGAATTTAAATACGAATTTGCATTGTTGTCAAACTTTATTGAGTCAGAGTTTAACAACAAGGATAGAACTGAATTGTTAACATTAGCAACGCTCTCCGGAAAGTCTACACTTTCGTTTTTAAGATCTTCAGGATCTTGTTTTGCCCCTTATCCGTCTATATTTGATAGCCTTTGGACAATCTCGGATGGAAAATGCCATTCTTTGGTCCCCGGACTCTTCTCATACGAGATGATATCCTCATTGTTATCAAAGAGTCAGAAATTTTCCAATTTACCAGGCAAAAACTTACAGCAAAATCTTGATGATATCAAAACGTTCTCAGAAAGCTTAATAAATAATTCAGATTCAATTTTAGAGAATCAAAGTATATTGTTTAGTAAGCTATTACTTTCCTGGTTTTTAAAGATTGTTGATGCACATATTTTATCTTTCGAGCCCTTCGATAGAGATCTTATCACCGATTTGGCAAACAAATTTAGTAGTAACAGCGAGTTTATCGAAGACCTTATTATCGTTTCCCGAAAATCTGATAATAAAGAATTTGTTGGAATTTGTGAAGAATTTATTTTCCCATCATTATATCTTGCAATTAATAGTAACTCATTGGAAATACTAGGTAAGGCATGGATTTTATTTTCTTGTGGTGCAATTCAGTTATTTGCACCAAGCTCGGCTTATGATCCTGCAATAAAGGAACATGTAATTTATCAAAAATTCATGGACCAACAAACGTTATCGCAACAAATGATACATGCCTGGATATGCGCAAGAGAAGCCCTTAGCGGAGATTCTGAAATGCATGTAGAAAAAGTTATTCCAATAGTTGACTCAGCCGATGTCCCAGATAAACCTCGTGTCTTCAGAAAATCTGGATCTATTGACACACTTTTCGAAGAGTGGAAAGCATTCATGGATTCCACTATTGATGTTGAGCCAGTTATGAATTTATTAAGCTCTGCAGAAGAATTAGTTGGATCGTGTTCTAAGATGATTGAGATGTTCCATAATAACTCAGCACAATTTTTACTAAGATTAGATCAAAACTTTATGATATTTTCTGATCTCAATGATATTTTACGTGGTTATGTTTATGGCCTTGAATTTGGTTTTGATTTATTATCGATGGGTTTATCAAACTCTAGCTCTAGATTCAAGTTTAGTGAAGTATGGTCTATTAACGCACCTGAACTAGCAAACCCAAACAAGGTTGTTGAGACTTTTCAAGTTGCAAAAGAGTTCTGTAAATCTTTGGGACCTGACTCAATAGAATCAGAACACATAATGCTATTTTTTGTTAGAGTATGTTTTGCTCATAAGAATTATAGTGATAATCAAGCCCTTAATTTTGTTATTGAGCAGGCATTCCAATCGCTCTATTATAGGTGGTCATTACGTCGTATGAAGGCAGAAGAGGAGAACTCATTACAAAGTAGTTTGTACAAATACTCAGATCCATCAACCGATTTAGAAGATGATTTCAAGTCATTGTTTCCTGATTATGAAGAAGTAATGTCTGTAGAAATGGACACGAACAGCAGTATTGAAATCTTTGATGAAGTCTATGTTAATATTAGTGAATTATATATTGAAACATTTTTGTTTGACAAAAAATTTGATATATCATCGCTAATAAACCAAGGGTCCGAATTGTGTGAATTATTATCTCGTCACCAAAATAAGTTTAAATTTCAAAATAATAACTCTGCAATATTATCAGCCTTAGTTACAAGGATGGCATCAACATTTAATGAATTTAATAGTAATCATGGTGAAATTGATTTCTATAGGGGTGGAATTCCTGGTGAGTATAAGAAAGCGATGTCAATTGTGACATCGGCACATATGTTTACACTAAAGCTATTAGAACAATGGCCTGAACATGCTACATTACAAAATATTTCAAGAGCGTGTGATGAATTCTTATTATTCCCAATGCACTGTCCAGTCTCAAGGCTATTGCAGAAAATTGAACAAATCTACACTTACATTGCAGAATGGGAGAAATATGCACACAGCAAAGTTTCTCTCAAGTCGATTTTTGAGGAATTGACTCAACTTATTGTGTCTTGGAGGAAGTTGGAGTTGTCTGCTTGGAAATCTCTTTTGAAAAATGAAGATACAATGGCTAGGAGAAATATAGGTAAGTGGTGGTTCCATTTATTCGAAACAATTATAATACCAAGCGTTTCAGAACAAGAACTGGAAGAGAATTCAGCGGTAAAATTATTGGCTGCTCTAAATATATTCATGAGTCAAACGACTTATGGCGAGTTTGGTCCAAGGTTAAATTTGATAAAGGCATTTACAAATCATATAGCAATCACTACACCCAATGGAATTATCCACGATTCCCTTTCCAACTTGGTTACATTCTATGAACAATTTACATTTAATATCAATGAGAACATAAGCAATGGTAAAAAGAAATTAGAAAAAGATATTTCAGAAGTCATATTACTTGCAAGCTGGAAAGATGTTAATATAGATGCTTTAAAGCAGAGTGCTCGTCGTTCTCATAATAGTCTTTATAAAATCGTAAGAAAATATCGGGCATTATTGGCTACATCAGTATCTGCAATCATAGAGCAAGGATTACTGACCACTGTTAAGGTGTCCATTAATTTACCAGAGTTACCTTATGTTCGTGGTTATGTTTCTGATCCCGATTCACTAGCAATTATCTGTGGTAAAATATCAACGTGGAATGAAAGACCTAAGCGTCTTCAGAATATCAATGTAATTGACAAAAATATGGAAGTATATGTGTCTCGAATTGCTAATGAGAAATTACCAAGCTTTTATGAATATTCAAAGGGATTAGTAGAGCAAATGGAACTCCTTCGAAATGAAACTCCGAAAGAGTTCAAAGATAGTAATAAAAAGGTTATAGCTGCATTAAAGACTCAAAAGAGAAAGCTTTTGAGCGACACTTTGCGCGACCTTAGAAGAATGGGCTTGAAAACGAGCCATAGGGCAGATATGCATAAGATTCAATCTACGGTGAATTTGATCTTAAGCAATACAAGAAATTTCAATGGTTCTTTGCTTCATGATTCGGATTCGTATTATTTCAGGATTTTGGATATCATACCACGTTTGAAGGCGGCCGTTTCCAATGTTGCTGAAGATGTGCCTCAAGTAGATGCTGAGAAAGGTCTCGCAGCTGCTGAAAATCTTGTATTTTCGTTGATTACGACTCGTGAGCCAATGCTCAAATTTGCGGAAGCGGTTTCGAAACTTGAAGGATTATATCAATCGTTTGAATTATTGAGTAGCCCAGAGAAATCCGCTAATGCTATTGTTAAGACTTCTGTTGTTGAATCTACAAAGCAGAACTTATTTGAAATTGAACAGATCTTATTCTGGCTTCCTAAATTGTTGGATTATGCATTACATGTCATTCAGTCCAGTTTTAAGTTTTCTGATACTGCTAATACAGATATATTTTATAAGGCTAAGGCAAATGCTAATGAATTACATATTGAATTGTCCAATATTGATAAGAACATAATCAAAAAAGATGATATCGAATTTGTGGATAAGTTCAAAAAGTTTTATAATAATTTAATTGATGATTTGAATTGTTGGAAAGTAAAGAACCAAAAGTTATTTTTTGTGTCTGATACTTTATTAACTTGGATTAAGGAAAAGAATTATCAACCAACTATTAATAGTTCGACTTCAATAACTGAAATTAAAACTTTAGACGATACTGAAAAAGCATTCCGTGACTTAACTACGTTTATTTTATTAACTGTTCAAAAAGTAACTGAATGTCAATCTGAATCAATAAGTGAAAATGATGATGATTGGTTGGTACTTACACAACAAAGGATGATTAAGTATATCAGGTCTATACATAGCTATAAAGCAATTGAAAGAATTGAGGAATGTTTTAATATCATATCCAAGAACGAGCATAATTTGGAAACATCTAATATTACATTAGCACTTGCAAGTTTTACGTTCCCTATCATGCGTCACTATTATAAGTTGGCGTTGACAGTCCTTGATAAAGTCAGGTCAAATTATGTTGACATGTCTCATGCTACATTTATATTGACTTCATCTCTCTACTCGTTAGCTACAAATGGTTTTTGTTCACCAGAGCCACCATCAGAGCAAAAGGAGGATGACAATTTACAAGAGGGTACTGGTCTTGGTGACGGTGAAGGTGCAAATAATAACTCAAAGGATATTGAACAAGACGATGATTTGACTGAAGATGCCCAACAACCAAATGAAGAAAACAAAGATAAAAATGATAATGAAGAAGATGAAGATGATAATGCGGTCGACATGGAAGGAGATATGGCAGGTGAACTTGAAGAAGCTTCTGACCAAGATCAAGATGAAGAAAAAGAAGATAATGAAAAGGAAGAAGAGTTAGATGAAGAGATAGACGATATAGATGAACTTGATCCTAATTCGATTGATGAAAAGATGTGGGATGAGGAAGCTAAGGAAGATAACAAGGAAAAAGACTCTGATAAAATTCCCGAGAACTCAACTAATGACGATGATATGGAAGCCAAGGAGGACGAAGAAAATTCTAACGAGAAAGAAAAACGAGATGAAACCAACGCCAACGAGGAGAATGATGAAAATGAAGATAACAATGATGATGATGAGGAAGGAGATGACAAGGATGTTGGTGAACAGGAGGACGAAGTTCAGAACAAAGAAAATGAACAGCTTGAAGAGCATGTTCCTGAAAGTGAAGCTCTCGACCTTCCTGATGATATGAATCTTGACTCTGGTGATGAGGGAAAAGATGATGTTGAGGAAGATGAGGAAGATTTTGACGATAAGATGGATGTTGATATGGAAGAAAATGCTGAAGCAGAAAATGACGAACAAAAATCTGCAGACGAAGAAGAAAATGCAGAAGATGCAGAAGATGCAGAAGATGGCGAAATGAATGACAACGAAGAGGAAGATTTAGATGACGAGGGTGTTGAGAATAACGATAATAATGACGTTACAGAGGATCAAATGGAAGAAAACCCAGATTCTGACGAGGAAATCGCTAAGGATAAAGGGAAAGATGAAGATGACGATGAAGCTGGTGGCAATGATAAAGATATGGATCAAGATAACGCAGAAGGTGTTGATGGTGCCGATGAGAATGCTGCTAATGATGACATGAACATGGAGTCAGCTGTGAAGCAAGAAGCAGGAGAAAAAGGTACTGGCTCAGATAATCAAGTCATGGAAGAAAATGATGATATAGGCGCAACTGGTGGAACATCAGCAGATTCAAACCAACAAGACATGGAGAAGGAGGACATATCCGCCCAGGATGAAGCGCGTGATATGGCTAAAGAATCATTAAAACAATTAGGTGACTCATTAAAGGAGTTCCATCGCCGTAGACAAGAAATTAAAGAGTCTTCAATAGAAGAGAAAGAAGAGAAACTCGACAAATCAGCAAATGAAAGACCTGATGAGTTCCAACATGTTGACGGAGAAAATGCTGATTTTGATACACAAGCTCTAGGTGCTGCTGACAAAGAACAATCTCAGGCTATTGATGAAGAACAAGCTATTGACGACGATCAAGAGGAAATGGTCGAAGAGAAGGCTGATATTAAACAAGAACTGGATGAAGTAGTGGACGACGACAAAATGGATGTAGATGAAGCTACTGAAGAAACAGAAGATCAAAAACCGGACCCTGATACAGACTTTGAAGGGAAATCCAAGGGAGCGTTATTACGTGAAGAGCGATCTAGAAAAGATGACGAACTACTTTTGAATAATGAATTAATGGAAGAAGAGTTCAGCATGGAAGAAGAAGAAATCAGCAATTTGAAACATGATGATATCGAAGATATTCCTCCTATTGAAATCGAAGAAGCTCGGGAATTATGGAAGAACAGTGAATTAGCAACCCAGGAATTAGCATCTGGTTTATGCGAACAATTGAGATTGATATTAGAACCTACACTTGCAACAAAATTACGTGGTGATTATAAGACTGGTAAGAGATTGAATATGAAAAGGATTATTCCTTATATCGCATCTGATTTTAGAAAAGATAAAATTTGGTTGAGAAGGACAAAGCCATCAAAGAGACAATATCAAATTATGATTGCTGTTGATGATTCAAAATCAATGAGTGAGTCAAAATCAACAGAATTAGCCTTTCACAGTATAGCTTTGGTTTCAAAGGCGTTAACGCAACTAGAAAGTGGCGGTTTATCTATTGTTAAATTCGGAGAGAATGTTAAGGTAGTCCATCCATTCGATAAGCCATTCAATAATCAGCTGACAGGTTCCAACATTTTCTCGTGGTTTGATTTCCAACAGACGAAGACAGACATTAAAAAACTATGCTTAGAATCTTTGAAGATATTTGAGAATGCAAAATCGGTGTCTAATAATGACTTATGGCAATTACAAATAATAATTTCTGATGGAGTCTGCGAGGATCATGATACCATACAAAGGCTAGTTAGAAAAGCAAGAGAGGAGAAAATCATGTTGGTTTTCGTAATCATTGATGGAATTAATTCGAATGAGTCAATATTGGATATGAGTCAAGTGAATTACGAAACTGATCCAACTACAGGTGCTATGAACTTGAAAGTGAATAAGTATTTGGATTCTTTCCCATTTGAGTTTTTCGTCATCGTGAGAAACATTAATGAGCTTCCAGAGATGCTTTCTTTAATTTTAAGGCAATATTTTACTGAAGTAGCTTCTATCTGAGTATATATACTAATTAATAAGACGTTATAATATAAATCAAGTGTAAACTTTTTGCAAGAGTTCGAATAATTTTCAATTTATTAAAATTATCTATATAAACTATTTCAGGCTCTCCGAACCTTATGCGACCCAAATTTCTATTTTCTTGAATTGATTTTAATCTATAATTAATCTGATATTTTATTAGGCACAACCTTTGCAATACATATTGACATATCGTCAAGTTTGCCACCCATGCTGGAATGTTTTCCATATTTTTTTTCAGGTAAAGCATTCACTTTCTCATTATATGGAGTGAAGGCATAATCATCAAAGCCGATTTCTTTTGCTTTGATCAACAATTTGTTAGCGATGGATCTCAAGTCACCTTTTCCTGAAAGGTGCGAATCAACATAATGTAATATTTCCCATTCGTATAAATTATCAGAGATACCATCTGAACATGCAATCACTATATCGTTAGGTTCCAATTTAATTGAATGAACCCATGCCATTTCCGAAGGAAAGTTAGTAAGAGTTTGGGTGCCGATCTGTTGTGGACACAAATCAGATATCATCTGCTCTTCATTAGTCTTGATTATCTCACCATCTCGAATAATATACATTTTAGAATCACCTATGCTGATCATCTTCAAATATTCGCCGCTCAACATCCCCAAAATTAAGGTAGACGAACCTCTCATGTTCTGAAGATCCATCAAGTGCGATGTGTGTAAGTACGAGTCATCCAAAATCTGGTCTATATCCCTCTTGTTCAAATGGTGAGGCGTGTGATTGAGCTTGTATTCAGTCATTAACCTGCTTAATGTCTCTACCATGGACCTGGACCATATTCCCGAAGAGCAGTGCTCGCCCTTACTCTCCCATCCCGAAACTCCATCTGCGATCGCCAACACGGTTGGTGAAACTAACATTGCGTCGTCGCCAGCTTTAATCGACAAAGTGTCCGCAGGCGAACCATGTGGCCTTCTTCTTGGTAACAACGACGTTAATTGCGTAGGCTCTGTCAAGTCTGAAAGCGAGTGGATCATCGGATCGGACTCGGTGCTATGATGTGCGTATGACGCATAAGCAAACTCAAATTTAAACTTGTCGTTGGCTATTCTCTTCATCTGCTCCTTGGTGACTAATGGATACTTAATGTATGGATTGTCTTGATCCAGTGGCTCATCTCTGTGCTGGCTCAAGAAGTATCGCCTTGCACCCTTCATAATACTGTTGACATATCCTCGTTTTATCACTAGCTGTAATGTTCTACTGTTACCTATTACTCCCCCCTTTGTGTTATTTATTCTAAACTTCATGCCTGTATGAAATTAGACTTAGTTACTAATATCCATGCTTTTCCTTAAATCTGTTACAAATATATTTGCCAATGTCCCTTTTTACTTTGCCATGCTTCTCCTCCCAAATTTTCCTTCCCGAGACTGCATATAAACATATCATTTCTTCGCCTGATTTCTTTTTACGTCCTCATCGCTCGGACTTTATCGCCGTAGATGATACGAAATTGTTCCGATGGAGACACGGCATTGATATTTTCGCGAGTTTATCCGATATGCGTTGATATGAATCTATTCCAATCAAGAAAATGGGACGTCGCAACATTGCGCAGCAGACATTCAAAAAGACTGATGGGAGCTTATGGCTGCAAATACTTACAAGTGGATAAAAAGAACTATACATTTCGTATGATATAAAAATAACTATTCGGACACCACAGCGTTGTGGATAACATTGTATGGCGGGGTAAAACCAGTGTGGAGCTGGAATTGTCTTTCACCCTGATTGACGAGCATTTCGACACCAGGAATTACGTTCCATTCAAACTTTTCCAGGGCTATACGCATGACCGGGGTGAGTCTTGGCTTGTAAGCGGCCTCAAGTAAGGTTGGGGTGAACGAGCCATGCTTGATGGTAATTCCTTGATGGAGAACTCTCTCTAACTTGTTAAGAAGCTCATCGTCAATAGGCTTGTCAGCAGGCACACAAGACACAACCAAGGAAATAGGCTTGGCGGCATCGACCTGGTCAGTAGATTCCAATATCTCGATATTGAACAGCAGTGGAAGAGAGTTTTTGATTTCATAGAGCTTTGAGGAAGTTCTGTTCATCATGTAGATGGTCTTACAGCCCATTTCGTGCAAAGCATAAGCAGCAGCTCTCGAGGTACCTCCCCCACCAACAACAAGACCGTTAACATTCGAGTTCTCAATGCTTGGGACACCGAATCTGACGAATGAGTTAGTGATTCCTACCCAATCAGTGTTATCTCCCAAAAACTTACCTGGTTTGTCTTCCAAGGGTATGACTGTGTTAACAGCTCCAATGATCTTGGCAGCTTCAGATAATTCGTCCACATATTTCATAATATCTAACTTCAAAGGCATCGTTACCGCCAATCCACCAAAATCTTTTTGCTTGATTAACGTCTCGTATACTTCTGATGCATCAGAGGTTTCAACCCTATCAAAAGAGTATGGAAGATTCAACTTCTTGTAAGCGGCATTATGCAAGTTTGGAGATCTGGAATGCATGATTGGATTTCCAACAACCCAGAATTTCTTGTTAACAAACCCACCAATTTCGGCAAACGACTTGTTTATTTCGTCGATAGTCAATTGACCGCTCTTAGTATCGCGTGGTAAAAGAGAATGGGTAACCGGGGTCAATATTTTGTTCAACACGCTAGATAATTTTCCACTTTCACCAGCATTTGTAGCAATTAAAGGCTTCAAATTATGCGATGATCTGAATGTTTCTAACTCTAAGTTATCTTGGAAACATGAAGAAACTCCTGTTAATTTGATAATATCAACTTTCAAGGAAACACCCTGATTATACTTATTATCCCATTCGACATTCTTCCAGTCCAATTTACCAGTCTTATCGAAATAAGATCCAATTATTCTAGTAAAAGCTTTTCTTTCCATTATTCTTTGAATCAATGAATGCGGATAATTTAACTGAATATCTAAATATTCTACCCCTAATTTGATACCCAAATAGTTCAATTCTTCAAGCTTTTCAAGTTCATGATCTGGGAATTTACCACCTTGAGATTCAGTTCTAACTGTAAAAATGATTGGTAGGTTGACATATTTTCTTAAAGTTGCTGTTTGGTCAGCTACGAATGACTTAGTGTAGTCTTTCAAAAGATCAACTCTTAATTCAACAGCTTCACACCCAGTCGCAATTTCCTCTAAAGAACTGGTAACTTCGTTCAAATCCGGGAAAGTCAAGCTAACGTAAGCTGATCTCTTCTTTGGAATATCTGTGATTTGTAAACCAGTTATTGTCTTCAAGTAGCTGATAAATGAATTCCTCAAATGCTTAAATTCTAACTCATTTGAACAATGAGAAGAATAGAAATGGTAATTGGAACATTCATGATACCAAGCCTCCCTTCTGACCCAAACATCTTTAATTTCATTTACATATGCTGGTCTAGTAGTATCAGATGATAAGAAGACAACAGTCTCATCCAAATCTCTATGTAAATGTAAAACAATACCTCCTGATTTAACATACTGCTTCAAGGTTTCTCTGGCTTCTTTGCCTTCAACAATGCCTCCTCCGGTTGAAAGAACATATCCCTTCTTATAGTTTTGGAAACATTCCTTAGCCACAATAGCCTCTAATCTACGGAACTCGTCCCAACCATTTTCTTTAATAAATGGTCTAATACCAATACCATACTTTTCCTCAAAGACGTCATCCAAGTCAAGGAACTTGAAGCCCATGAAAGATGCCATCCATTTTGATAACGTACTCTTACCAGCAGCTCTCATACCAATAACAATTATACTTTTATCGCCATTTGCATGCTTATCAAGCAATAATGTTGGATCGTCATAATCAAGCGGTAACTGATATCCATCAAGAGCCGTTTTAAATTTAGTGTGCAAAATATCCCACCATCCTGGCCAAGTCTTACCGGTACAAGATCTTTCTTGAATTAGAACAGGTTCCGAACACATGCCCGCTAACAATGAAAATGACATTGCAACTCTATGATCATCGTATGTCTTAATTCCTCTTTCCTTGACAGATGGAGTAATTAATTTATGGTAATCAATCCCATTAATTTTAATTCCATCCGGTAATTCATCAGCCTTCACACCAAATTTAGCCAATTCCGTAATCATAGCTTCTATTCTATTACACTCTTTAACTCTTTGGTTAGCAATTCCAGTAATTGAAGTAGCTTGATATGGGTCATTAGCAATTGCGGCAACTACAGACGCGGTCAAAAATGCATCAGTCATTGGTTCCATATCAACATGAGGTAATGGCTTTAATTGTCCTCTTGGCGGACCTGTCACAGTAGTAGAAGTAGCAGTTTGTTCAACAGTACAACCCATAGGTTTTAAGACATCAACAGCAAATCTTGCGTCCCCTTGCAATGAGGTGAACCCAATGTTTGGTACTGTACAAGATGTACCAGTCATAGCTGCAAATGCCAAAGGATAAGTAGCTGATGATGCATCAGATTCAATAATATATTCTGATGGGTTCTTATAAGTTCCCGTTGGAATATAGTAAGTATGCTCTTCAGTAGTTGACTTAGTAACGGTTATTCCAAAAGATTTCATCATCGAAATGGTCATATCGATATATAATTGAGAAATTGGTTTGCCTCCAACTAAAGCTAATGTAACTGGTTCTTGAGCATATGGGGCACACATTAAAATAGATGAAACATACTGCGAAGATATAGTAGCAGCTAATTCTATTCTACCACCCTTTAAGCCCTTGCCTGCTTCAATTTTTAAAGGTAATGAGCCCTCCTTATTCAAGTAATCAATAGATAAACCGTTATCTCTTAATGCATTTACAAGTGGACCAATTGGTCTTTCTTGCATTCTTGCATTACCTGTCAAAACAACATGTTCGTTATTAGAAGAGTTGTTAATACCAACTAATGATGCAACAGTAGTCAAGAATCTTGATGCAGTTCCAGCATTTCCCAAGTATAATTCTTGTTCACATGTGATCATCTTACCGCCATTACCCTTTAATACAACAGTCTCACCATCATCCTCACTTGTTATTGTTGCCCCTTTCAACTGTGATACTGCGTCTAACATATGTTTAGTGTCATCAGAATGTAACAAATTTTTGATTCTTACAGTACCTGAACCCAAGGCCGCTAAAATCAAGGCTCTATTTGAAATAGACTTAGATCCTGGTGGAATGACAGTATTTGTACTTGGAACATTTTTTTGATCAAAAGGATAGACAAAAACCTCATCTGTTAAAACAAATTTCAATTCCTCTTTCGAAATTTGATGTGCTTTCAACTGGTAACATTTTCCAATAGATTCTAAAATAACACATCTGATTTTGCTTCCATCATTCTTCTTATCAATAAGCATCTTTTCCAATAAGGTATCAATTGCTACGTAATGACGCTTGTTGCCAATTTTCTTTAAAAACAGTTCCTCATCAATAGATACAGGTAAGTTGTAAGCTTCAAGACATTTAGACAATCTTGCAACAGCAACAGGTGATAATATACCCATATATCTTGCCAATTCAGCTTCCTTTATCATACCAATAGAGACACATTCACCATGCAATGCTTGAGGAGTCAAGATAGCTTCAATAGCATGACCTATAGTATGTCCAAAATTAAGCAAATTTCTTAAACTTGCCTCTTTTTCATCAGAAGAAACCACTTCAGCCTTGACTTTAACAGACTCCAAAACTGTTTTAACCAATTTCTCTTTGATTGAGCTAAGCTCAAGATCATCCTTGGTAACAACAGAAATAAACTCCTCGGCAAAAGACTCAAGCCTTATGAATTCTTCTTCGTTCCATATGGCTGCAGTTTTAACTACTTCAGCCATACCATTAATAAATTCTCTTGTTGGTAATGTTTCCAAAAATGAAACATCAATAAAAACATACTGTGGTTGATGGAAAGCACCAACAAAGTTCTTACCCAATGGAGTGTCAATAGCAGTCTTTCCACCGATAGAAGAGTCTACCATGGATAATAAACTTGTTGGAACTTGAATAAGTCTCACACCTCTCATGAAAGTAGCAGCGACAAACCCGATCATATCACCGATGACACCACCACCAACTGCAAGAATAATCGTATCTCTGGTACATCCTTGCTGCAATAAGAAGTCTTCCACTGCCGCCTTTGTCTCTCTATTCTTGTTATTTTCACCTGGCGAAACGTTATATCTAAGTAAACGAGATTCAGGCCTTTTTTCTTCCAATTTTTTTTGAAATTTTTCAACCAAAGTATTAAATGGCTTAGTGGCTGCCATATTAGTATCAGTAATAATGACATATGTTGAGGAAGCTTTATTGGTAATAGTTTCCTCTACAATATGGTCTTGAATACCATAACCAACATGAATGGTTTTAGCACCCAAAATCGAGACTTTTTCAACTTCTGTCATAGTTGATCAAAGTATATGTGGATGGCTATTCAATTAACTATAACCTGTTGGCTTGACTTGTACAATTGTATACCCTTGGGAAGTTAAATTTTACGACCGAACGGTTAAACACTTTTCAAGTATGATTCATAAATTTTCAGGTTCGCACACTACCTTGTCGTCTTAAAGGATGATAATGTTCTATTGAGACTAACCAGGTTATAAAATTATACATACTTATATATACTGAGGTAAAATTTTCTTGACATAATTTATGCACTCCTCTTTACTTCCCTCAGGATTATCTAGCTGCCAAACTAATATCTCTGAATTTATTTTTCCCATCCAAGGTCCAGGTCTCATAGAAAGTTCTTTAGAAAGAGTCTTCCCATCTATTAGTGGCTTCATGGCATACACATCCTTTAGACCTTGCTTATTGATAGAATTAGTTAGAGCTTCGTATTTTCTTAATTCTTCTTCTATGATCGAAGTGTCAAACTGTAAATTGCTTGAGGCTAGTGGCGATGGAATGACAGGAGGTATTTGGTTATTATTGATTTGTTGCACAACATCATTAAAGCAGTTAAATACAATATTCAACTCCGAATATTTATCGAATTTTTTGAGGTATAAGCCAAGCTCCGACCTAGGAAGAGTTTCTGGGTTCAGGAAAAACCTCTCCAATACTTCATGAGATACTTCGGACTCCTTGACAATTGTAGAAACAGGTTCAAATTCATGTTTGCCAAATCTTAAGCCTTCTTTTAATATGATCTCAGCTATGTGAGTGACCATAGCCTTTTTTGCTTTCGTTTTAACAGATAATGATTTGTATGGTTCTAGTATAACACATAGCCAGAATAACTTCTTTAGTTGGTTGTCATCAAAAATAGACTGGAATGACTGACGAAACATGGAACATTTAGATTCTTCTATGCAACCTTGAAATACGGGGAGAAGGTTAAGAACAATAGGAAGCTGCTTTTCGACGTTCTGAGCATATAAAGCTTTGCTGTTTAGAATATCTTCTTCGTTATTTTCGTCAATAAGCTGATTGAATGGACCAGCATTGAAAATGCTATTGGTTAACCCAACGTAGTTGATCAAGCTTAACCCATATTCAGGATTTTTGCTTGTTAATATTTTCTCTAGTTCAACACCTATTCTTTCTCTACTGATTTTGTGAATTAAAGCTGATTTGGTTTCTTCATTAGCCATTGCACCGAAGGTGTCAGACTCAATCAAGAAGTTAAACCTACTTGCAAATCTTATCAACCTAAGAACTCTTAATGGGTCATCGAGAAATGTTTGCAAAGGTTGTAATGGGGTCCTCAAAATTCCGTTTCTAAGATCATCGAGTCCCTTTCCAGTAAAATCTTCTATAATGCCTTGATTAAGGTTATAAAACAAGGCATTCAAAGTTGCATCCCTTCTCAAGGCATCCTCCTCGGCCGTACCACATTCAATTAAAGGTACACGGCTATCCGTCGTATATTCCTCTGATCTTAGGTTAACGAAATCAACATCCAAGCCAAATAATTTTGTTGTACATGTTTCTAAATGCTTCGACTTTTCTGGGTTCTTCTTTATAGTATGAATGGCTTTTAATTTTAATTCAGGGTGGTGTTGTGCTAAGTACATTTGTAATTTAGATGCAAATTCTTCTCCCGAAAGGTAATTGATAGCTATATCCAAGTCATTACTCTCATTACCTAACAACTTATCTCTTACCCAACCACCTGTAATCCTTAGAACTAATTGTTTGTCTGTCTCGCAACTTAAATTGTAGTGTTCACAGAAGTCAACTAATAAATTTCGAATGTTAATTTCTGTCTCATTCAAAGTAATTGACGAATGAATATCTCTTTTCATGGTATGAAAAAGATTCAGCGATTTATATATTGGTCTTCTGCAACTAGACTGAAAAGTTTTCGTTATAGAATACTTCGAAATGTTAATTAGATTATTCATACCATTAGCATGTATCAGATAAATTTTTTTGTGAACCTCAGAAATTCTACTCTTTTGATATTGTAAAATTTCTTAAAATAAAATTACTTATAGAATTATTAAGTTTTCTTATTCATACGAAGATCACAACTTGATAAATTAAATTTAGATAATAGTTGATATATGATTAAGTTAGTTTTTATTAACCGGAGTATCATATATTTAACCAACATTCTCAATCATCAAGAAAGAGGCCTGCGTAGCGTAATGGTTAACGCGTTTGACTTCTAATCAAAAGATTGCGGGTTCGACTCCCGCCGTGGGTTTATTTGCGGATTTAGCTCAGTTGGGAGAGCGTCAGACTGAAGTCAACTTCAGTCCAGTTAATCTGAAGGTCCTGTGTTCGATCCACAGAATTCGCATTTATTTTTTTTTGTTTCTTGCTTTGTAAATGTTTTATGGAGATATCTACATATTGTTTCTCATCAGCCATAAAGAAAGATAGCTAAGGATTAGAATAGTAGGCCTTAGTGGATATCGAATAGAACTAATTTCATATTTACCAATTTTGTATCATATTTTAACCAAATTCTGAATTTACTTTACAATACTGTGATAAGAATACCTAGAAGTAATTGCTATCAATTATACCATGGATAGCATTCCACAGTTATCATTTCCATATGTGCAATCACCGGAGAGTCACGTATCTCTAAATAAGTTATTTTTTACTGATAAGACTGATGCCATACGATATTCGTTAATATTGGGACATGTGAAGGATGTCAAACAATGTATTTCAATATCTAAAATTAATACTGAGACTAAAGAGCCTATCGGTGACTTGATTAGTTACATTCAGAATCCATCGAGAAGTCCATTGGTACCCTTATTGGTTCGTTTTCCAACTTCGTATAATAAATTGAAGTTGAATATATCGATAAAGCCATTATTCGGGGGAAATAATGATAAAACCTTAATTATTTTGAAGACTTTGGCAGACAATGATGATGTTAGTCACTTAAGAGAAATTTTACATGACCCAGTATATGATAGTATGAGAGTAGAAGTATCAAAGTTACATTATGATGATTTGCCAATTGACCACAACCGCAATGAGTACCAGAGAGTCATAATTAATGATAATTTTAATAAGAGCACATTTCAAGACAATATGATGAACATAACTTTATGGGAATTCGATGCTTCTGAAAATTCTTATACCCACCTATTTGGCTTTAAAGTGTGGATTGATGAGAATATAGCTATTGAGACTGAATCTCCATTGAAAGGAAACAGCTTTCAAGAAAAAGACGAAGAAAAAGAGGAGGAGGAGGAGGTCAATACACAGTCAGATATGCACAGTTTACGAGCTGCTAAAAAGGTTAGATATGCCAAGCTTTCTGATTATAAGAATGTATTTAATTTTAATATCGAAGACGGACCTGAGTTCCGGGATTCATTGAAAATATATGAAACTGAATTGCCAGCATTCAAGAAAATATGCAGCCAATTCATAGAACAAAGGAATAATTTGGAATTTTATTTGAGGAAGCTTGTATCCTGTAAACAAACCATGATCGATATTATTAATGATTTGGTTAATTTACAGTTCAATTGTTTGTTGCTGCAATTTAATTTTACGAATGATTTTAAAAGTTTAATTAATTCAATATTTGAACCCTTTGAAAAAAATTTACTTTTCTTTACTAGAAATGTTTGCGATAAAAAGCTTTTAGACAAAGTGTCTTTTACTTTGTCAAATAATATTACAGGGAATGAAGGTTCTAACTCGAATGAATTATTGCAGAATAAAAAGCAATTTGAAAATGCTTCGAAGGAGTATTACAGCTGGCTTAATAAATATTTGTCAAATGAGAAAGAGCGTCCTGAACTGAAGCTACTACTAAAGAGAAAGGCATTTGAGCTATCCAAATTTCACTATTTGAATCATTTTAATCAATTATTTAACAACCAGTATTTCAATCAACTTTTAGAAAATTTATTCAAATTTATTAACATGCATTATCATGGAAAATATTTGCACACTAAACTGTTCTTGGATGTTAAGTTGAGTAGAAGTTTGCTATTAGGTAATTATGAAGTTTATCTAACAGTTTTATCGAAATTCAATAGTGAAAAATTTCAGTTTCGTCAAATGATTGAAGCTTGTCAGTCGAACGAGGAATTGACAAATATAATACGAAATAGTAGATTGAATCGATTTTCACCCAACAATACATTTGACATTGAAAATGAAGGTATTAATCAATATATTACCAAGGATAACCTAGACTTAATATTTGCAAATCCATCTCAGATAAATAGTATTACTGCAATACCAATGCTGTCAAATGAAGAACAGAATTCCGAAATGGCAGGAATATTGTATACTTTGGGGGGCCAAGGAAAACAAGGATGGCATAAAGAATGGGTAGTTCTAAGGAAAGGTCAATTAAAAGAATACTCTGATTGGAGAAAAGGTAAAATGCCCATCAACAAACCAATCGAAATAGCGTTATCAAGTATTAAACCAATTAAGCACGAAAAAAGACATCATTGCTTCGAAATATACACTTCTTTGGGAAACAAGCATGTATTTCAAGCTATCAACGAAGATGAAAAAAATAAATGGATCAAATCCTTGTACAATGCTGCCCATTTAGTCGACATGGAGAGGTTAGACAGGAACAACAAAAGTAATCATAAAGGTGCCAGTGATGTACATAAATTGGGGAGTTTGGTCACAGATTTATCAAATATAGACAAACCTGCAATACCAGGAAAAAATTTAGACTCTTCTGTATCTCCCATTTCAATAAAGTCTAAATCGCCTATGCTTGATACTGATTACTTCACTGCGGTAAGGGGAATCCCTAAAAGTGGGAACAGTATTTGTGTCGATTGCGGATCCACCGATTCTGTAGAATGGGTTTCTATTAATTTTTTGGTTGTATTCTGTGTCCGATGTTCTTCATCTCATAGGAATTTAGGTTCACATATATCTCGAATTAGATCGTTGAAACTAGACAACTTTGAAAACGAAAGTGAATTACTTTTGAGGTATATAAATAACAACCAAGCGAATGAATACTTGGAGCGGAATTTAGAGCAAAACAAAAAGCTCAATTCTTCTTCTCTGAGCGAAGAAAGATTGCAATTTATCCGTAGTAAGTATTTACTAAAGTCTTATGCTCAAAAATTTGACGGAACGAATGACTTGCTAGTGAGATCAATTCAAAGGATAGAAATTCATGACGTAATTAAGTATATTACTTGCGGTGCTGACTTAAACATAAATGTTCTGATAAATTTGAATTCTAATCAAGACTTCAAAACCATCACATTATTTGAATATTCTTTAAGAAAGTTCATAGAAATTGAGAACGACCACTTACAATCAAAAAAGTTATTTATCATATCCGAGTTATTGTTATTGAATGGTTGTAAAGTTGACACATTGAATCACTTTAACGTTGAGCTGGGGCTTACTCTAGAGGCTGTTGAATACTGGAAGTCAAGAAGCTTGAAACTAAGTGGAATATCAAAACTTGATTAGTGTCCTGTATATATATTTACCAAAATGTTTGTGGCTGCAAAATTTGTGGTTACTCTTATAAACCTCAATTGTATTACTATGTTATTTTAAGATATACCAGTTAGAGCAATCATTAGTAATAAACTAGAAGTAGCATAGTTGCATAAATAAAAGCAGTAAATATAATTTCCTAATATTATCTCATTTCTAAATTAGCTACATCTTTCTAAAAAATTGCTCCAAAAGTTCTCAACTTATACCATGTCGAAAGAAAAATACAAAATTCATCAGTGTATAGGAAAAGGAAACTTTGGAGACGTCTATAAGGCCACTGATATAAGAAGTAATACGCTAGTGGCTGTCAAAGTTATCAATCTTGACGAATCCGATGAAGATATATCGGTACTAATTCAAGAAATCCAGTTTCTATCAAAACTAAGATCCCCATATATTACCAAATATTTCGAAACGTTTATTAACGAAATGTCAATGTGGATAGTTATGGAGTATTGTGGAGGTGGTTCTTGTGCTGATTTACTTAAATGCTATCGGAAGCTTAACGAAGAGACTACGGCGTTCATTATCCGGGACGTTCTACGAGGGTTAACATACTTGCACGAAGAAAATAAAGTGCATCGGGATATAAAACTGGCTAATATCTTGTTAACAAGCTACGGAGAAATCAGGTTAGCTGATTTTGGCGTCAGTGGAGAAATTACCATGACGCAATTGAAGAGAAATACATTTGTAGGTACACCTTTTTGGATGGCACCTGAAGTTATAGCCAGACAGAAAACAGGGTATAATGAGAAGGCAGATATTTGGTCAACAGGTATAACAACAATAGAATTAGTGACCGGTTCTCCACCATTATCACAGTACGACCCTATGAAAATCTTATTTGAAATACCCAAGAAACGCCCGCCATTGCTCACAGGGGTAGATTTTAGTGAGAATATAAAGGATTTCGTTCGATACTGTCTCATCAAGGATCCGAAGAAACGTCCTAGCTCCTCGACTTTGTTACATCATAAGTTCCTCAAGAATATCAAAAGAAATGTGAACCTAGTCAAGCTATTAGAGGAAAAGAATAAGTGGTCAGAAAAGCACAACAAGAACAGTAAGAAGCCCAAATATCCGTTGAGGTTAGATGAAAACGATATTCTTGATTATGATCCGTTGATCAAATGGGACTTCAACACCAAAAAAAGCTTCCTTACTAAATCATCGCCCATGGAACAGACTCTATTAATCAGTAACGAATCGCCTTTGCTAAACATGATCAGTTTACCGCCCCAGTCTCTGCTGTATCAGTTATCTCAACCTTTAAAAGCTTCTTTACGACTATCGCCTTCGCAGGTCACTTACTCTTCTCAAGTTTCTCCCGGATCACCCTTAAAGCCTCATGACAGTCCAGACAGAAGGTCCACTGTCAATCCTGCTCCTATCCGTTTTCTAGATGATGTGATTTTGTACTCGCTTCAAAGACTTCATGTGAGAGCGAAAGCGCAAACCACTAAAGCTACAATAGATAATTTGATGCAAAATTTCATCGACTACGAATATTCCCAGCCTGGTCTAAGTGAAGCGTTCGTGGAAGAGATCCTTATGCTTCATATTGCCAACTCTAATCCTCAATATTAGAAGCCTTTGTTAACTCTTCTATTATCTGATTCATGAAACAGAATTAGTCTTGGTACTGTCGGTTATGATAATTCTTTTAGTTAGAAAAATAAAACAAAATATACATGATTGGCAAATGAAGTCTGACAACGGACCTTACCAATGCAATTAACAGTGGATGGGTGTAGCTCTGGCAATGAAGGAATCTCGTGGTCTCCAGGACCCTTTGTAAAAACTTGACCGCGTTTTTGTGACACTTGAAGAAACGTATACAGACGCCAAAAATTGATGTAGGAGAGTTACTAGTTAAGAATTGCTATATCTTGAGTATCAAAAGTTATTAGAAGACGAGAGTAGATAGCTAGCTATTGCAGTGAGAGTTGGTATCACATATATTCAGTATGACCAATACCTTACACCCCCCACAGACTCCTAGGTCAACGGCCAATGGCGCCAGATCTGGTGTTACTCCTTCGTTTAGCTTTGGTTTAGGGTTTCTGCCTTCGTTTCAATTCAGCTCACCCATGAATATGATCAACTCTCTATCACCACAAAGATTTTTCCAGGTGTCAAATAATTTGAATAAAGTAGTTGGTAGTAAGAATGACGAACGTGAAGATGAAAATACAAAGAGTAGCGGTCCACCTAGTAAAAGTCAAGTTGAGAAGAAGGATGTATTCCATTCATTTACACCCCCTCCATCGTCGGGATCAACAAACAATAGGTTCCTTGACGCAATAGCGTCGCAGGCGACTAAAAGGCATAAAGCGGAACCAGGTGGATCGTCGAACGACGTGTCTATAGATGTCAGTTCTTTAAATACAGACTCATCCTCCAACCACAACACAACCGAACTAACGTCTTTGTATATGGATGATACAAGTCCAACGTTTGTAACTCCAAACACGTCAAAACTCAAAGATACAAGTTTGCATGAGTCAGAATTGAAAGCTGCACCCAAATTAGTGTCTTTGAAACCTAGACCAGACATCTTACCGGAAAATTTAGATAATTTGACGCCTGTATCCCGAAGATTTAGTGTGAGCTCTTCTAAGACAAGGAAGAAGAGAAGAATCTCCGAAAATATCACTGAGTCACCTAACGCATCTATTGCATCAAAAATTGACATTATTGCATCTCCAAGTCGAAAATTATCAAAGGCAGATACGTCGTCGATTTGTAGTACAACTACTCTCAACGATAAAGTTTGGTATCCTGAAATAGATGAAGTATTGCTAAGTTCATACTTGAAATTCAAGACTTTTAAGGAGCTTCAAGAGCCAAATTCCACCTCTTTGAAATATTCATCACAGAATAAGATTTTATCAAGAATGATATTAAATAAAACCGGATTATTGAGGACTCCAAAGCAAATTGCATCGAGGCTTTTTCGCTTAACAAAGTTAAAACGACCAGCCAAATACAGAAAGGAATTTGGAAATAGCCCTATGTTGAGTGAGGAATTAGACGCTTTAATGGATACCCCATTAGATGATTTAATCGATAGCAGTAAAGTCAATACTATAGATAACGAAGAACTAGAGAAAGAATTAGGGAGCTTACTTTCGTCATCGCCAATATTAACCCGAGATAACAATGAAAATAATTCGATCTTTTCAGAATTAAAACACGATAATATAAGTGAGAGAGGTGTTTATAGTTTGAAACCTAAAGAATTATCGATAATGTTTAACGATATGATGCATAAAAAGAATTCGCATGAGTTCACTCGTTTGCACTCGATTGATCAGGTCACATTAGATCAGTCTAAGTTGAGAAGTAAGTTGAATAAGAGCATGAATAAGGAATTGAAGGATTCATTACTTTCTAAGCTTGCATCTGATAGGGTGCCAATTTGGATAGTCGAAAATAATTTGAATTTCCACGGACGTTCACCTACATCACCAAACTCAGAGTTGTCACCCTTCTCATCCGCTCCACCTGTTACAACGAAGTCTAAACCAATTAACTTCGAGAATGGAACGTTTAGCTCTTACATGAAAATCAAAGTAAATGTCAATGATGATAAGGTACCAGATATGCTACAATGGAAATGTGTAGCAAAGGTTTTCAATAATGACAAATTGATATTGAAGAAGAATGAAATAGTGAATGGATATCTGAACGAGCAAGATAGGACATTTGATTTACAGGTCCCATTTCTTAAAGATTTTTGGTCTGGGTATTTATCCTTTTTGAATGATGGTCATGACGAAATTAATGAATTGAAAAATTTATCTGTTATGCAGATCATCTATGAAGATAATAAAGAATTGAATAGTGAATCTTGTGTTTATGGAGTAATTGTTCATAATTTTACAAGAGAATTATACTCAGAGGGGAAAAGTATTTTCACTAGTATTCAAATGACAGACAACAGCATTAAGAATATCAAAGATCAAGAAATATATGACGATGATAATGCTACGGAGATAGCATATTCCTCCCCTTTTAAAAATTCATCTCCTGATTCAAAATTAATTTCTCCAAGTACATCCAAAGTATGCCAGAACTTAAAAATTGATGTTGCTAAAGCGAACAATGCAAATATCGGGATGGGCCCATTTACAGCCCCAGTTTACAATGCAAATACAGTGCAAAGATTCAATCCAAATGTGATTAAACAGCAAGAACAATTAAGACTACTGATTCAGAATCATCAGATGCAACAGCACTTGCTATCTACGATGCAAACTCTGGAACAAATTCAATTACCCGTTCAAATGCATACACAATCTCAAAAACAGGAGCCTACAGTTAATGATAACACACATTATGGACAACCGGCATTATTACCCTCCAGGTCGACGGGCCACATACCACAGGTCGCCAACTTTCTGCAATCTAATGGAGAGGACCCTTCTAAGGTAAACGTAAATTCGCAATCAAAATCGCAAACAGATACATCATTTTTCATGCAAGGCCGTAATGACAATGAATCAACAAAAGCGACGGGATCATTTTTAAATACCCCACAACTACATCAACAGGGTTTGATAACTTCAACACCTATAAAGACACACCCAAGTGTGCCCAACATCATGATAAATTCGAATCTGAATGTGCCACAAGCCCTTCCTGTACAAGTACAAGGACAAAACTTTGTTGAGACGCCATTGGCTCACCAACAGGTAGTGGTCAATGGATATCCTCCTTATAACACCTTTCAACCAGAATTGCAGGGACAATACATTTTACAACAATATCAATTCCAGCAGCAGCAATTACAGCAACAACAGATGTATATGATGTATCATCAAATGCAACAGCAGCCACAGGGCAATTTTGCTGTAAACAATTCATTTACATCTCACACTGCTCAGAGCAAGAGAAACAAAGCTGCATCTACAGAAGCGAACAAAGAGAATTCCAATCCAAAAGAGATTACTTTCTGTCCTATTCTTGAATATGATCCTTCTAAAGACGCCAGCAATGTGCAAAAGAAAGCTAGTTCAAAAAATGGAATTGGTATTCATAGGTTCCCGGTGAATACTCCAGTAACTATGTATAAACCAAAGAAGAAATAGAAACACTAAAGTATATATTACTTAGGCAATATTCATTTCTGTTTATTAGTCAATAAAAAAGCATTAGAAATTCTCGTATTATTGTAGCTATTATTTGTTTATGATGCGCTTGATATTAAACCATTTTGCAAGACCGCGTTGCGTTTTTATTTGTATATGAAAAAAAGGTCTTGCATTCTTTTGTAAATTCAGGCCAATTTTTACTTTCCTCTTTTAGTTAAACTATGGGGGTTACTGGCTTGCTTCAGCATTTAAAAGAAATCCAAGACTCAACTTCTCTTTCAAAATACAAGGGGAAAACATTAGCCGTTGATACATATGGGTGGTTACATAGAGGGTTGATATCTTGTGCACAAGAGTTATGCCAAGATGTTCCAACTAAAAAATATATTAATTCTGTAATGAAGAAGATAGATATGCTCAGACATTTTGGAGTTGAGCCGTATTTGGTGTTCGATGGTGCCTACTTACCAACCAAGGCCGAAACAGCAAAGGAACGTAGATTGAAAAGAGAAGAGGCACAAAAGAAAGCCAATGATTTGATTAAATCAGGTAATCGGAAATTAGCTTGGAAGGAGTTCATGAAGGCTGCTGGTGTTACGCCTGAAATGGCTAAATCTATAATGGTGGAACTAGACATTAGAAAAGTGAAATATGTTGTTGCGCCTTATGAAGCAGATCCGCAAATGGTCTATCTTGAAAAAGTAGGTTTGGTAGATGGTATACTATCTGAAGATTCTGATTTACTTATATTTGGATGCAATAGACTCATAACTAAGTTGAATGATTACGGCGAATGTATCGAAATCTGCAGAGAGAATTTTTCGAAAGTAAAAAAGATTCCATATTTGTCTAATTATAGCCACGAACAGCTAAGATTAGTTGCAATGCTTTCTGGATGTGACTACACTAAAGGAATTCCAGGAATTGGTCTAAAAACTGCTTTCAGCTTAGTAAAAAGATTCAACAACTTGGAAAAGGTATTGACTGCATTGCGAGCTGATGGCAAGAAGACCCCTGCTGATTTTGAGGATGAAGTTCATAAGGCCGACTTGGCTTTCCAGTTTCAGAAAGTCTTCAACCCTTGCACTCAAAAATTAGAAACTCTAAATGCATACCCTGAGAACTTAGATCTCAATTTTGAAATAGTGGAAGAATGCTGTGGTAGGTCAATGGATGAAAAGACACAAACTCAAATATGTACTGGTAAAATCCACCCAAATACTCTTCAAATACTTATATCAAGAGAACAAAGCTTGTCAAATTTAAAGAGTGGATCGATTAATTTAGGCTCAAACACTAAACAGCCATCTGTTAATATTGCCAGTAGGAGCAAATCTACAACTGTTGTTCCGGAGAAACCAAAAACTGGTTCCATTGACTCTTTTTTTTCATTGTCAAAAGTTTCTTCTGTGAAAAATATACCAGTGGAAACACCAGGTAAAAGACAAGGATCTCAAAAGGAACAAGTTTCTCCTACATCGAGGAAAATAAGAAGAATTGCCAATGATAACAATGATGGTAAGTTTGTTTCACCAAAACATAAAATCAGTAAATTTTTTGGAAATGTTCAAAATACCCCTCTTAGCAACCATTTACCTACTCCAGTATCAACCAAGCAGGCTATATGGGATTCTAGTTTGGTTTCTGGTGACTCGGATGTGCCTGATGAATTTTCATCGCCCGTTCAACATGTCCGAGGATCACAAGTTTCACAAGTATGCATCAAAAAGGTAAACACTGAAAGCGTTATCGAAGGATTAACAGATAATGATTTTAGTGACGATGATTTAAAAGATCTGCATGATGACATGAAAGAGGTTTCATCATTGTTAAATATTTCAAACACAAGTATAAGCACAAGTATAGGCACAAGTATGGGCACAAGTATAAGTGCAAGTGCAAATGCATGTTCTGAATTTGGTATTGATGACCAGGATGATGAAATTGATGAATCCCCTGTCAAGGCAGTATCCTCAGAAGATAGACTTCGCAGTTTTGCAAAAGTCTTACGTGAGAGATACCTGATGAATTCTAGCAGCAGTGGAAAATGTAATGAAGTTAAATCAGCAATTAATAAACTAAACAGCCCTATTGTTCCTATCGATTTGAACGTCCATTCAAATATAGATGATAGCCTTAACGCATATAAACTTCCGTTATCTAAGACTACTCAGGAACCATCAAAAGAAAATATCATGCCTCAGAATGAGGTGAATGATAAGATGATTGAAAGTGAGAACCATCCATATAAAGCTCAAACGCTGAATATTCAAGTTGGCATGGAAAGAAAATCGGGAATAAGCCTTCAGCGGTTTGCTTTTCGTGGGTAATTACATTATTTTGTACATTAGAATAGTATAATAGACTAGACGTAGCATTCTATAAATATGATCTGCTAATTATTCATCATCAGCATCCTCTCAACTGACAAGCGCCAATAGATAATCTAGTTAATTCACCTTGCAAGCAAGATTCATCGTTTGATAATTCGGCGTCGTTTAGTTTATACACTTTCTTTAGCTTCTTTATATCTACTAATGAGTTGTAAATGACTTCATCCGTTAATTCAGGGTTATGCGACTCATCGCAACATAAAATATCCAAAAGATGCTTATTAACTTCTTCAAATGCACTCTCAGAAGCCTCTGATGTTGGTATTACCTTGATACTGATCAAATTCGAGCATGTATCATCTACTCCAAACCTTTTCAAGGCATCCATGATGTTATTTATAGGCGACAAATTGAAAATAATTTCTGTGTTCAATGTCTTAGCTTTCATGTTTCCAAACTCATGGTTTAATACTGCTTTATGTATAGAACTGTACAAATGTTCTAACGAGATGATATGCTGAGTATTTAAAAAGCAAAAGTCATAATCTTTATTACCCTTTATAAGTTGCTCTTTAACTTTCTTGAGTATTGGGGAATCAATATTTGTAAATAAGAATACTAGAATAGTGAACTTAGGAAACTGTGGTAGCTTTAATATTTGGTAGACCATTTTTTAATTATACCGTAAAATCAACATATAAAAAAGATCGTTTCAATTTTAAGAATGTATGGGACTCGTGAATGAGAAATTTGGCCTATGCTCTCACTACGTTATTAAGTTGTGCATCTTAAATAACGATATTTAAACACAATTGTAATGACTAACAATCACAATGGGGAGGAAAATGGTTATAATACGAAGATACAAGAACTGGTAAATATAATCTTCAAAAATATTGCAAACTCTAATATTGAACAGGATCAAGCACGTACTTATCCAGAATCAATACTCCAACAAACACAGAACGCTAATAAATATTATAATTCATTCCAAAGACATACCAAACAGTTTATAGACGAAACTAATACTCAAGGAGATGTGGTACGATGGTCGAATTCTGTAATTCAACATACACTGAAGTCGATTATTGATAGTTGGCAGGCAGTCGATGTGAAAGGCATAATAAATGATTCTGCGGAAAATGAAGAAGATAAGGTCAACAAGAAAGAAATTCAATCAACCGCTAATACATTGTTTAGCTGGTCGTCTGGAGATTCATATATAGAGTCAAGAAAGAGAGAATTGCAACATCGGAACGACAAAGCAGACACTCCAATAACTAGCCACGCAAATATTCTAGGTAAGAAAGAAACAAACAAAGAAGAAGAACAGATAAGCTTGAAGAAAGATAAGTTATTGAAGAGTTTATATATTGAGCCTCCAAAAGAATCAATCACTAATAAGCTTAATCGTATTGTTGATCGAGAATCGAATAAATTCATACATAGACGGATCCAGTTAATAAAGGCCCATCATAGTGAACAAATATCAAAAGAAATTCACGAAAGAAAGAGGAAGGACCATGAATTGCACCTCAATAAATTGAAACAGAAAGAAGAAGAGTATGAAAAAAGGCTACATGCCGCTACAAATGACCAAGGGAGACAGAACAAATTCTTCGGATCATTGTTTGGTTTTAGTGCGGGCACAACTGCTAATAGTAATGAGTTTCTGGAAGAGAAAGATCATAAAAGTCCAAACCTGAACGTGGCTTCTAGTCCATCAGGAAAAAACAAGAGGTTCTCGTTTCTACCTGGGACAAGTATTTCATTATGGGGTCATACTGGAACGGCTAACAAAAACACAAAGTTACCAAAAGATACAGACGAGTTAGAAACGGATAATTCACTGAACATCCATCTGCCAACCAAAGAACCTCAAAAAGATGTATCGTTACAAGCACCTTTGCCGCATCAAAACCAAAATAACAGCTTACAACGAACATTGAAGCCGAAAAAGGAAGCAAAGGAGGAAGACGATCAACTAGAGTCAGCAGAAGTAATAGAGAATGGAGGAGAAAAAAAGAAAGACAACCAGATTGATTCTGACCATGAAGAGGACGAGGAGGAGGATGAGTTTGAAGAATTTAGCTCATCAATTCCTAACATTTCAATAAATCTGGACCCTATTCAACCAAAAATAAATAAGTCAAATGATGTAAGCCAGAATACTGATAATCTACTAGATATTTAATGCGATAGACTGATTTTTAATAATAATGCTAGTTTATTGAATATGCACAGTATAAGTCCCATGGAAGACATATATATATAGATAATTATTTTTTCTCTTTATCAATGAAACAGCACAATCCAGTAAATGCTTCATCTAAAGCTCTCTCAAAAGCAGTATTTAGTCTCCAACCTGATCCCAAATATTGCTTGTCTTTAGCAAGCTTGCTTAAGTAAGGAGCGTAATAAGTACTTGAAGGTTCCTCTGTATCCTTCGTCTCATGCTCAGCAATAGTAGGTAAAAAGGTATAATTTTTATGTAACTCACGATCACCTCTAAATGGAGTGAATGGGGTCTTGGTTTCATTCTCCTCTTCAGCATCATGTTTCGAGAATGGGTTGGTACTTTGAAATTGTTGATCCAACTGAGATGTCAATTGTTGTAGCTGTCTCTTTCGCAATGATGATCTCTTAAGCATATTATTGTTTGATTGAGCAATTAACTCTTCAGAGTTAGCAGACAGAGCCGACGACAATTTGTCTAATAGCTCTTGTTTCTGTTGTTTCTGGAATTCCAAATCTTCAATTTCCATTTGTTTCTCTATCTTAAATTTCTCTTGTTTCAAACGAGCCATTGCTTCTTGGTATTTGGCTAAATCTGCATTCTTTTGACTTTCTCTCATGTTCTTTTCCAAGATTTCTATCTTATGGTCATTTTCATACTTTACCAAGTTAGCCTCGGTTTCTTTAATATCAATACCGTTATTAAGATTGAAAATGATATTTTCCACAGATTCCAAGTATTTGTTATAGTCCTTCAAGTCTTCAAAATCTTCCTCAGTTTTATTATATATCCCACTTACTCTCTTCCGTATATCTATTTCTTTCTCAATGCCTAAATCATCAAAGATTTGTTTCTTGAATTTATTTTTCCTTAAGATTTTCCCACACTTAGGATATGGACATGGTGCTGGACCAAGGGAGAATATTCTGTCTACGCATGATTCACATATCTTATGGTAGCATTCTGGATTAATAAGGAAATTCATATTGGGTGATAGATACTTGTCTGTCTTACAGATAGGACACATATCCTTCGAACGATCATCTGTTAACATTATTAGTAATTCACTCTTTATACTTGAAGACATCTTATAGAACACATACCTTCAATTATCATTGTATTTGGTTTCAGTCTACTTATATAGATATTTCTGTTAATATTTGTAATAATCGTTATATAGAAGTGTGTAACACAAAATCACTCTGTATATCTTAGTCGTATCAAATATTGCATATATTATAGTTATTAACCTATGGTGTTTGACCCTAGCTTATTCAAATACCGTTGGGCAAAGACAATAACTCCAATATGTGTGATCTTGGGGTTGGGCTATATTGATTTTGCAAGTTTTTATTCACTAGGGTACAAAGAAATATTCAAGCATCATTCTCATGGTGTTGCAATAAGCTTGTGGGCTATTTTGGGTTGGTGTGAAGTTTGCGTGCTTGTGTATTGGATGCTAATTCTCTTGAGAGGCCCAGGAAGAGCTCCTAAAGTTAAACCGTTCAATTTATATAATGCAGAGGATAAGACAGACTTGATGCCTGTTCCAGATTATTTCTTTTGTGATGAATCAGGATATCCGTTCTGGTGTTCACAATGCCAATCAATTAAACTCCCAAGAACACTACATCTGAAGGATAAAGACTACTGTGTTTTAAAATTCGACCATTATTGTATTTGGGTAGGCACTGTTATCGGACAGAGGAATTATAAATACTTTTTAAATTTTGTTGTCTGGTTTATGATCTTCTTCATAGTTATGTTGGTATATTTGTTTAGATATACAAAACTGAATTATGATAGGGGCACAAAAGATATCGACCACAACTTTATTGTTCTATATATTATGTGTGGATTTTGGATCCTTATTATTCTGTCTTTATTATTCGTACATTTGAGATACGTAGTATTCAACATGACTACTATCGATGATATCAGTATAAACAAGATGAATAGAAGCTTGAGATGGAAGGAACGACATGAAAAGAAGGAAACGAACCCTTCCCGGAACGATACAATGGAAAATGGTAAACGATACATAAATGTCCGATATAAGGAAAAGAGGGCAGTCATTGAGTTTACAGTAAACGACACACCCTTCTCTTTTGGGTTTCGAAGAAATTGGCAAAATATATGGTTGAATAATAATAGATCAACAGGTCAGTTTACTATGCGAGATTCTTCATATTCGGATAAAAGTTTAATTATAAGTTTTATCTTATTTCTAATACCTTTCATAGACATTTTTTACCCTAAAGAAGAGACAGGATTAGACGACATGGAAAAAGCTCATGCGGAGGATTTATATTTGAACCGATTATTAGATTACGAACTGAATAACGAAAAGCTTAACGTACAATTCTTGAATTATATTAATGACAAGATTGACAAGAACGAATACCATCTACCAAAATACATGGCTCCATTCTACGAAACTCAAAATGCATCTAGTGAAGGAGAACCTTCCAGCGAAGAAAAGCCAACAGGTATATAGATTTATAAAATTATGTACAGTACACCATTAATTTTCAATAAATATTTATAAAGCTCATTAGTGTCAAAACGTGAAATAATTAGTTAACTATACAAATATGGATATGTTAGGAGAAATTGTGGAGCATGAAATAGATGCACCTCCACCTCTTCCTCAAATCACTTCTAAATCAGGATTTCCAGATTTAAATAAATTGAAAGAGAAAAAAACATCCAAATGGAAGCAGAGACTTGAATCTAAGAAAAAGTCGCCACAAGAACCTATGAAGGCAAAAGATAAGGTCCTATCAGAAGCAGAAAAGATTCACCAAGAGAATATGAATAAAATTTCTCAAATGACTAATGAAGAAATCGAGCAGGAGCAAGCAGAATTGTTAAATGGTCTAGATCCAAATCTTATCAAAAGTCTTTTAAAAAGAACTGAAAGTAGAGAAAAAAAGGATAGCTGCAAATGTAGTGGTGGTAATGATAACCATGGTAACCATATTCACGCAGAAGGGTTTAATGGATGGATAGGTGGCGGGAAAGCCAACGATAAATGGGCAGATTTATCCTTACTTGACGAAGAAGATGTTAACAAAGCACTTGGAGTTAGTCGTATGACGCTAGAAGATGATTTGAAAATAGAGAATGGAGAACAAATCGAGAAAGAGGAAACCGAGAAACCTAAGACGGCATCCAAGTCGGTAAGATTTGATAATGTGGCTACAGTGAAGTACGAAGATTTAGACGACAATATTGAATTAGATCCTAATGGGTGGGAAGATGTTGAAGATATAAATGAACTTATTAATCATAACGAGGATGACGTTGCCCACAAAGATTATCAACTAGTAGAAGATTCAGATGACGAAAACAATACATCTACAGTTCATTTTCCTAAACCTGTTCAAACGGCTGCTGATAATGACAAACTTGACTTAAATGATCCTGAGTTCTATGACAAATTGCATGATAAATACTTTCCAGATTTACCAAAAGAAACACATAAATTATCTTGGATGACAGAACCGATGCCAAAGCAGCTTTCTACAACTTATGAATCAATTTCTGATATGAGGTTCGACTTTAAAGGCGATTTGGTGGATTTGTCAAATGGTGATAGTGATGAGAAAAACCAAGTACCTACCTACTTAGGGTTGCATCATCACTCAGAAAATCCACACTTGCCAGGCTATACGTTGAGTGAATTGGTGCATTTATCAAGATCAACACTTCCAGCTCAAAGGTCCTTTAGTATACAGATTTTGGGCAGAATATTGCATAAGCTAGGATTGCATAAGTACAACATTTTACCAATAAGCGAATCTGATGATCAGGAATTCGATGAGAATTTAAAGGAGCTCATGACGAATTTCGAGAATCTTATGTGGAGTTTAATAGAAGAATTAAGAATAATTGAATCAATCACGGAAGCTGCCGATGAGTCAAAAACAAAAAACATTTCTGTAAGAAATTACGCCATAGAAGCATTATGGTTATGGAGACAAGGTGGTGGCAGAAAATCTGCGACAGAAACACCTGACGATGCCTTTGTACCTTCTACAAAAGCTTGATAACTTATATAATGAAATGTAAATATCCATAAACGAATATGTTGGTAGCATTTAACATATTCAATTTTAATACAAGAAATCTCAATCAGCATAGAAAAAACCACCATTATTTCAAACATGTAGCCCAAACCTGCCAAAACATAACACAGAACGTGCATCTAATGACAAAATAAGCCGAAATGTTCGAAAGAGTCAATAGTGGGTGATTAAAATTAGTAGACAGATCTGTGCAGATCAACAAAAACTGCTGAACGCAAAATCTGACACTAACGGGGATGAAATTCTAATTCAAGACGAATTATGCAATATCCTCGTCAAAAATCAATTATATTCAACTGAATGCAGAGATATCATCGTGGACATTCTTTTAATCTTCGCATATAGACACATTGAACCGATGGATCTTTTTTTAAGTTTTAAAAACTTGATCGGCCAACTTAAGTTATGCGTGTGACTGTTCAAGTACACATACTACAATTTGGATCAAAATCAACAAGAAATCATATATTTAGGTACTTTGCTAGGTCCACTAATGCATTCTAAACCATTGAATTCTGATATACAAATTTTTTTAGTAGAGTCCAAAGCCGGGTAACTCCAACATAATTTCCAATTTACCAATTAAGGGTTCAAGACTTTATATCAATACCGTGTAACATACAAATCAAGCAAGCCGAATGCTTCGCTCAACTAGTCATGAGGCCGAACCTCCAAATAAGCTGTTTACTTAACCAACTGTAGCTCCGTAATCGTTGGCTCTGCTGGCATGTCCGTTACCGCCAAGGGTAGCGTATCCTTCACTGTATGGATAACACAGGATGATGTAATAACAATGAAGCAAGCCTGGGAAAAACCCTAAAAGGCATAGTAAGATGTTGATCCAGAAGTCGGCTGACTTGATTCCTCTTTTAATGAATACTGGAACAGGTGGAATAAAGAACCCAATAAGCACAAGTAACCAATCTTTTGCGTGCATTCTAAAATATATTAAGTAGCGGATGTAATTATCGAGATAATTGGAAACTAATTGTATAAATTAGAGAGTGGCGACTCTTTATCTTTGGTGGTTCTATGATAACCCTGCGTCATTCTTTGATAAAGATCGTAATCAGCAATCATTTTTTATATACAGGCAAAATGTCGTGGCGAACGTCGCGACATTGGCGAAATATTTCGCGACATTAATTTACAGAGACACTTTCTGGAGACAAGTCGTTATAACCTTTCAATTAGACTAAAGACGGATAATTGAAGCTATGCGTGTCTTCCAGGCTATAGGGATTGCGTCATTGGTAGTATCAATAGCTTCAGCGGTGCTATTTGAAGATGCATTTGTAAAGGATTGGATCAAGCATACTTACGGAGAAATACAACGGTACGATATCTTGTCGGAGAATGAAATCCTAGGGCTAACGAACCAGGATCAGCTTGTGAACTTGAATATCAACAAGAACGGGACGTTGAATTGGAAGGCGGATTTACGCGAATTGGGAAGTGCCAATCATTATGTGGTGTCCAAGAATAGGCAATTTGTATATGTGTATTTTACCGATGACAATCGGATTGCAATGATAGATACAAAACTGGGAATTTTGCAACAAATGCTCTTCGGTGAGAGTGTGCCGTTGAAGTTGGTTGAGTTTTTCAATACAGGGGTGCTAGTTCTCGGTATTAATGGCCAGGTGACATTTTTGGGAAATGACGGATCAGTCAAGCCAATAGAGATAGATGGGGCGATTACGGACATTAGAGTTACCCAAGTTGATGGAGTGGCATATGTAATTACAAATGACTTGTCATTAGTCGCAATCCAAAACACATTGGAACAGGCAACATCCAAGCCTTTCTCGGGCTATTTTTCAAGTATCAAGCAAATCAAGAGCATGGAAGACGGAGTGCTTGTTACCGACAAAAATAAGGTATTGATTATAGAGGATGGTGAAGTTCGAGAGATCAAACATCACTTGAATTCAAAGCATGACTTCAAATTGCTAAACCGTGAATTGGCTTACTCTATTAATTCCAAAGAAATTTGTTTTTACAGCATTACCAATGGAGAGTTTAAGGTCCTTCTCGATTATAAATTGGAAGAAGAAATCAAAGAAGTTGATATAGTTAACTACACCTCTTCTGATATTCTACTTGTCAGAACACCGTCCAGTGATGTCATGTTAGACGTGTCAGGGTTAACCATGGGTGGCGACGCTAGTCTAATTCAAAAGTTTGAGATTAAACCAAGTATAATTGGGACGAAGAGATACATTCTATACAATTCAGAATCAAATTTGCAAATAGTTTCAAGCCTGTTTCGTGATTTTAATTTTAATATTGAAATTTACTCGACAGATAATGAATTGCTCAATCAATTATCATTTGGTTTGGAACAGTTTGAGCCTTCTTCGCTGAAATATTTGATAATAGACAGACCTCAATCTGAGGTTGAGATAAATAAAGTACACCATTTGCTCCATGATTCTGACAAATATAGTTTCTTTATTTCTCGTTGGCTTGGGGTAGTTGTAAGACATTTATCTCAATTAGGAGAATTTGTTGTTTCCAAATTCGTAGCCCCACCTGTGGATGAGTATAAGTCAGAAGACACATTCGGATTTGGAAAATTGATAATCTACTACGACGCAGAAAAAAAATATGTCATAGCAACCGATTCTGAAAATGGTTCTATTGCATGGGAATGTAAAGTTGATGTAAAAGATCAAGATTTGATAGATTTAATCGATAGACCTGCGACTAATGAAATACTTGCTATTTTCAGGAATATGCTATTGTCAATCGATACCCGGAATGGGCAGATAACCAATAGCGAACTATTAGTAGAAGAAATTCTGAAAGCCCTTCTTTTAAAACTTGAAAACGAAGAAGAAGTGATAGCTCTAAAGATTGCACATAGTAGCAAATTAAAAATAATTCAAAACAATGAAATTAAGATAAAAGCTGACCAGTACTTGATTGATTACGCTGATGGATCAGTAAATGGTTATAAAATTATGAGCGATGATTTAATTGCAACATGGAAATTTGACAAGCCACAAGAGTCCTTGGTATTGGTGGAATCTAAACCCATAAACACTAGAACATCTTCAATTGGAATTACATTATCTGATAAATCAGTCTTGTATAAATACTTGTACCCAAATTTGATTTCCATAGTTACAAGGGATATAGAAACGGGAACAGTGCGTTATTACTTACTCGACGGTATCAGTGGAAGTGTATTGCATACACACGAACACGCTCAGAATGAAGTAATCGACCTTAATTCAATTCAGTTGTGTATGGATGACAATTGGATAATATATACATTTCTCATCAAAGCACCTAAGTTGGAACAAAGAGTTATTGTATTTGATTTATTTGATACAAAAGAGAAATCAGTTGATAAACCAGATTTAGTTTCTGCTCTTGAACAAAATTCAACTTTTAACTTTCTTTCCCAAAAGTCATTCATTTTCCCTGAAAGGATACTCTCAGTGGCTTCGACTCAAACAAAATTTGGAATTACCTTGAAGTCCATATTATTTCTTACAGAATCAGGAAGTTTGATTGAAATGCCTAAATTTATTTTAAATAGTAGAAGAATAGCAAATCGGGCATTATCAAGTAAAGATTTCCAGGACGATTTTAGGATGATGCCATATGAAACAGTAATACCTAAAAACAATTATCAAGTGTTGAATCACAAACATCAGTTGTTGTTAGATCATGCAACTGATAAGATTTTAGTGAGACCTACAGAATTGGAATCCACTTCTGTTGTGTGTTTTGCAAATAAGCTCAACGTATATTGTAATGTGATACAACCTTCATTATCTTACGATTTGTTGAGCCAAAATTTCGATCGGATTAAATTAATATTGACAATGCTAGCTTTATTGGCAGCATATCTTATTACAAAACCATTTGTGCTTTCTAGAAGGCTAAATGCCAATTGGATTGATCGTTAATAAATACTATATAAACATATTGTCTAAAGAGAGCGAGTAAATATACATCATTAATCGAAGATTGAACAGTCATTTAATAAGTAATCTATTATTTCTTTAGCTTCTTTCTTATTTTCATCTAATCCAAATTTTAACCAATTCACCCCTGCTTTCACATTATTACCTTCAGAATTATCATTCACTTTTGTATCGTTATAAATATACCATATCATTTCGTAATTAAGACTTGTAACCAAATAATTTTGCATCCTCGTAATTAAAAAGAAAGAGTCAGAATCACTCAAGATGGACATAGGATTAGTTTTAAATAATGCATTATACTTTTCAATAATTTTTAAGAAACGATTTTTCAAACCCAACCAGTCCTTATTATTATTTAGAGTTAATATGGAATAAACCCGTTGAAAATTTCTTTTTAATGTCTTATAATCTTCTATGGTATTCAAAAGAGGCGATGAATGAATCCTTAGCATAATTAATGTCGTTAACTCTATTATGAACATATAATGTATTGGTAGCTGTGCAAAATTTACCAAATCGGAAAATTCCATTAAGAATAAATCCAATATTAAGTAGCACGAATTAATTGCCTTCATGATATATTTACGATAATCAACGAAGGAAATATCCATACTACTAAATGCATAAACATACAATTGTAATTTCAGGAATTCAATAGAAAGCTTGATAAGGTTATTTGATAATAATGGACTTGATGGTTTAGTGAAGTCATCGAGGATTATTTCAAACATATTTAAATTTATGAGCTTCTCGTAATTTATAGATGATTGCGTCTTCCTGTCGTTAATGATGTCGTTCATATTTTCATTTAACTTTAGCTGGATCATAGAAATCTTCAATAGCGAATTGATGTATTTATCTTTTTCATTATCAATATTGTTTTTAAACAAGTCTTGATTTGCTTTATTGATTATGAAATCCTGCTCAAACCCATTATAGTTAAGATGTGATAACCCGGAATATATTAAGAAATAATTAGAATTTATATTAATAAACTTGTAAATTCTCTCTCTTATCGAATTGTTTAATTTGAGTTCATTAGAAATATTGATCTCAGTTTTATGACTAAATTCATCAATAAATTGCAGCCTGTGCAATCCCAATTGCAAAGCCATATTTTTCATCAAAGAAAGGTATTTGATCGATATTTTATCTCCAGTATTCAGATATTTTTCAGATGGAACCGGCCATGTCGTCAATATTAGTAACGCGGAAAGGATATATACAGATCTTGGAGTGTTAAACCAGCATTTGTCTACGACCAAAGACTTGATGTGATTGCTCAAATGCAAATATTTTGAAGTTTCTGGCTGATTTAAATATGACGTGAGTATTATGCTCCAGAATAATAAATCATTCTGTTTATGAAATTCTTCCAAATTGATCTGATCAAAAAAGTCGTCAGGGAAAATAGGTAAGTATTTATTGAAATGCAAATAGTAGTTGCGGAAGTTGTTTTCGGCTTCTGAACGTGTTATGGAAAATGCTCTAGTGGAGATATGCATGTTTATGGAAAAACAGCCGTCCAAGTTAGATGGTTCCAGTGTTAACGGCATGGGATTCTCCAGAGGAGAGTCTAGACAAGACTCGATCTTAGAAATCGGGGTGGCCACCGTGGACCGATTGCCAACATTCAAAACACCCTTCTCCACAAGCATATTTAGCATCTTGAACTTTCTATTAATTAAGTCATCTAGATTTTTCTTTATTGACCTAACATCAATAGTCAATTTCGTAACCAAGTCATTCGACCTATTGGGGTTTTTGGTGATTATGTCTAGTGTACAATCGATTTTCTTTTTCATACAGTGTGAACATGGTAAGGGATCTGTTAAAGAAGCATCACATTTAGTCTTTTGTTGTCTACATCGTACGCAGGTTCGGAGTATTTTGCCTGGCGTATTTGATGGTGTAATTAATTTTAGCCGTTTTCTTTGTTGATAATACATCACAACTTATAGAAGGAATGGGTAGAATTCAATTTCAGCACGATAATCTGCGTGTTATAAATATACTTCTCTTCAGATTCGTACTTGTTATCTAAACTCAGCTTTGTAATTAATATTTCTTTATTGGCTGGAGATGTGCCGAAATTCGGTCTAATCAGAAAAATTAAATCTGAAATTTTTCAATTTCTAATCATTATGGACAAATTAACAAATAACCAAATAACATCCATCCATTTACTAAATTTAAGCCATTCGGTGCCTCTAAACCCTATTGCTAAGGTATACAAGGATTCTCTTACCAATTTTACCGAAGAAAAATGCATTAATTTGCCGATAAACTATATGGAGGAAAACTTTTGTTCGAAGTGTGAAAGTATATATATTCCGGGTATTACAGTATCCATAAGGATAGTTTATGGAAAGAGAAAGAATACAAAGCAACTGGCTCATAGAAGACTGTTGCGATATACTTGTCTTGAATGTAATCATCAATTAGAACGAATATTAGAGACTCCGATTTCGAAACAATCTACTCCGATTCCGCATACTGGACCTGCAGCTGAGGCAAATAAGACCAAGAAATCGGAAGAATTTAAGGCTACATGGCCAAAGACTGAAGCGTCTAAATCTAAGCAGAGAATCAAGAAAAGAAAGCAAAACAATTTGTCGAATTTGTTAGCATTAAAAAAGAAGGAGAAGGAGAACGAAGCGAAGCAAGGTAGTACATTAAGCTTGATGGAATTCATGAATAAGTGAACATATATTAGAATAGATAGTCATTAAATGCAGAGCTAGAATTGCTATGGGCAAGATCTAATGTATTTTGTCTGTTGCAAGTTCTGACCCAGCGTCTTCTTCGAAAGTGTTGAAAGGTATCTGGGGATTCTACATCGTAAACCCATTTTTCATCAGCGTCTATCATAACGATATCGGCAAGTAAATTTGAATTAACCCAGTCGTTGACACTGAGATCTAGTTTCCAGGACCCTCCTTGAAATTCCCAGTCTATTGGCGGTTTAATACTGTTGATATTATGCGTAGCGTTAGTTTCAAAGTAATTTGCAAAGCTGTCATCATCATCATTACCTTTTTCATTATCATTATCAAGTAAAGATTCTTGGATCTGTTTTCGTAAAGGGTTATTGATTGTATAGTAGTCATTAGTAAAGCCAACCAATTCCCATATCTTGCTAGTTGTATCGTATCTTTGTAGTTCATATATTTCTGCTTCCCTGCCCTCTATATTCCTCTGTTCTTCTTCAACTCGAACAATCAACTTCAATAAGAATTGGTTTATCCTATTGTCCAAATTGACGAAGTACAAGCGTGTTTCTTCATTGTACACCCAATTCAAGATTTTATTCCTTATCACGGGATGACAGGTAATAGCTAACAGCCAAATAATGAAGATTGAGATTGTTTTGATAGGTAGATAGGTAAGTATGATTGGTAATAACCTAGGCAATACCAACAAGTTATTGATACCCAAGAATAGCAACCCCAAAAATACTATGGCACTTATATTCTCATCCTTGAAGAATAACAAGTCATTAGTTGCCCATAGTATCATATCATATGCTGTAACGTAGAGCAACATGTGGTTTTGTAAATCAGTTAAATTTAAAACGAATTCATTCGAAAATTCGGGTACTGGCTTTGGAGCCTTGTATTCATGCAAAGCCGGACCGTCATCAGGTATAGGGTTGCGTTGAAAGTAATTCTTATTCACTAAAGACATATCGGAAGGGTGAAGAATAAGATAATGTGGAACCATGACGTTAAATAGGATTTGGAAAACGGGCAACGCAAATACCAAATATGGATTGAGAATGATATGGGTAATGACCAACAAAACACCAATTGTAAAACATTGATTATCCCAATTGAAAAATTTAATAACTCTATCAATAGTTTCAAACGGAACAGACAATCTCAGATTCAATAGAATAGAGTTCTTTGATATCACGTTCACAGACAATGGCGGTCGAGTTTTCTGCATTTCTAACCTTTGGTTCAATGCTCCTTGGTCTTTGACATTCATTGGAATTACCATAGATATGATCTTCTCCATCAACTTGTCGGTGAGTAAGGTATTAGTGGACTTGGAGTCATCGTTGTTTTTATAGCTCCAAAAAGCAAAATCGCTTTCCGATTTACGTTTCAGTTTATCTTTATCTTGCATTGATTTAGATTGCTTTAATTCATTTTCAGTTGGCTTTCGAGTAACATTAGATTCATCATCATTGGGCTCCACTGTTAGTATGTTTTCGAAAAAATTAGATACTTGATCCATCTATAATTTGGTTTTAATTGTATAGTACCGTTTTTATATATGGCAATTGTAAATTCATATGAAATTTTAACATGCGATAAATTAAATGTATGCATTAATAATTTTAAAATACACAATAATATACACTTTACACACAAACTATCATAAGTAGGATTTAGATAGTGAATGTAAGACATTGAACTAGTTACTCTTCACTGACAATGAATCTTGTACGAAGTCGAGCGATTGCGGCTCCTCCTTCTTAATATATGCGGGTATTGACGTTTCTCGTTTAATTGCTTTATTCATAGGCTCTTTCTTAACTCGCCTTACTGGCTCCTTCTTTACTTGTACCTTAGTCGACTTTTTCGATGGAAGTGATTTGTTATTCATTTCTTTCTTTATTTGTTGTTTAGCAGCAGATGACATTAAGTTCTGGTGTAATTTTTTGGAATCTAGTTGTTCTTGGGTGAGGAATAGATCGGGAATTTCGTATTTCAATAACCTCACAAACTCGTCACAATCACATAAAATTTCGTAATCTATAATGTTGCTCCACATGGCTTGTGATACTGGAGTCTTATTAACGAAAAGAACAGTACCGCCCCTGTTATGCACCGATTGGGCTAGACTTTTGACTAACTTTTTTATGCCGTCAACTCTAAGAGAGGTCCCCATAATAATAAACAAGTCGGGTCTCAAATTAATATCCTTGTTCAACCCATTTGCTAGTATTTCAGCCTGGGGGTGGTTTTCTCCGTACAACACGATGTTCGGTCTGAGCATGCCTATGTTGCCTGTTAAACGCTTTCCCAGGTATAATCTTTCTTGGTATTTTAAGTAGCAGTTCTTGCACTCCGGGTTCGACCCATTCGAAAATTGCTCTCTGTATTCCACATTCCAGTTGAAGTTGTGGAAACACTGTGTGCATGCAAGACTGTTTATGTTTCCATGTAGCTGTACCACATCTAGACCTTGCCATGTCTTGGTGAAGGGGCCCCTGCTGTCAAATTCACTTAGGTCGATACCCATTTTCAAGTTCATCTTGTCCTCCAACCCATCAATATTTTGTGTGTAGCAACGGAGCAACTTCTTTTTCTCCTTCAATATCTTTATAAATCTGTGTGTTTCGGTGGGTTTGGCGTCGATGCTGTACAGGTACAACGATTCCATAAACGTGCAAAACATCGAAAGGGTCATCTCATCCCTAAAAATGGAGATATCGAACAAATCCTGCCCTTTCACTATTGCCTTTGGGAACTTGCTCTTGACGATATTGTATAACCCATCACTGGATCTGAAGTCTGGGATCCCTGCGTTACATGATATCCCTGCTCCCGTTAACACCACCGCCTTTTTGGATTTGAATATAAGC
The DNA here is from genome assembly GCA_030583445.1 of Debaryomyces nepalensis. Lineage (NCBI taxonomy): Eukaryota > Fungi > Ascomycota > Pichiomycetes > Serinales > Debaryomycetaceae > Debaryomyces > Debaryomyces nepalensis. Next base: position 330,994 of record JAJMIM010000002.1, on the reverse strand, counting down.
TTAGATACTTCACCTAATTTAATTTGTTCATGACTGGGTATTTCCCCAGATAAATCTATAGTTTTCATGTTATAATATTTTGTCTATGGCTTTTTACACATAAAAGAACCTCCTTATAACTCCTTGATCACTATGAATACTCTATGTCTCTTTTTTATACCAGCCTAGCTAATCTAGTGTTCATATAGCGAAAATTGATCTTTAACTACGACGCCAATTTGTACGCTCGCATTTTAACTAAGAAGAGAAAGTTATTTACATTTTGCACCAAAAGGGATGAGCACGAATTAAATGTATAATTATAATAGATGAGCATAAATTTAGAGTATCAACCACCCTGACTATTCACAGCTAATTCCATAATTAACCTTGTGGCCAAATGCAAGAACGGGTAGGCGGAGAACGAAGACATTTCGTCCACATCTTGCCTGATAGTCAGGTCCTTATTGTAAGAGTTCTCCCAACCATCGAACTTGAAGTCAACCAAATAGTTGTTTGGTTCCAATTGGAACAACTGGATTTGCATCTTCATCATGTCTGGAATGCCCTTGGCCTGTTCCTGTTGGCACTGTTCTTCAGGTAAAATACATGGACCGTACTTCCACCTCACTCTGATAGTCCATAACTCTTCCTCGGTGGGCTTTGACCATTCTGCACCCAAGTTTTTCAACGCCCTGTAGATCTCGCCCATGACGTCCAAGGGGTATGACCGTGATCTGATACCAAAATGCCACCTTGTCTTCAGCTTCTTGTGAGAGACCGGTGATATCTTTAATTGGCTGTCCATGTTTGACTCCATCATGTACGCCCTATGGATTGATGGTAAAGAAGAGGGTAAGATGGCTATCGTTGAGTTTGGTAAGGTCGATAAGTCCGGCACGGCAGCTAATGTCTGGTAAGTCAACGACTGCTGCACACCCGGTGCCTTGTTGGAGTTGTTGATGTCAATATTAATGTTGCCGTTATTAATATTATTGTTGTAGGATGGAGGTGGTGACTGTGATAAAAAGGTATCCATATTATTCAGTTTAGAGTTTTTCAAGTCTTTCACTAAGCTGCGGTTTTCCTTCATCAACAAGTAGGCGTCGATTATTTCGTTTGATTGTTGCTGCGGAGAATTGTGTTGGTTGCACTTATTAATCACATTGACAATCTCGTCCCTGTCGTAGCCCATAGTGGACTGTAATGCTGTAATAACATCCTCGTCCACCTCAATCTTTTTGTGTTTGGTTTTAGATAAATCTGGAGGTAACAAATATTCTTCGATATTTTGCTTGAACCATTCATCCTCAATAATTTCGTGTATAGTAATTCTGTTCAATGGGTTAACCACTAACATTCTAGTCAATAAGTCCTTTGCTCCCTGTGATAAATAGTTTGGTAATGTGTAGACACCATTACTGATCTTTTTGAATAACGCAGGGATAAATTCATCATCAAACGGTAATCTTCCACACAACATAACATACAATATAACCCCAGATGACCAGACATCAACTTCTGGACCAGCGTACAATTTACCACTGATCACTTCAGGTGCGGCATAGTTAGGAGAACCACAACTTGTCTTCAAGAAATTACCATCAGTCATGATGTTAGACAATCCAAAATCAGCAATTTTGACATTCAATTGTTCATCCAATAACAAATTCTCAGGCTTCAAGTCTCTGTGGACAATTTTGTGCCTGTGGCAGTACTCGACTGCCGCAATAATTTGTTGGAAGAATCTTCTTGCTTCATCCTCGGGCATCTTACCCCGTTGCACTATATAATCAAATAATTCCTTGCCCGCGTATTCGATGACCATGATAATCTCGTCCTTGGATTTAATCACATCGTACAACTTGATGATATGTGGGTGTCTCAATAATCTCAAGTAAGAAATCTCCCTTTCAACTCTACCTTGCATATCGGACTTAGCTAAGGTTTTACGGTTAATTATCTTCAATGCAACTTTCTGTCCAGTACTAGTGTGTTGTGCTAACTTAACCTTACCAAATGACCCTTCACCCAATGTCTTAAGCACTTGGTATTTTCCTATCCTGTTTGCTGGATTGGAGTTAGGGTCGATACCTTGAGGTTGAGGTTGCTGTACTCGATTGTTGTTATTTCCATTTGGATCATCGTGATGATGATGATGGTGATGGTGGTGGCGGTGACCATGGCTATGGTGCTTATCACCTTGTTGTTCCGACATTGTTATATATTCTATACTTTTGATACTCTTAATAGTCAGAAATCGGTGTTTTTGGGGGCGATCGTTGATTTAAGGGTGGTATTCGGTAAACACACGCACTTTCCATAACATGCCAATTGGAAATGGTGGAATAACGAACATACAGGCTATATACATTTAGTGAAGGGAAATTGGCATGGAGACAACTAGGCAGTGTTCACGAGCAGGTTCAATCTTGAATACATTTAAAATAATGAGACAGGTCTAACTGGAAAGTGATTCCTTTAGTTGAGGGTGCCTAGGATTTGCCGAATATAAGCGACAATGTTAGATTATTCGAGCGCCACACGTAGATATAGTAGCTATATTATGAAGTAAGAGATACAAGTGGTGGTCTTTCTAACTTTGTCACCAGAGTATCCAAACTGCATATTTATCTAACGATCGATTTGTGCACTATATCGAGATCTGTCAGATCTGTAACCGTCATGTCTATATTCTTTTGACTTTCTCCCGTCTTTGGGATCCCTGTCCCTGTTGTCTCGTGTGCGAGTTCTATACTTATCTCTATTGTTTCGATAATCATAACTATCCTTTGCATTTGTACGGTCCCTACCCTTTTTCAAATTAGCATCGGTAGGGGACGCATAGGAGGCAACACTCCGGTTGTAATTAGTTTTAGGCTTCGTATCTCTTTCGTCTGTCTTGTCCTGAGCTTCGTATTCTTTTTGCCTTTGATCTAGAAGCGCTTTTGGAATACCGTCTGAATCATCCTGTGCGCTGAGCAACAAGTTCCAAAGCGTTTCGCAGAACTTCATTGACTCCTCCTTACCCAAAAAGTCTTGCATCTGCAAATAGATCATCTTTATGTCCGGCAGGTCTTCGGCTTGCAACAATTCGCATGCATAATCAATTACTACATCATCGTCCGGCAATTGTTCTCCCAAAGTTTCTTCAATCCACTTCCTTATTACTGGAAAGCTTACCTTTTCCATACTGAGCTTCTTGGAGAAGCTTTTTGGATATTTTACGCTTGCTTTATCTTTCTTATTCTTGTTACTTACAAAGTCATCGTTAACTGTTTGAACCCTATACGACATCTGAATTAAAAGCGGTGTAAAAGACTGTTAGCAGTAGTAATTTTAATCTCCCGGATACAGAACTTAATCTCAACTTGATATGTAGTTTCTTGCTAGTTTCCTGAAAATGTATGCATCTTCTGTCTTTCATACTGAAGTAAATGTTTACAGTTTAGATCATTAGATCAAATTTGCAGGTTAGACCTGTTGCAAAACTCATACAATATAAATACGCTTGAAACTGGCGGTAAATATAAAAAGAAAACTACATTGTCAATGATTAATTGTATATTAACTAGCATTATAGAATAAAATGTATAGTGATAGTAGGGATAGTGTATTTGAGTGGGATTCAGATGTGTTTTCAGATTCTTTCAGGATAAATTCAGACATTTCTTCACAGGGAACATTATCCACGCCTTCAACAGGAAACCAGTATTGTACACCAAGGTCTCTCTCAGTGGTTGAGTCCTTCAATTTCAGTCTGAAGATGTTACAACTGCCTGTCACACCTCGTATGAGTATTTGGTCAACATCTTTCAGGAGTAACAGCGATTCGCTCGTGCCATTTGATCCATTGATGTTGACTCCGCCGGAACATAATTACGAAGACGAGGAGTATTTCTATAAAAGTATGAGCAGGTTAATATTCAGAGGTATCTCAGGAAAGGTATTCAACGTGGAAGATAGCGCCAGGTTTTTCGTGATCAAGTCCTACAGCGCTGAAGACGTAAATGCATCTGTTGCGAACAACATATGGGCATCTACGAACTTAGGAAATAAGAGGCTCAACAAAGCTTACAATGAGGCAATGTCAACAGGAGGCAAGGTATTTTTGTTTTTTCTGGTGAACTGCTCTGGCAAGTTCTGTGGCATTGTAATGATGAAGGATAGTATTGACTTTACCCGCGCAAGTGACGTGTGGCTGGAGAAATCCCGTTGGAAAGGTGTATTTCCAGTAGAATGGCTTATGATCAAGGATGTCCCGAACAGACACTTTCAGCATCTAAGAAACCCTATAAACGAACTTAAGCCTGTCACAAACTCTAGGGATACACAGGAGTTGCCGTTTGATATCGGTGTTTCTATGTTGAAAATATTTAGCTCGTTTAAATAAATTCTCATTTTTCTTCATATCGACTGTATATGGACTGATATCAAAAATCTGCTCTAGTTTAAGACGCCATTTTAACTTCTGGAAGCGAACAATGTTAAAACAAACGACAATCCCAAGGACCCCTTCGCTACTGATACGCCAGTTATCCTCAGCAGCAAGGGTATTTCAAAGTGGAGAAGCCTCTGAAAAGAAGTTACCAAAAAAAACTGCCAAGGACGTTGAATACGGCAAGCTTTCTAAGGCACAAAAAGCTTTCCTTGATCGTATAATTCGAGTAGATCAAGCTGGAGAATTAGGAGCAAATTATATATATTATGGCCAGTTTACTGTATTGGCTAGTAAGTACCCACATTTAAGGCCTGTTCTTAAGCACATGTGGGATCAGGAGATCCACCATCATGACACCTTCAACAGATTACAAACAGAACGTCGTGTGAGACCTTCCTTATTAACTCCATTATGGAAAGTGGGTGCCTTTGGTATCGGTGTTGGTACGGGTCTTGTCAGCAAAGAAGCTGCGATGGCATGCACTGTGGCCGTGGAGACAGTCATAGGTGGGCACTATAACCAGCAGTTGAGAGTTCTTATGAACCAATACAACATTCCAGCATACGATAAAACTACTGGTGAGGTATTGCCAGAGGAAAGCTTAGAAAGGAGTGCACAATGCTCCCCTGAATTGAGCGAGTTAAAGGACATTATAAGCACATTCAGGGACGACGAACTAGAACATTTAGATACAGCTATAGAACACGATGCTGAAAAGGCTGTCCCCTACCTCTTGTTGACAGAAGCAATCAAATTAGTATGTAGGGGTGCAATTTGGACGGCAGAAAGGGTTTGAGATTGTTTCTCATTCTGCTGCAATGGACTTCTCCAATTTTAAAACATGTGTATGCTAATATATGACTTTTTAACGGATATACCGTATTAGTAAAGCTGTTATCTTTACAAACAGCTATAGCCAGCTTCATTTTGGTTGGTTATATGCGTTTCGCTCTAGTACTATTAGTATTCGCAATGCGCATATATAAAAATCAAAACAAAAGTAAATAAACCATCTTAGTATCTTAACAGTTGATTAAAGTAATGTCACGTCCCAGTTCTATATATTGGACGGGCAGTTCGTCTTTGAGTAGTCGTCGAACACATCATGTTATTCCGCAAGATCTGTTTCCGTTGTTGGATTTTAAGGAAATATCGATTTGTTTACAAAGTTGTGATTTTGTAGCTAATGAAGAACTTGTATCCAGACCGACAAGTCAATTTATCAAAACGTTATTAGAACAATTCCTAGACTCGTTCATGGGTCTATCTACAGATAATATTAATCGAATGGCAAAGAATGTAAATAAAAATGATTTATCGATGACCAGGGGTCAGGATAATGATCAAATGGAAGGTGAAGTAGACCACGAAGAACAACAAGGAGAAGATGAAGATGATGTTACTTCAAGCATACGGTTGATAATACTTCATAGAGGAGCGTATGAATTTTTTCTGATATGTGGTATTAATGATTTTACGTTGATGGATATAATGAGACCTGAACCACAAAGAATAAGGAGAATCTTGAGTGCTGTGGTAAACTACGCCAGATTTAGAGAAGAGAATTCCATTGAATGTGAAAAGCTTGTTAGCATAAGCGAAGGCAATATTGAGAAATTGAAGAACGTCCAAAGCGAGAACAGTAAGCTTTCAAACCAGATAAACGACTTGAAGTATAAGCTTGAAGCTAACGAGACAAATGAGGGGAATAAAAAGGCCACTCTAAAGCAAATAAATACGTATAACTCAAAACTAGAAAATGAGTTAAAGAAGTTAAAGAAAAACCAGGAAATATTGACGTTGGAACATACCAACTATCGGGAAGAAAAGAGAAGATTAATTGAAAAATTAGAAGACCACAATTATTTGATTATGGAATCAAATAAAGAATTGGACAAACTAAAGAGTTATCTACTTGCAAATCCTGAAATTCTCACTAAAATTATTGAAGACTTGAAAGCAAATTTGCATGAATACCAATCGAACTTAACAGATCTAGAAATGAAGAATAAAAATATGACTATCAGCATTGAGTCTTTTCAGCTCGTGGAACAAGAATTAAAAAATTTATTTAGAATTTTGGAGGAGGTTCTTAACGACTTGACGAAGGAGGAAGCTTCATTGGATAAATTAAATAAATATCAGGAATTCAAGGAACAACAGAATTTTACATTAAATGACTTGAATAGACAAATTCAACAAATAACTAGACAATTGAACAACACAGAAGAAAAAATAAATCGCTTAAGACATCAATCAAGTGAACGAAGTGAAGCAAGTAAGCAAAAACTAGTTACCCTCAAAGATGGGTATGACACATTGGTCAAAGAACGTAAAGTCAAAGAAGAAGAATTGAATAAAAAGAAGGATTTCATTAGTGAGTTAGAAGCGAAAATGAATGGAGAAAGAAACGACTTTCAAATCGAACTTAGAAACGCTGAATTGGCCGTTGCTAAGTTGAATTCCCATGTTAAACTCTATTTAACTGAAATGAATAAAAAAGTGGACTAGAAATATTGTATAATAACATGTACATTAGCATGTATGATAATTATGTAATTTAATACTATTTATAAACTAATGGTGTTGATCATTTTCCTCTGTATTGGTTTTGATTTGTTGTTCGCCTGCTAAGGCTTCCTCATCGCTTTCGTCCCCTGCCTTTTCAACATTTTCATGCTTAGGAATCATTTTATTCGTCGTGAATAATGATACAATAAAACCAGCACATGCAAATGCAAGACCTAGGTAAAATACATTCCTCAATGCTCTCATAAATTGTTCCAAAACTAATTCCTTCGCGGTGGAAGGAAGTTTATGTATTATGCTTGGAGTCGAAATTAATGTCTTGGCTGGAACGCTCTTCAAAGCTTCATAATCATCAGACCCTGGCTCTAAGTCATTTAATAAATTACTAACATAGATACTTCCTGTAGTTTGAAATATCAATTGTGCTAAATTGACAGCAACGGCAGCGCCTGTAGATTTCAAGAAATTTAAAAAGATTGTAGTTAAAATCAAAGAACCTTCTACATCCGCAGGTGATTCAAGCTGGGCTGCTAATAATGAACTTTGAAATTGCAACCCAACTGAAACACCAGATACAATCAATAACCCTATCCTATCCTTTGCGGGAGAGTCCTTATCTAATAGCAATAGTAAACCACATCCAATTGGTCCTAGTGTGGCCGAAATCATCATCGTAAACTTGACGTATCTAGTAAACCTCATAAAAATCCCATTAGCTATCGAAGATAACGACACAGAAATAACCATAGGTAATAAATCTACCCCTGATTGCCATGGTGATGCACTAAAAATAACCTGAAAATAGATAGCAAGATAGGTCAAGTTAGCCATGAAAAATGCAAAATTAAATGTAGCACTCCAGCATGCTGCAAAGATTTTTGGAATGATAATAACTTCTTTAATAATGATTGGATTTTTCGAAAATTTAAAATTATAAATGCAAAATGCTATAATTAGAAGTCCGCCTAGTGTAAAACATAGTATTACAGCAGCAGACTTCCATGGGAAATCGACACCTCCAAATGTCAAACCAAGCAAAACTAAAACCAATCCACTTGCTTGTAAAAAGACTCCTAAATAATCGATTTTTGAGAGCTTCTCTCTCAAATTTCCCTTAGGCTTAGGAGGATGAAAACAAATAACTAATAAAATAATAGCAAACCCACCTACAGGCAAATTGATGTAAAAACACCATCTCCAAGTAAGGTGCGTCGCAAAGGCGCCACCAATAAAAGGACCAATTACACTTGCAAGTGAAAAACAAACTCCTATTAGGATGAAAGCAAGTGCTCTGCGACTTAAAATAACAGATTCGGTCATAACAATCACTGTCAAAGCTTGCACGCAGCTGCCTCCTACACCTTGTATAACTCTACCAACTATTAAAGTGTCCATGTTCATAGCTCTGGCGCAAACTACCGAGCCAGCTTCAAACACTATAATTCCCCAAATTAAAGTATATTTTCTTCCAAAAGCAATGGAAACTTTACCATAAACTGACGCAAGACATGCCAAAGATAGTAAATATCCTGACGTTAACCAACCAATTTTCTCAAAATTGTGGAATTCGTTTCCAACAGTGGTAAGAATGGTCGATACAATAGTCTGGTCTAATGCAACTATGAACAAACTCGTAAAGCAACTTACTAATGTTGCTATCAATGGAAGTCCTGTTAAGTGATGGTCAGTGGCCTTAGTACCATCACCAGCATTACTTTCGTAATGCTTCCTAGGTTTATGAATCCCTTCATTGTCATCTTTGTTCTCCAATAATATACCTTCCTCACGGCTGCCGCTACATAATGTGTCACTTAGAATCTCTGTTTCGCTATTATTATTTTTTATATCACTTTCAGGACTCATGCGAGGCTCTGTCAGCTCTGTATTTAGTTTAAAGCTTGCACCTTGACTTCCACTCTTCGTCATCTTAAAATCTCATATACCAAACTAATAACTATTAGTAGCTCTATCATGAAAGCTGGGAGATGGTATAATCTATAAATATTATTGATATTTGTATAATAGATACTAAGGGAGATGATAAATCTGCAAAAAAAAAAAAAAGATGTTCCGAGAACGGATTTGAAAGCACCTACAGCCTCATTAACATTAAACGATAAATTAATACGATTGTCTATATAAATGTACCAATGAGAATTCGAAGGACAATAATGACATATTATCCTAGTAAATTTTTTTTTGACTTCTAAATTCTATTGTTCCCGTTTGAAGTAAGATTCCATGAAAGCTTTTATATACCCACCAAATTTTAAATAAATATTAGAACTGAAATGCATTATTAACCTTATACAACTTCATGGACCTCTTCTTAGGAATTCTAGAAAATCTACTTCGTCCGAGTCAGTCAGAAGTTTCACGTTGGGTGTGTTTCTTGACATATTTCTCTTATTCAGCTGCTTTGCATATGCATGAGCACTCGGGGCCATAGCAGTAGCTCGCCTTGATTTCTGCTGTTGATAACTCACTAGTTTATTCATATTTGGACCTGCTGAAAAATGCAGGTAAACATTGTGCTTTTGAGACAAATCAGACAAGGATGAATTTCTGGACTTATTACTCAAATCCCCAAAAGAAGCACGACCCGACCTGGGTGATCTTATTGATGACGCATTGCTGTGCGTTCTCTTACCCGTGGCATTTAAGACTGATAAATTCGAGGTCAGTGATGCTCTATGTGAGTTTGCTGAATTTCTGCTAGTCTTACTCTGATTAAAGTTTAAAACGTAATTTCCTAATTCTGATCGGAACTCTGTTTCTGGATAGTCCACGTTCAAGATATTGGAAAAGTCATGTTGATATTGCGTAGGCAAAGGAACCAAGGAGATATCATTTGAATGCACTGGTTCTCTATTCTCCAAGTTTGCACGGAAAGTGGCTAGATTTTCATCTGTAGGTAATTTAAATAGCGGTAAGCCTATCCAATTCAAGACTCTCCTCCATTTGGAATAGCTATAAATATCAACACCTAAACTTGCACTAATAGACTGTTTTGTGAACCTTGTACTTGTCGTAAGCGAAGAAGCATCGTGTACACTATCAGGATGAGAAAGCTCGCTCAATCTTAATGCATTCTCTCTTTCAAAATTCTTTAATATAGTGTAGCTCAATGGTCTCTCCCGATAGAAAAACACTAAAGTATCAACAAAACCGTTAAATGGTTGCATAAAGGCACTGACACAATTTAACCAATAGATTGGGTGATGTGTTAGCTCATATTTCACTTGAGTGATATGTAAAATGAATGGGAATAACCAAACAAAACAATATGCAAATGGATATATGAATATAGATTTCATTTGTTTGGCAACTAACTTCTGCCTTTCCTTGAAGTTTTCCAAATTTTGTGCCTGAATTTCAGGGTCATCCATAACGTCTTCAATGTCCACTCCATAAAACGGTTTATCTCCGTCGCTATGATTTTCATTGTTATTGTTATTATCATCTTTATCGTCAAGGCAGTTTGATGCATATTCGGATCTCGTGGTTGTGGAGCTTATTGGCTTTTTAGATTCAGGCAACACTAATCGAGGAACAATTCGATCTTTCATGTCTTTGAAAAAGTATTTCAATGCAGACCAGAAGGATGGTTTTATACTCTGAAAGCTATTGGATCTTCTTTGCAATTTTTGCCTATGCATAGTAGTGAACATCCCACCGACAATCTTAAATTCTCTGATAATATGGAAGTATATAGCACAATATACTGCGATGATAATGATCACTATAATATAACGTGGTACCCAACTCAAGACAAATCTATACCACATAGGTGATCTGGGGAGGTAGCACCAGCAGATGAGCGAATCATAGCCAGCACCATTAATATAGGCCAAACTTGCCATGACCACCGGAATTAAAAATGACAAGCCATAGACATAAAACCGATATTTATATAACCCACCTTCCGTAAATCCGCTTTTGCCTACCCTTATTGACAAGCTTGGCTTAAATATTAAAAGGAGCGTATGAATCGCAAACGCTAGAATGGCAAAGTCTGCTCCCTCGATTGCCACGGCAGTAAAATACCCAATAACCTGGCAAAAGTGTTTATCATAATAGGAGTGGTTGTACGACAATGCTATGGTTGGATATATCAATAACACTACTGCCTTTAGCAAATCAAAGCATAATAAGAATGCAATCAACTGATGCCTAAACACTAATCTCTTCGGGTCGATAGCTAAAAACACATAAAATGCAATTAGGCAGAAAACGATAGATATCGTCGACGCCGAGATGGCTAGCACCCGCTGCACCCAAGCCTGTTCCTTGGTGAAAAGATATATTTGGTTCTTGAATGTTTGTCTTCCAAAGATGCTCACGTCCGATGCACTAGACTCTAAGGCACTGTACACGGTTGTGGCTGTCTCGGCCAAATGCATGCTAATTGGCAATTTTATCTTCTAAATGAAACCTATCAGAAATATAGCCTTTCCTTGCAAATTAACAATCCAATTCTCTGTTGTTTTTCACTTCCTTAATGTATTTAAAAATGCTCACGAAATGTGATTTGCCTACGATTATGTTAGGACCGAATGACCAACTGCTAATAATTCGTGAAAAAAATGACTTGCTCGAAGCCCTGATAATCTGTAACCTATCTTTAATGGAATATGAAAGAAATACCGAATTATTTGTGCTTAATCTGTATATTCAATATTAAGACTTGTAAACCGAATCTTCCTTATTTTTTTTTAGGTCTCGTTTAATTTGGTCCTGTCACAAGCGGTTTTTTCGCAGTGCTCAAAATACTTGCAGAAAGATCTTACTGGGGATCAGATATCAAGTTAATAGCTGATACTACAAGCTTGAGCAGAGAGTCCATGAAGCCGCTGGTTCTGAGTTTTAGTAGCCGTCAATTATATATGGATTATGAATTAAAAAGTGCGAATTGAAACTATATTAATAACTAAATAATCTAATTTTGAGAACCGTTAACTGTTGCGTTAATGTACTAGATGCATCGCGCAATATATAGAAATTGAATAAATATGCAATAGCAAGACCAACAGTACAGATACTAAAGCTCACTTCCGAAAATAACAGTGAAGAACTTATCATACCATTTCAATTTGATATTTCCGTCTTCCGAGATCTCCCGCTTGCAGGCAGCCTGCAAGTAGAACTCTTCTTCGTATAATTCTATCTCCTTGAGGCCAGAGACCAAGTCCACGTCCTTGGCCTTCCTCCATTTGGTACGTTTGACCACTTTTGTGGTGATGAAGATGGCAATATTGATGAAAATAAAAAGATAGGTGAACAAAAACGTCTTTACGTCCCATTGGCCGGGCTCAAAGACCTCGTAGCTGCTTACAAAAATCATAATGAAAGCAAACGAGCCACCGATGATGGCCAACCAGGGCTGGAACCAGCCCCTGAAACGGAATGTTCTTCTATCGATTCCCTGTGCCTGTAGGGCTCGGTAGAAGAAAACATAAACGACACACAAAATAGTGAAATTCATTAGCTGGCAAGATGTGATCAAATTGATGATCCAGTTTAGCACAACCGATGCCTGTTCACCCAACTGTAAGAAAGAAATAAGTGCCCACAATAACGAAACTAACACACAGTATAAAGGAATACCGGACTTGGTGGTAGCAGTAAAGATTTTGGGGGCATAGCCATCTAGGGCAAAGCCATATAAGACCCTCGACGAACAGAAGGTATACGAGTTACCAGCGGAAAATGCTGCAGTAACCAACAAAGCATTGATGATGTCAGGTAATATCTTGATATTCAAGTTCTGCATGGCTATAACGTATGGAGAACCACCTGCACCAGGTAAACTAGCCCCCATAGTTTCTAATAATTTTGGATCGTCATAAGCAACTAAGATACCAACGCAAAGAGCACCTCCAATAAAAAAGACCGATAATCTTATAAAAACTTGCTTAAATGCAGAAGGCAAAGTTTTTCTTGGATTTACTGCTTCTGAGGCCACACAACTAATGTACTCGGGCCCGGCGAAAGTGAAGCAGGCTTGAATGAGACATGCTAAAAATCCTTGAAACCTCCCCAAGTCACCAGTGTGGTCGTATGTATTCATTGGGCCGGGGTCTCTCCAATAACGGAAACCAAACGCATCATGCTGTGGGTTTCCACCAACCATGGTAATAAATGTGAAAATGATTAACCCAGTTGCTAGGATAACTTTACCCAAGGACAACCAGAATTCAGTCTCGCCGTAAACAGCTACACCTAAAAGGTTGATAATAAAATAAAGAACAATCTGAATTGACAATGTGATTGCTGGCGAATAATCGTCTCTCCAAAAATGAATAATAGAATTAACAGTGGTAACCTCGAATGGGATTTGTGCACAACATAAAAACCAGAAGTTCCATGCTGTCATAATTTCTAATGCCTCGTCGCAGCATCTCCCTGCCATTCTTACAAACGGAGAAGTTATTGGCAAATACGTGACCATTTCCGCTGTAGAAATAGTTATAAATAAAATAGGAATTGACCAAAACATAAATGCCAATAACAAATTCAAAGGACCACCCTTTGCTAAAGCTTTACCAATAGAAACAAATAATGCCGATCCTATTGTAGCTCCAATACCCAATAACTGAATATGCCTGCCTCTCAAGGACCTATGCAAGTGACCTTCTGCACCATTTGTGGTGTTTGTAGATATTGTGAAAATAGAGTTACTATCACCCTTTTGCTCCTTCGCATCGCTCAAGTCTGCACTCTTTTCTTTGGCGCTTTCGAAACCATTTGTATTTCCTCTCGAGCTCAGTGTCTCACTGGTACCATTAGTGGGGTCTTCGCTTTTTTCTCTGGGGATACGGGGAATAAAATTATCGTCCAAAAATTTTTTAATCATTTTGAAGTGGAATATATATCAAAACAAATTAAAACAATAGAAGAATTTTATACCAATCTAGCTTTAGTTTCGTCAAGTACCATGAATCGTAACTTGTATGGTAAATAGTGTTTGAAAATTTTCAGAAAATATTAAACAAGGTTTCTCCAAATGCTCGAAAAACTTTTTTTTATTTAACGAGCATATCTCAATCTGGGGCTCGATAACGGAATAACCAATTTTTCCGTTAGCCTGCTCTAGGATAAACCATCTACTACAGAGAATAATAATGTTTCCTCATTCAAATAATGACCTTATTCGGAAAACAAGAATGCTATTTAAAAAGAATTACTAAAAGAGTTCATTATTCTAGGTTTGAGATAATGTAAAGAACATTTGGAACCTCGGCAAGAAATTATTTGGCACTGCGTATAGTCAACTGCAATATTACTTGAACAAATAATTACGAGATATAATCCATTAACGAAATAGGGCCAATTGATACATAATCTTAAATCGTGCCTAAAGCAGTTTTATATTAGTCATATGTAGTTACTATGTTATATGTGTCGTTTAGACGGATACTTGAAACGGCATCATCTAAATCAATAAACCCAAGCCAACAGCTGCTGCTGCTGCAACACCTGAGATTCCCATGAGATTCGTAGCACCATTTTCAGAAGCAGTAGCTACAGGTGTAGAAGATTCTTCGGTAATGTTAGCACAGGCCAATCTGGAGTTGTTTTTGAAGTGAACGGTGACAGACAATCCACCAATGAATGCCTTGTCATCCTCATTAAGGGAGATATACTGGTCAACAAAGGACTTGTCAATAGATGTACCTTCAATAGGGTTGTGTCTGGCAGATAAATCACCAACTTCTAATTCACTAGGGTCGGTAGCGTTAGGGTTACCCTTGTATGGGTCCAAGTGGAGCTTGGTGCCTGTACAGTTACCATCCGATGGAACAGGAGCCGCGTGGATATGGTAGGTGAATGGACCACCGGAAGATGGGAGGTTTTCTAAATCGAGGTCAACTAAAACTGAGCCATTAGATGCAGATGTAAATTTGACAGAACCTTGAATGCTGGTGTCAAAGTTAGCGACATATTTGGCACCTTCTGGTGAATCAGTGACAACAGGAGCCGCATCCCCCATAACAACAGCACAACTAGCAGCCAAAGAAAAGAGTTTTTGTGCAGAAACCATTTTGATAATTTTGATGGACTTCTATATTATGGGAATTAGTCCTTTTGACGGATATTTATACTAATTGCAATAGAATATGACAAATAAAAAATAGTCTGGAAATTTCTAAATGAAGTTAACGACTGAAATATGCTATTATGCATCATGCATGATGATCAAGATAAAATTGATCAACGGAATCTGCTATTAGCAGAAAGGAACTTATATCCGTCTCGCAATAACAAACTCCTATTGTGCCTCAGTAGCTATTGTTTGTGAAGCGCATGCGTTCACTAATTTTTCTTGTCGCCGCTATTGTCTGTACGCAAACCCCATGTAGAGTCTAAACTGATCACAATTACCGTCTTCCACTTCCGTACTGAATACCTCAGCGATTGGCTACCTCTGGTCTTACCAATGTTTCAAATTACATATTTTAATCGTCATAATTCTAGACTCATTTAGAAGTAAAGTAAACGGTGATGGAAGTCTGCTCTTCGTACCCCTAGGATTTCTAATTCATGAACTAATTTCAAATTCAGTAAACAGCATTAGTTCCCAATGCTCCATCCGAAGAAATCTACGGGATGTCAATGTCTTTATATATATACTGGCTGAATGCTACACAGTCCGAACAGGAACAAAAAAATAGCTCAAGTTGATTAAAACAGAATAAATTTGCTCGACCACTCGCTTAGGCTAAAACTAAGTCAACCGAAAAACGTTTCACGTTTATTGTGACACATGAGTGGGACTCTACATAAGGTTCGTTTATCTAAGCATTCCCCTGATAACTTTTGCTGGTTCTTAAAAAAGACCGAGCTAATGTGGATGGCTGGTGTTAAATTCGCGGGCTCAAATTGCTACACTTAAAATACCACAAATATTGGTGAGTTTGCTCATTTAATCAAGTCTATTTAGCTTAAACCAAGATGTATGTTCCTTTATTAGGTAGATTGGCTTTGAGAGAATGGCTTCTCTTAATATTGTCCTTTTCATTGGCGTGGTTGGAGTTTATAATAACTATTATAACCCAATTTCTACCCTCAATTGTGATCCAATTCTTCACCAGTGCCACTTTAATCTTGTACAGGTTTACCTCTAACCCTGTTAATTTAATATACTCTATGAGAAAGAAGACGGATGATGATAGTGAGCCAGAGGAAATGAGATATAGGTTAATGAACTATCGCAACACTTCAAAAGTCAGCAAGGAAAGATATGACCTAATGACAGACTTATTGAATAGTAATAATATCGGAGAAATGTGCCAATTCTTTGGTTATGACGTTGAAAGTAGAATTGTTAAGACGGATGATAACTATTTCTTGACTATACAGAGAATATGCAAGCCTGGCTCCATAACGAAAAGAAATGGCAAAGTAGTCTATTTGCACCATGGGCTCTTAATGAGTAGCGAAATTTGGGTTACAATGCTAGAAAAGGATCTAAATTTACCATTCTTACTTTATGACCTAGGATATGACGTTTGGTTAGGAAATAATAGAGGTAACAAATATGCACAAAAGCATTTGTTCCATGCTGTCAGCTCGGAAAAATTCTGGGACTTTTCTATTGATGAGTTTGCGTTATTCGATATTCCAAACACAATAAACTATATTTTAGAGGTTACTGGTAAACCAAGGCTCACATATATTGGGTTTTCTCAGGGTACCGCTCAAGCTTTTGCCAGTGTTTCCATTAACTCGGAATTGAATGATAAAATTGATAAGATTATCGCAATCTCTCCAGCCACAACTCCACATGGCCTTTACTCAAAATTCTTAGACATATTCTTGAAAGCTTCCCCTGCAGTGGTATTTTTATTATTCTCGAGAAAGGTCTTAATGCCATCTGTGTTATTTTGGAGAAGTATCATGTATCCTCCGTTATTTGATTCCTCTATAGATATATCCAACTACTTGCTTTTTAACTGGAGGTCTGAAAATATCCCGAAAATTCAGAAATTAAGCTCCTATGCACATTTATACCTGACAACCTCAGTCAAGACGGTGGTGCATTGGTTTCAAATTATATCATCCAAGAACTTTCAAATGTACCATGATTCTAAGAGTTCGGGCATTTATCCCATGTCATATCCATTGAAAACAATCCGTATACCCATTCATCTTATATATGGCACTTCGGACTCGCTTGTGGACATTGACGTTATGAAGAGACAGTTGCCGGACAATTATACCACCCCACAACCAGTTCCAAATCATGAGCACTTGGATAACATTTGGGGAGAAGACATTAGTGAAAAAGTGTTCAAGTATGTGCTCCAATACCTTGAAGAACCAGATGTAACTTCTGAACCTCTATTGGAACCCAAGATAAGGCAAAATTACTTGCCAACCTCACCTAAAGCAATAAACGGAGTAATCGAAGAGAATGCTGGTAATTCTCACAAAACTAAGACATACTCGGAGGAGCGTCAAACTGACCTAAGTCACAGACGTCCTTCGACAGGTGGGTCTGTTTTCATATAGTAATATACCAACGCTATTTTATATAGTATATAATATCCAATAATAACAGCTGCGACCATACAACCTTCCTAATAGGGCAGTCAACGAAGTAGTGTTTTTACCACAAATACCAATTTTATCAATTTTGTTGCACCTAACACTCGATGAAATTGGTTGCAGGCTGATTAAAAATCGGCTATTATAATAATAGGCATAAATTAACCTAGTTGTTAGATAGGAGCACACGTATATTCCATATATAGATGTCGAGTGCTTCCGGTCCTAATGAGGTATGTTCTTTTTATTTATTTTCAGCAAGTTTTGGTTGATCTAGCGGACATTATTTGAAGCATGTCAAAACCTTGTACGAGGCAACATAAAGATGTCGATGAATTTTGCTGAAATATTTAGAGAAACATTAGCAATTTATAGAGATTATAATACTAACTTTTTTAATAGGGCAGTGAAGAAACGATCAATGGAGAGGCATTTCATCCTGACTGTATGTATTCCCCCTTTTTGGGATAATTGGTGAAATCAAAAGAAGTCTATTTGTCTTCTGGCTGTGAAAGTACCCTACTCTTAAAATGCTTGCGTTTGCAAACTTGTCTAACATGGTTTAAGTAAGCAATGCTAAAAGAACTAATACTAACAATAAATAGCATTAATGAGAAGGATCGCCAAAGATGTACCACGGTCTGCGGTCGCAGACAATAGTGGACGAGATAGGGATCCTATAGTTGATGATTTAATGAAATTATCTGCCCATGAACCATTAATAGTTACTGAGAGAGGTTCGAATTTCTTGCCAACTGAGTCCATCAATCACTATTCGTCGCATTTATCTGAATTACTATATTTATTGAATGAAGAACGTGAATTGGATGACACTTCGAGGATGTCCATAGAAGGCAACCTATTTGAGTTGACCTCGTACATTCCAAAACCTTGTTCTACCAATGATAGTCAATACAGGATATTTTATCCAAATGAACAATTATCAAAGATTTTGATTGATAATTATGCACCGTTATTGAAATTCTCGTCGAGTTATTTTAATTTGTCATTGGCATCTCATATAACGAAATACATGGTTGAACTAGTGTATATGTTACAATACTGGGAAGTATATCATTTGTTGTATCTTTTACCAGATTTGGATTATTTCCTCAAATTAGTTGGAATAGAAGTGGTTCAAACACCTTTTGGACCGCTTGTTAGGCCACCAGAAAATTTAATGGTAGATTCTATGAGTCAAGGCTTACAATATCCATTTCCATATCCATTTTATAATTATTCTTATCATTCTTTGGATCCTACAGCGAAGAAAAGAAAATTTTCAAAAGTGAACATAACCCCTTATATTGACATCACATTGACAAACTTGCAATCACCAAAGAAAAAGAAGCAATTACATTCTCCAAGTTTTCCACAGGATCAGCATATAAAGAAAGATTCCGATATAGATATAGTGAATGGTGTTGAAGAAGTATTAAAGGACGATGTTCATAAGCAAGACATACAAGAAATTAAAAACGCCGAAATTATAAATAAAAAGACACATATAGATCATAATTTACCAGAAGAACCAAATGTTAGTAAAGAAAATGAAAAGGATCAAGAGAACGAAATATTTGACGATCCCGTATCTAATGAACTAGACGTATCATATGTGAATCAAAACCCTGAACCGGAAAACCGGCAAGAAATCGATAAATCGGACAACGAATACGAAATACAAAGTGAAGCTTTAGCAAGTCAAAGCCCTACAGCTGAAAATACTTCCAGAAATGCTGTTGAAAACAACCAATTCGAAATTAGGATAATTCATTCGGGAAATGAGAAAGGTCTTACTGAAGAAGAAGCCAAGAAAAACAAATCTAAGTCTGGTGTGATTCATCAATGCCATTTAATGGATCCTCACACGATGAAAGCATGTTTAAAGATTTTTTATGGTAAGAATGAGTTGTTGAGACATCAGGAATTTGTACACGCTACAAAGAAAAAAATATACAAATGCATCTACTGTTCAAGAAATGGAACGAAAGTTCAAAGTTACCCCAGACACGATTCGCTTGCAAGGCATATCAGAAGAAAGCATGGAATCACAGGAAAAGAAAATAAAATGGCGGTCAATTACGCGAAAGAAAACGTCGAAGTCATCGACGATCCCAGCAAATTACCTCGCAATCAGAATTCAAGCCAGTTTGGGAAACCCTTACCTAGACCGCAGTTTTTGAACAGCGATTTCACCATTAAATCCAGTTACGCTGGTTTTTTGCTGTTCAGCACGCGTGATGGCCAAAGCAGGAACCAACCTGGCAGTTCCTCATCCACCAAATCCAAAACCACCACCGAATCTGAATTGCTTTCGCCGCAAAATGCCTCTGTGGTTACCGAGATGTCGCCAGAGGTTCCTAGCGCCGATAAATCCCCCAATATGGACACCCTGAGCTTGAATTCTCACGAAAATGTCCATTCTCCGTCAATGAGCCCTCCGGCCTCTAAAGTCAACGTTAACTCTGTGAATTTCAACAAACCAAAGGCATCGGCTATAAAAGAGAATTTCCAGAAATTCCGCCTTGCCAACCCAGCACTGCTGCATACGTACCAGTTCGAGTCTGAAAAAGGCACGCCCAACTCTGCATCCTATACCCACTCAATGGATGTGTCATTCTTGAAATCTACTGAACCTGATGCTGTTCAAAAGTTACTTTCTAATGAAGAGTTGTCAGACAACGATCTCATAAAGATTGACCCCTACAATTTGCCATCATCTATTCCTCCCCATGAAGCATCCAAGCTCCAAAATATGATATTGGCCTTGCGTAAAAATCGTGATGCTTCAAAATCAATACTAAATTAAATTCTCCATTATCCCTTATCTTCTTGTATATCATCATATAGTACTAATAATACCTTCTGGGTGCAAATTTATGTATGCGACACAAAATCATATTCGAACATGTGCCGACTGAAGTGACACAAAAGGACGATGTTAGAGGTCGTGTAATTTGGTCCATTTATTGCAGTCAATCATAGAAAAAATGGCACTACATTGTCATAAATACCGGCATTTTGACTACAAGTACAACAGAAAGGTCTGTGATAGTAGTATCATAGGATAACTCATACTCATTTTCTATTTCTGGTTGCTTTACAGAAGGTATTTTCGAATTTCCATAAATTTTTATGGTACTAATTGCATGAACAATTTTATGGCAAAATCATTTTCAAAATAGGCAAGTATCAAAATTAGAACCTTAATACCTACGATATTGCTTAGTTTAAAAAAAGACAATGACTTCGTCGCCTGCACATCTAATGGGCCAGGGCGTATTAGAACTGTACCGTCCAGGATACAAGAGAGAGGGAATAAGTCCAGGATTTCGCACATCAAGTGAACCAGAAACCCCAACTATAAGTCAAACACAGCTATTGACTCAGAAAGGACAGTTTTCCATAGACGATGTTGTTTCAATTTTGAATGTATGTATTCCTCTGACACTTGAGGAATATAATGAGCACCTTTTCAAGGTTGTATCCCTTTTGCACGAAGATCAAATCACACAGGAACAGTTCATAATCTTGGAAAAGAAATTATATGAGCTTATGGCGGCGTTATCGACCTTTGCTGAAAGAGAAGACCTTATACACTCGAAATTGTACACCATTGTCGAGAAGAATTTTGATCTTTTCATTAAAATCTCCACCAACCATAGAAATGTCGATCTTTCTACTAAAACCATTCGATTCTTGACCAACTTGATTATGAGCTTAAATTACTGGGAATTGTATAATCTTTTAACTTGGAAACCTGCTATTTACCATTTCTTGTCTGTAATTCAATTTGATTTGAATGAATGCTATGCTAAATTCATCAAGGACTATTCAAAATATAATAGCAGCCAGGCAAACACAAGCGAACAAGTTAAGACTAAAGCTAAAAGTAAACGGGCAAAATCCAAGAAATCTGTTTCTCAAGACTCGGGTAATTCAGGATCTCCAATTTCAGATGATGCTTCCAACAGCACGTCAGAAAATATGTCTGGATCAAGTACGCCATCTTCATTTGTCTACACTAATACGTCAGCGGATGATCATGACAAATTCGTTTCGGAATCATTGGCTGGGCTAACTCCAAATGAAAAAAAGAAGATAAGGGTAGACTCGAAACTTGCAGCTCATAGAATAATTAAAAAGACATCTGCAGCAAAACCTTCGAATAAATCGTCTAATTATGATCCTGATGTTGTACACGAGTGTCAATTACCGTCAGCCGATGAGCCTAATAAGTTGTGCTTACGTCGTTTTTCAAGAAAATATGAATTGATTAGACACCAGGAAACTGTTCACTCCAAAAAGAAGAAGTTATTTAAATGTTATGTCTGTGTAAAGCAAAGTCCAAGTACCGGTCCAAGGATTTTCACTAGGCACGACACTTTGGCAAAACATATAAGGGTTAACCATAAGATCTCTGGTAGAGAAGCAAAAGCTGAAGTTGCGTATTCTAAGAAACATGCAGAAATCGTGGAAGAAGGTGATATTACAGTACATGTTGGTAGAAGAAAAACAAAGGTAGATTTTGAACTACGTGCACATATGGAAAAAAGGAAATCTAGTAAAGACATGTCCGATATTGACGATGATATTGAAGACGATATAGCCGGCATTAACGACTCCCCTGGAGCGATTGATTCCGCTGAAGAGACATTTAACTAATCGTTCGATGCATTCCTTTATTTTAATTCATTATAATTATGATTATATAATTTTATCTTGTTATATTACATATATACTAATACACTTATATTTAAGAGATATTCTCCTGTTTCAGTTGACAAATGATTTTTCATAAGTCTGCTGTTCCAAAATTGCCTTTTTAACTTCATCATCGTCTATATCTTCAAAAATACTCAAGGGCACATTTTTCAACCCTGTCACTTTATTGCGGATATTTGGGTTAACAAATTTAGTATCATATGTTATTGTCTCATCATTACTTTCTCCAACTTTCATTAATTTGAATTTTGTCGGTTGAGTGCTCGTAGGGTAAAAATTTAATCCAGTGTAGACATCTTTCATTCCACGGATGAACGATTGGCTTCTTTGTTCAAGCAATTTCGAATTATATTCCCTTGTCTTTAAAGCAATTTGATACATCCATGTTGGGTCTGATTGGTAACTAACTACTGGAGCTCCTGCTATAGGTGTTGCACCGGCATTTGATCCCGTGTCGCCCAATACTGTTGGTTGTTTATAGTAGTTTCCATATAATTCTGCAGGATCTGCATATTCACCAGCGACATCACCATTATCAATTGCCTTTTGTTCCCAGAAATCATCAATGACCTTTTTCCCATCTCTGATTATCCTGGCACCAAACTCTCTAAATATAGATCTGGCAGCTACTAAGTTAACCGATCTTCCCTTATATGAGTTTGGAATTATGTGCCTATCGATAAGATCAATTTTTTCTTCGTGTGTGCAAACTTTCTTAAACAAATTTCTATGGGTCTTGAACAACAAGTAAGAATCACGGAATCCAACAAGACGAGCAGGCTCTGTCGAAATCATAAATTTCTTATCTCCATTACCTAATACGGTGAACACTTTTATGCGGAAGTCCCTGTTCCCCTTCAAATTACCATTCTCGTCAATTTTTTCCTTCCCTTTAGGATCTTCGTCATCCAACACAACTTCGTCATCGATAATGTTCAATGTATTACCATCTTCATCAAAAAACCCTTCATCTGTGATAGTTAATCTGGTCTTCTTTCTACCTCTCTTTTTGGGACCCCTCCGTTTTTCTTCCATGTGAGCTTGTATTTTACGTTCCATGGGCTTCTTTTTTTCTTCCTCTTCATCCTCCTCTTCTACCTCTACATCTTTGTCGTCTTCTTCGTCTTCTTCCTCGTCCTGTTCTTCATCGTCGTCTTCACTCTCAATCTTTCTCTTCCTCGAGCTTCTTTTGTTTATCACTTCCTCTTCATCGTTATCTTCTTCATATAATTCCGAGTCGTTCTTATTTACGTCTTCTTCTTCTTCATCTTGCATTTGCTCACTGTATTCTTCATCATCATCCACTTCATCTGGATTCAAATCCAATCCAGATAAATCTGAACGACGAGTCCTTGAATTCCTAGGCGAACGCGTTTCTTCAGGAGATTGCGTTCTCCGGCTTTGACGAGATCTCGAAGTGGCCATTGTACTACTAATTAATTATCTATAATCAAAGATTAATTAATTCAACTATATAGTATATACCAAAATATCGTTTGTCGTGTTGATTTCCAACTGAGATTATGGTCGTGTGTATTACAATTTTCTTCAGAAAGTATACAGAAGATTGTTTATTAGTATATACAAGAAATTTTTATAGAAGAACGTACTATGGAGATTGCAGTTCTATGTAGGTGTTCATTTTATTAGGAGTTTATTCAGCATCATCCTTTTTTTCATCAGAAGGCTTTTCGTTTTTAAAAACATTCTTACCATCAAGATATTTATCAAATGCATCGTTAGTTTCTGGGAATGGTCTCTTGCCCAATAATCTAATCATATCCTCTCTAGTAATGTACTCTTTCTTTAATAACTCTTGAGCAACTAATTCAACAGCCTCTGCTTTCTCTTTCAAGAGGTCGGTACACTTTTTGTAGCACTCCCTAACGATTCTTTGAATCTCTTCATCAATGACAGCATTGGTTTCATCACTGAATGGTTTGGTTAAATTGTCCTGTGATTGGGTGTCGGCGTAGTTGATCATACCAACCTTCTTGGACATTCCAAACCTTAACACCATGGATTGGGCAATGTTGGTGACCTTTTTGAAGTCATCATGAGCACCGCTTGTGACAGAATCGAAATGCAATTCTTCTGAGACTCTGCCACCCAATGTCATGATCATACGGTCCTCCAATTGTAAAGTAGACATTAAGTATTGGTCAGGAGGTAAATACTGGGCGTAACCTAACGCGCCTTGGCCTCTAGGAATAATCGAGACTTTCAATAAAGGATGGGCGTGTTTCAAAAACCATCCACAAACAGCGTGTCCAGCTTCATGGTATGCAACGACCCTTTGCTCCTCAGCATTCAAGATTTTAGACTTCTTTTCAATTCCACCAATAACTCTTTCGATAGCTAATTCAAAATGTCTAGACGTCACGGCTTCCGCATTAAACCTGGCACCTATTAAAGCTGCTTCATTACATACGTTGGCAATATCTGCACCAGAAAATCCTGGTGTTAAAGCAGCCAAGCGACCTGCTATATCATGATCAATATTTTCGGCTAACTTGATTTTCTTTAAGTGCACTTGGAAAATTTCCTTACGGCCTTGCAATTCAGGATTATCAATAGCAATATGTCTGTCAAATCTTCCTGGTCTCATTAAGGCTTTATCTAAAATATCAGCCCTATTGGTACCAGCCAATACAACAACATGATCAGAACTTTCAAATCCATCCATTTCTACCAACAATTGATTCAACGTAGTTTCACGTTCATCATTTGCACCGCTAGCATTGCCCTTAGAACGTTGCTTACCAATTGCATCTATTTCATCTACAAATACAATCGAAGGGGCATTTTCACGAGCTGTCTTAAATAAATCACGCACACGAGATGCACCAACCCCGACAAACATTTCCACGAATTCGGAACCTGAAACAGAGTAAAATGGAACATTGGCTTCGCCAGCAGTAGCTTTGGCAATAAGAGTTTTACCAGTACCTGGTGGACCTGATAAAATTGCACCTCTAGGTATCTTGGCACCTAATTTTTCGTACTTTTCAGGGTTTTGCAAAAACTTAACAAATTCCATTACCTCTTCCTTTGCTTCTGTCATTCCCGCGACATCTTTGAATCTAATTTTAATATCAGTTTCTTGGTTGAATTTCTTTGCGGTAGATTTTCCAAACCCTAATGGGCCGCCCATTCCGCCCATACTAGCCTTTTTAGTCATATAATAAATTGCACCTAAAAATAAAACAGTAGGTAAAAAGTTAATCAACATCTTTGTAGTGTTACCTTCGTTAACATAGACTACTGGTACCCTGACTTGTTCGGCAATTTGGTACTCATCTTGGACACGACGCAAACTACGCTCAAAAGATTCGATTGATCCAACATTGAAATAGAAACGGCTCTGGTGTTGGTTATATTGGGCCTTGCCATTATCATTCAATTCAACGATAACTGTTTTATTGTTAACAACAACTAACCGTGACACAAGGTTTTTGCTCAAGAAGTCCGATGCGAACTTTTGAAATGAAATTTCGTTGTCATTATCTTGTGACATTTGATAGAAAATGTACATTAAAAGTCCACCTAAAAGACCAAACTGGAAAAATTTCATTGGAGAACTATTAAGGTTAATCTCAAATTCCAATGGCTTTTTATCATTATTTTTACCCTTTTCTTTCTTATTCTTAGCATCGTTTGTCTTAAACATGAAATTGTTGAATTCAGGCTTAGCATCGGTAGTATTCTTAGTGCTGGCATTAGATTTCTTGAAAGCGTCATTGTAAATTTTGGAAAATTTATCTTGAATAGCATCGACTTGAGTGTTAAATACTTGGAAACGTGCATATTCAGTTGGACATAAAGAGCATGTGTATTTTTCACCCGGCTTTGCAAAAGGTGTTGAAGACAAAATGGAAAAAATATTAAACCACCCAACAACAGCATCTTCTTCTAAATTCAAGTCTTCCGCTAAGGTCTTTGCTTTCTCAGTAGCATTGTCCTCCGGACTTAATGCAACGTAAGAATTCAACAACTTCGCCACATTAGTGTTCTCAAACTTCAACTCGTCCATAAAAATAACATTATTCAGCAAGAAGTAGTATATGTGGAAATAAAATAACACATCTTCCTTAGTAATAGGAGCGTATTCCGGGTGAAATTCTTTAAAGCTGTCCATAATGTCATCGATTAATGCATCAGGATTAAAATTGACGGTTTGAGGCCTCGTGTATGCTTCACACTCACGAATGAATGTCGTCAACATGAAAGAGTATATCACTTGAAGCCTGGTAAAATTCTCAACTAACATAGGATCTTCGTTAAACTTTATAACTGGCGCCGGTATATTGGCATTCAATTTCGATGTTTGAGCTTCCGTGACCTTGGCTTCTTGTTTCAAAAGCTCGCTATGCAATCTCAACTTTTCAAAAAAGCCTGCATTACGGTATGTCTCTTTGAGTTCCTTCAATTTCCTTATTTCTGAATTTATTTTATCGTCCTTACCATCACTGTCTGGCTTTTGAAGTAGACGATTTGTCGTTCTTAATCCTCTTATAATATTAACTTTGAGTCTATTTATGCTAGGGTTAAATATTGCCCTTACGGGTCTCCGAACAACCCTCAATGACATTACCAACTATGACTATTGATATGAATACAGTAAAGAGATCTTCGGTTTACTTGACCAATCTTTGTAGGCGACTTTTTGCCTTCACTCTACGTACGCACTAAAATGTAGATTTCCTAAAGTAGTAATAAGTGCAATAGTGAACTTTATGAGAAGACTGTATGTAACATGACCGTTTATTGCAAAATGCTTTACTTAAACTATAGGAGTACAACAGACCAGTGGTTAATCTAAGATTTCGCTTGCGGTCATCACTAAGGTATTATATACTTATCTAATAATGTAAAAATAAGACTTTTATTTGCAAATCTATATAATAGAAACCAGATTAGAAAGAAGAAGTATAGGAAAATTTAACGGAAGAAGAAGCTAACATAGGTGAAAAATTATTCGTTAATCTTGTAATGAACGTTGACAGGTCTGTGGTCACTAAATCTTGAGCCATTGTAGGTGTTATCAAGAACTTCATATTTAAGAGCATAGGTGTTGGAATTCTGTTGGTTGGTGTTTAATGGGGACCAGATGAAATCGATGATGGATTGGTTATCATTCTTTTCAAAGCCTGAGTATGTTGGGAGATCGCCATTAACGTGCTCATAAGCAACAGTGTTAGCGTCTACCAAGCTCTGTTTGAGTGTTTGGTAAGAGACATCGGTGGAAATCGAATTGAAATCACCACTCAAGAATGTTGGGAAGTTATTTGGGATTTGCTTGATCCATCCAACGATCAAATTGGCAGAGTTTTGTCTGGCTTCTTCTGACTTTTGATCGAAATGGGTGTTAAAGTAGTTTACTGTCTTTCCTGATTGCTTGTGTTGCAAGGTAGTCATCGTGACAATTCTAATGGTTGCAGCACCCCATGCAATACTTGGAGTGTCAGGAGTCTCACTCAACCACTTATAAGTACCATTTAATAAGTTCCATTCATCTGAGTTATATAAGATGGCAGCATATTCACCCTTTTCTTTGCCATCGTCTCTTCCGACACCAAAATGAGTCCATGGGTGGCTACCACTGTTACCATTTAAGCCTTGTAAAACATCAACCAATTGATTGTGCTTCAATTCTTGCAATCCAACCAAGGTAGGTGCATTTTCGTTCCTAGATTGCAACGCTTGTATAACGCCTCCCTTTCTTTCTTCCCATGGTTGTTCAGATGGAAATCTCTTGTCTGTGTCAACTCTGACATTGTTTGAATAGATTCCGAACACGAATCCTTCATCTCTTTTATGGATCGAAGAAATTGTGTCTTGTAAGAATGACAAATCGACGGCATATAAGAAACACCCTACTCCAAGTAAAGAGCAGCATGATAACAATATCATGGAAAGTTGACGTGAGTTGAAAGTTTTGCTTTGCATTTTGAGATTATTTATTTGGTTTGGTATTGATATACTAGAAAAGACCCAAGTAGCATGCTGATCATCACAATTTATACTTCCAGAAGTCACAATCCATTCATCCCTTTTTACAAGAAGTATCTCTTTCTAGCTTGCAAACGTGGAAGTAACCATTGTATCCTTGTATCCACGAGGTGTATAGTTCATGGTTGTCTGGCTGTATATCAAAGTAAACCCCCTGAGGTACCAATGCATAGGAGAATTCACCTCGCAACATAGATCAACGTGTGCGTTGCAACAGTCTTAATCAGCCCTAACAGCATTTTCTCCGGATGCAAATTTCAACCGTACAGATACAGGTTGCTGCATAACTGTTTAAAGTTTAAGCCTTATGCTTTCATGCATCAAAGTTTAATTATTACCCAATTGCGCTTATTACAGGCTTGATGTACAATAACTCTTGTGTTGACTTATTATGTTCGTTTATCATGCTCCTGGCTCTTGTTTTCAACAATACATGGGATTGTGCTACACGTGTAATATTCAATGTCTTTCATCATGGCTATCCACAGGGATGAAATCTCTACGTAGTGTACAATGTATGAACTGTAACTTATGCATAAGACCGACTACTCTGCTTATGGACTTCTGCACCGTTTATCTCCACGCATGGGGGCCTTATCCCAACGCCACGAGATGTAAGCCTCAGTTCCCAAAATAACAAACACGATGATCTCCGATATGCCGTCAATCAACTCTGATAATACATCAATTGCGTAAGATATTGACTTGTTCGTGTGTTGGCACTTCATTTTATACCCACGTTCGCTATTTGCAGCCCAAACGTGCCAGGGAAATTATCGTTCTGTTGCGCAAAACAGGACTTTTCCATTTGAGCACTGAAGTACTGTTAACAAGGAGAAATCCAGTATTCTCATACCATGGCCACGCATGGCTCTATGTAGATCACCGAGGGATACTTTGACAGGGTAATGTTTCAGAGCATCATTGTGTCTTCTCAATATGCGACTAGTGAATACTCTTCACACCCCATCACTAGCATTTCTTTTATCATTGGTTTCATTAAAACATTACCACTCCATATGTACTATCATTCTATTAGTATCACTATTTTTTTGACCTATATTAGTTGTTTGCAATCATAAGATTGGTTTGAGTATTGCAGCAACGGTGACATTTTTGCGTATAGCCTCGGAATCACCGGCGCGAAATCACTAAATACACCTTTATGCATAAAATAATATCTTGTGAAGAAAAGATTGTTCAACTTATACTGAAAAATGGTAGACCAATACGAACCAAAGTTGCTTGGTGTAGAGGGAATTGGGAGCCCAATGGGAGAATCTATAGGTTCGGAAACTCCAACTTCAGATGATTCAGAGAAGGACTCACCTGATGAATTTGATGGGCAGAACGATGATGTTCACATTCAAGATGGGAGCGGGATCACAAGTGAGAAAAGGTTCTCAAAAACCGATGCTGATTCTATTGTAGGAGGTGAGTCTTTGGGCAAAGCTCGAAATGAGGACCATCATCCTGTCAGCGATAAAGATAAGACTGCTGACGAGCAAAAAGTTCAGGCATCAGGTAGAGAGGATAAAATTCAAGATCCAGGGTACAGTGACTCGCAGAAGGTGTTCTCATTTTCATTGCCTTTCGGAGGCCTCTCAAATATTAGGACAAATTTGTATAAACAATTTCAGGCATTCAAACAAGATCCTATTCCGCATGTGCATAATCATGACCCAGTCAGACATGAAATTAAAACAAGGCTACAGAGACAGCAGTCTGTCAGCACCATAGATGAAGCTAAGTATTTCAAGGACTTTAAGGGTACTGATGACGTGCGTTTCCGGGCTGTGAAGCATTCTCTCGCTGCAAACTTCAACGGGATGTTACCTGATTTCATCCTTTCCAACAAGAAAGAGAAAGAGTACGAAACCATATTCAATGAAATTGATGGTAACATAGTATTGTTGGGTGGATATCGTGGATCGGTTTTGCGAGAAACCAAGACGAATAACAGGGTCTGGATTCCCTTTAAAGCCGGATTCCATTTACGAAGAATAAATCTTTTGTTAGGGCCCACGAAGGAGGATGAAATTAATGCAAGACAATATATCTATCCAGATGGGGTTTTGAAATCTATAGGTCCTGTGGATATTTGTAAAAAATTACTTAAAAAGTTGTCTCACAATCCAAAGACGAATGTGAAGGAATTTGGCTATGACTGGAGATTAAGCGGGAGCTTACTAGCAGAACAATTTGAAAAGTTCTTGACTGAAATCTACAAACTGACTGGGAAGCCAACCTTGGTAATAGCCCATTCTATGGGTGGCATGATTGCACACCTGGCTATGCAAAAAAATCCAAAACTCTTCAGATCCATAGTATATGTGGGTGTTCCTAGTGAATGTCTTAATGTGCTAGGCCCAATTAGATTTGGTGATTCAGTTATATTTTCTGACAAGATATTAACACCGGAAACCAATTTTATGATGCGGTCTAGTTTCAATTTTTTGCCTCTCAGTGGAAGGGCATTCGTGAATAAAGAGAAGAAGGAATTTTACGACTTAGATTACTTTGATCCAGAGACTTGGGTAGAATATAATTTGAACCCGTTGGTTTCGAAATCCAGAAAATTACAGGAAATGTCAAGAATGTCTAGTCCTGTGAGTGATGATATTACTAGTAATAATACTAGTCTTGTTACGTCTTCCGATTCATTCACTAGAATAAATAGTTTGGGATCAAAACTTTTTAATTACAGAACAAGGTCACTTTCTCGAAGAAGCAAGACTTGCAGCTCTAATAGCGAATCTACAAGTAACCAAAGTATACTTTCTCCTAGACTATTATCTCCTTCGCCAGATAGATCACATGAAGAAGAACCTTATTCTATCCTGTTTAGTACGGCATACCAGTATTTGAAAGAAACCTTGAAGAATACAAAAGAATTCATTTTAGGTTTGGATCATAGGGAAGAAATGGCCGCAGAGTATCCACCATTAGCTATTGTGTATGGTAATAGTGTTCCTTCTGTGAGGGGTTCCTTGGTCAGAGACCTTCAGGATATAAAGGATGGAAACTATTATGAATTTTATTATGGTCATGGTGACGGTGTTATACATCAAAAATGGTTATTGCCGGAAAACAAAGGGTTTAAATTTTATAATACTGAAACTGGCGAGGGTGAAATTGTGGGTAAGTTTTCATCAAGTTGTGGCCATGTTAATTTAATGACCGATTTTAAAGCTATGGGATATGCTTTAAGTGCTGTTTGGCAAGCTGAGCAGGTTTGGGAGGAAAAGAAGGCTAAACAAAGGCAAAATCGTAGTCTAAACAAATTCAGTTTCAGAATGAACGATTTGTCCAATATCAACGAATCTTAGGTCTATTGCATTATATATTTATATTGAAGTCTACTTTGGCTTCTATTTATCTATCTACTATTTATTTAATATCATTATATTCCATTATTGTCATCCTCATTATCGTTAGCTTCGTAGTACTTAACTTTTATCCATAAGCTGCAACTCTCGCACTGAACGATGATGTCAAAACCACCTTCGCCATCTTCAGTACCATTTTCAACCAAGTCAGTCTCCGTAAACTTAATAGAATCCGGAAATTGGCATCTTGGGCAATCTTTAACCCATTTGCATTCATCATCTTCATGCATTGCAAAATCATCCAAGCTGTATATGTCAAGCCCGTCTCCTGTTATATTAAACCCCTGTCTTTGCATTGACTTGTTTAATGACGTGTCATATTTCTGTCTCCTTTCCTTGTCTATAAGCACTTTATAAGCTTCTTGGATGTCATCAATACTGATGGAACCACTACTATTCTTATCTGGATGATGTGCTAAAAGTCTATCCTTGTACGCACTTTTTATATCAGAAAGATCACAATTCGGTGATACCCCAAGAACTTCATAGTGTGTCCTTTTCTGGATACTACGATCTTCGATATAATGACTCATGAGCAAGATATATGAACTAAAGTACTAGTTGTTTCAAAACCTGAAAAATCTGGAATATTGTCGATCACGTGTATTTTCAGTTTTTTTTTTGTGAAGATCTGCCAGGCATAGATGAGATGATGATTTCATATACTATTGTATTATAATTCAAATATAATAAGTTCAACCCCTATGCCTGGAGAGAAAAGAAAGAGAGAAAGTAAGACCACAGAATTAAGAGTTTCTTCTTATACAGAGGAGCCTTCAGTAGTGGTTGGGTCATTTTTTAATGGGTTGTCAGTTCCAAGCGACCTTGAATTCGACTTGTATAAGCACAAGAAGAACCAAGAATATGTAATTCATGGGGAAAATGAAAGATTGGACTATAATGGTGAAACAGGCGAAGATGATACCAATGAATACGTAGTTGCATTGTACGATCCGCTTAACAAATCTGTCGATTTATACAAGTCTCCTTTAGTCCTTAGTAAAGTCACAGCTAAGTCGAGAAGATCATATAAAGGTCCAGCTATTAGACAAGCAGGTGTCCGTAATGTCACACAACGTAATGCGTTGGGTGAGGCATTTGGTACCAAGAAAGCTAAAGCAGCTATCACAAACTTGGAAAAGAACAGGATTGATGCAGGTAAATTGGAAGATATGGAGTTGGATATTGTTGACTCCGTCAAAGAGACAACTCAAGACTTGCCAACTAGACAGCAAATGGAAGATACCGTTACCAATGATAGACCTACACCGGTTGCCAACGTGGAAGCCACCAGTGTCGAAGATATTTATCCATTGTACAATATAATACCCAAAAAGGAATGGTCATTTTTGCGTGTTAATTCTCTCTTCTCCGAAGAGAATCCAAAGCAAAGATTGGAATTATTGCCTTACGACAAGTCTATTTATGTGTCGAAACATTTACCAACTTTGATATCAAGCAATAACACCGAAAAATTACAATTATTATTCTACGCATCTTTATTATTTGGGGTCTATGAAAACCGCCGTGTTAAAGACAAACAAACTTTAATGCTTAAATTGCAAAATAAACCTTCTGAGATTCTAGTTGATGGCATCTTAGAAAGATTTACCATCCCTCGTGCATCCCAGTTCGGTAAATCTAAGGATAGATCCTTCATTATTGATCCTCACCATGAAGATAAATTATTGTGTTACTTGTTAGCCATCATTTTCCATATTGATAACTTCATGATAGAGTTACCACCATTGGCCCATGAGTTAAATATGAAGCCTACTAGATTAGTTGGATTATGTAAAGCTTTAGGTGCTACTATTAAATCTGCTACTGTCGCTCAAGCTGAAGCATTTGGTATTCCAAAAGTTTCTGCAAGTACCTATAAGGTTGCTACTTTGAAAGTACCTTTCAAATTACCAGAAATGAGTAAAAGAGTAAGAAAGGGCGGTCGTTAATTTCTTCATATGTCTGTAGTTCAATAGAATTGGTATAGGCTTTAATATTACACAAAAATGATGCTAAAGAATCGAAGATGATCTTCGCCTAAATATATGGAAAACAATCAATTATATATAATATATAAAGTGAAAACAGAAAACTACATCAGTAATGTCTAAGAACGTTGAAAGTGTGGAAAAAGATTCACAATTACTCGAGAAATGTTTAATTGGGTTGGCAGATTGTGAACAGGAAATGGACAAAGCTGAAGTTGATGCAAGTGTTTATAGAATCAGGAAAACCCAAAGCATATATAAGAAACGTCGTGAAATATTAACTCAGATCCCACAGTTTTGGTATATTGTTTTGGCAGAGAATGATGACTTTCCAGATTATGTGAGAAATGAAGATTTAAAGTACATCGAATACATTACGGATATCTACGTACATTACAAGGTTGCAGATTCTAATACGTCTGAGAATCCAAGAGACTTTTCAATTACCGTCTCCTTCAAGGATGAGGAAAATGATGAGCCTTTGATATCGACCCAGGAAGTTACTAAGCATTTTCATTCATTTGTAGAAGATGGAGAAGAGAAACTTAGCTCGTCACCTGTGTCTATTGAATGGCCTGCTGAATTAAACGATATCAACCCTATACTGATTAAGAAAAATAAAGGCAAGGAATTATCAGCCAATGATAAGAAGAATTATAGGTTAGGTATGAAATCATTCTTTTCGTGGTTCTCGTGGACTGGTGAAAAGCCAGGAAAAGAGTTTAGAAACGGAGAAGATTTGGCAAGATTAATAATAGATGACCTTTTCCCCTATGCAGTTAAGTATTACACTGAAGCCTTGCCAGGAAACGATATGGACGATGAAGATAGTTCTGAAGGGGAAGAATTGGATATAAGTGAAGATGATGATGAAGATGAAGATAAGGGTGATGCTACCAATAACTCTAAGGATAAGAAGCGTCCTTCGGAGAATGATAACCACCCTTCAAAAAAGAAAAAATAGATTGCTTAGTTTACTGAATTCAAACCATTTTACAACGAATCTTACTGATTTTTGTATTTCTCTTTCTTGTAGTGAATTTTACATCATATACCTATATTTCCGTCCCAGTTTTAAGATCATTTTGTGAAGTCTGGTCCAATAGTTCCTCTTCTAAAAACGTCATCAGCTCTATATAACAGTGGTCGTGTGTTACACATTTACATGATATTGCAATATTAATTTGATATGACCATCACTGATTAAAGTAGATTACTTCTTATCAGCCTTGGGTCACCTACCTACCTTTCTTCATCTTCATCGTACTTTCTAAACTTGTATCGTTCAGTCGAATACATATATCAATATATTATATTATATTGTTGCTTTAGAATAGTTAATCCAAATACCCGCTCATTCATAGATTATTAATAATACTTATAGTACAAATCACAATATAATCATGAGTGTTCAAACTGCTGGAAATGCTGGTGATGAACCATTTGCTGGACCAAATCTCAATATTACATTGACTTGTCCAGAGTGCAAAATCTTTCCTCCTGACTTGATAGAAAGATTTAGTGAAGGGGACATAGTGTGTGGTAGCTGCGGTTTAGTCCTTAGTGACCGAGTTGTAGATACCAGATCTGAATGGAGAACATTCAGTAATGATGATCAAAATGGGGATGATCCAAGCCGTGTCGGTGATGCCGGAAATCCATTGTTAGATGCGGAGGATTTGTCCACTATGATTTCATATGTTCCCGATAACACAAAGGTTGGTAGAGAATTGAATAGAGCACAATCGAAGTCCCTTGTCGACAAAAAGGATAATGCATTAGCAGCAGCTTATTCAAAGTTGTCGCAAATGTGTGACGGGTACCAATTACCAAAGATTGTGCAAGATGGTGCAAAAGAAGTGTATAAATTGGTTTACGAAGAGAGACCTTTGAAGGGTAAGTCCCAAGAGTCAATCATGGCCGCTGCAATTTTCATTGGTTGTCGTAAAGCCAAAGTGGCCCGTTCTTTCAAGGAAATTTGGGCTTTGACAAATGTTCCAAGAAAGGAAATCGGTAAAGTTTTCAAGATCATGAACAAGATTATCCAGGAAAAGAACGCCGCCAATCCAAATGCTTACTCTCTTATCCAAGACAATATGCAAACCACCCAAACTTCTGCCGAAGATTTGATCAGAAGATTCTGTTCACATTTGGGTTTAAGTACCCAGGTTACAAATGCTGCTGAGCATATTGCTAGGCGTTGTAAAGAGGTGGGTGTTTTGGCTGGTAGGTCTCCTATAACCATTGCTGCAACTGTAATCTATATGGCAGCTTTAGTTTTTGGTGCTGACTTACCACCATCTAAGATTGCTGACAAAACTGGTGTCAGTGATGGTACTATCAAAACTTCGTATAAGGTGATGTACGAAGAAAAAGAACGGTTAATAGACCCATATTGGGTTGAAAGTGGTAAAGTTAAATTAGAAGATATCCCTAAGACTTAGGATTTTGTACATCAACTATCTTCAATGAACGAAATAAAACAATAAAAAAAGGTAAAAATTATAAAATAAGTGAAGATCAATTCCTATTAACAATGATTGGTTTCGAAGTTTGTGTTTGGTTTCTCTATATATCCTTGTATTATGTCTTGGTTTGTAGGTTTAATATATGGGTATAAAAAAGACTGGGCGCGCTTGAATAAAGCGAACTATTTTATTGTAATTATGGTAAGTTTTTGTAAATAGATAAGTTAACATTAAATGTTTCTCAAATCATTTGCTAGATCACTAGCTACTGCAGCTAGTGTTAATTCTCCCAAGCTACAGGATATCGTAATAATAGGTGGTGGGCCTGCCGGTTTGTCATTGTTAGCAGCTTTGAAAAATTCCCAAAAGACTAGACATTTAAAATGTACATTAGTTGAAGGATCGAGCTTAGAATCTGTTCGAGACTTTGGATTGAATCCGCCAGAAGAATACACTAATAGAGTTGTCTCATTGACACCTAAGTCGGTGGAATTTATGCAAGAGAACATTGGAAACTGGGACCATATAGATCAGGATAGGATCAAGTTCTATGATCATATAGTAGCATATGACTCGCAAGATAAGGATTCTCGCATAAGCTTCGACGGAAGCACCGTCGGTGTCGGAGTCTTAGCAGCTATGTGTGAAAACATTAATCTTCAAAGTTCCTTGTTATCGAAGATTGAAGATTTGAATGACAATATTACAAGCCTTGAGGAACAAGAGGCTGTTATTTTGGATAATACAAAGGTGGTTGAAATTATTAATCCTAAAGAGGTAAGTGGACATGAGTTGCCAGAGAACGATCCCGAAGCAGGTGTACCAGAAATAGACTGGCCTATCGTTAAACTTTCTAACGGTGACGTCTTGCAAACAAGACTATTGGTAGGAGCAGATGGCTTTAATTCCCCAGTTCGTAAATTTTCACACATTCCATCAAGAGGTTGGTCGTACAACAGATTTGGTGTTGTTGCTACTATCAAGCATCAATTTGAGGATTATCGCTCAATTGCATGGCAACGGTTTCTTACTACCGGTCCACTCGCGATTTTACCTCTTACAGAAGATAATGCTACGATCGTCTGGTCTACTACTCCAGAATTATCTGAATTGTTCGTGAAGGTTGATGAAGAAATTTTCCCTCATTTGATAAATGCTGCCATGACTTTGTCCGAAGTTGACCTTAACTACATCTACCAACAACTAAAAAAGGATCCTAGTGATAAATCTGTTTTAGACGAAATAGAATGGCGCATGTCAAAGATAAAGCTTTCTATTTTGGAAGAAAAGTATCCATTACAAGTCACAACTGTGGTTGAAAACTCAAGAGCGAGATTTCCTTTGAAACTCTCTCATGCTGATACCTACGCTATTCCTCGTGTTGCATTGATTGGAGATGCTGCTCATACAGTACATCCCTTAGCCGGACAGGGCCTTAATATGGGTCAATATGATGTAGCTTGCTTAGTCAAGGCACTTGAAGATGGTGTAAGAAGAGGTCTAGACATTGGTTCAATGTTAGTGTTGGAAAATTACACTGCAAACGCATGGCCTGCGAATCATGTTTTGATGGGAGTTTGTGATAAATTACATAAAATATTTTCAACAGATTGGTATCCTGTTGTTTTTCTTAGAGGATTTGGTATGAAATCGTTAAATTTTGTTGATACTGCTAAGGAATTGATGATAAAAGCAATTAGTGGTAGATAAGTATGTGTCAGTCACGTGTTTAGTTCTATATGGAGTATAAATTTCAGTTATATCTACAATCATATGTTTAAGCAATACAATGGAATGAATATAACGTACAAAAGCTCAAGAATATACTGTATAGCTAGTATCAGCTCAAAAAGGTTCAGAGGGTGTTATTCCATACGTCTTTACTCTAGCTCTTCCGAGAAGACTGACGGAGAAGGTAATGATGTAATAGACTTGCAAGAAAAGAAAAAAGATCCTATAATCACTAATAAATATAGTGCATTGAAAGATAAATATGAAACTCCGAGATACCCAATTGTCCTCTGCCACGGATTCTCGGGGTTCGATAAGTTAACTTTTATGCGAAAGCCAAACTTTCATCGCCAATTGCAGCAATCTGAAAATACCATTGGCGCCACTATCGATGAAGCATTGTTAAAAATAGACTACTGGTATGGAATCAAAGAGGCCCTAGAAAACATCGGAAGTACTGTCTTGATTGCTAAGGTACCACCATTTGGTACAATTAAAGAAAGGGCAAGCCACTTGAATGATTTCATTAGCAGTCAATGCAATACGCTACGCAAGAGTGAGTCTAAATCCTCCATCTACGTGAACAATTCAAATAAGTCTAATGAAGATGTGTCAGAGAATGCAACGTTTGAGAAAACAAATAAGCCCATTAAAGTAAATTTGGTTGCACATTCCATGGGTGGATTAGATAGTCGGTATCTTATATCAAAATTGAAGAATACTAACTATGAAGTAGTATCGCTTACAACTATCTCCACGCCTCATCATGGATCTGAGTGTGCTGATTTTATAGTTCATTTTCTTAAAAATAGAAAGAATTTAGCTTCAATATGTCCAAAGTCTGTGCATGAATTAACTACTACTCAAATGAAACAATTTAACGAGGATGTAAAAGATGACCCAAACGTGGCCTATTTTTCATATGGAGCTCGTTTCAATCCTCGATGGTTTAATGTCTTTAGGATTACTTGGGAAATTATGAGACATGAAATGCAACACCGTCCCCAAAATAAATTGAATAAAATTTCAGTAGACAATGATGGAGTCGTTAGCGTAGAAAGTGCAAAATGGGGTAAGTATGTTGGCACTTTAGACGAAGTTGACCACCTTGATTTAATTAATTGGACAAACAAGTTACGAAATGCTATTGATAGCACTTTTTTTCATCCAACTTCAAAATTTAACGCAATTGCCTTGTATTTAGATATTGCCGAAAATTTATCAAAACGGGGATATTAAATTAATATAAATTAAAAATATACACTAGACATATTAAAGATTATTCATCAATCGTAATTGACTTGACATAAGAAAATTCCTCAATACCCCAAGAGCTATTATTTCTCCCTTGACCACTTTCTCTAATTCCTCCATGAGGAATAGTTGGCTCATCATGAATAGTAGAGCTATTTATGTGTACACCACTACATTGAATTTTCTTAGCAATCAGCAAAGCTTTCATAATATTCCTGCTCCATACAGCTGTTTTTAACGCGCTGGTGTCGTTATTTAATTTTGCAATAAGCTCATACGTATCGCTATACTTGTAAACAGATAATACAGGACCAAAAGTTTCTAAGGAATCAATCAACATGTCCGAAGTTACATCGGTAAAAATCAATGGAGTAATTGGAACATTTTCTCCGCTATCTGTAAGAATGGTTTCCGAGCCAAACGCATATTTTGCACCTTTCACAACAGCATCATTTACAAGGTCAGCAACATTTTTGGCAAAGCCTGCGTCTCTAAGGGGTAAAGAGTGATCAGGATCTTGTACAACTTTTGCCGCTGTCGCTTTTAACATTTCCAAAAATTTATCATATATGGATTCGTGAACGTAAGTCTTATCGGTACTCATGCAAATCTGACCCTTATGGGACCAAGCACTCCAAAGAATATTTTCTGTAGCCTTGACTAAATCAGCATCGCTCTCAACAATAGAGTAATTCTTTCCTCCTAATTCCAATATGTAAGGCTTCAAGTTTTTTGCTGCACAAGTAGCAACTGCTCTACCCGTAGACGTTGACCCAGTGAAATTAACCTTCTTGATAGCCTTGTGGCTTATAAATAACTCGACTAACTTCGGATTATCTTCGGGCTTTGAATGAACCAATTGCAATGCACTCTTAGGGACACCAGCATCTAAAAAGCATTTCACCACTAAATATGAAGTATGGGGAGATTTATCCGATGACTTAACCACCACCGAACATCCAGCTGCCAATGGCCCCGCTATAGATCTCGTAACAAGTAATACCGGCGCATTCCATGGTGAAATTGACAATACTGGCCCAATTGGCTGTCTAATCGACAACGCCAAATCGCAAGCACTGGATTTTGGAATCACTCCATCAGGCTGTGATAGCTGAGCCATGTATTCCTCCAATTGACCAATTGCTCCGTCAGCATTAAAGTTACTAAACCATGCAGGGCCTCCGATCGCCATATGTGCCTCTACTAGTTCTTTTCTTCTGGTTTTAAGCAATTGTGACGCCTTTTCAAATATAGACTTCTTCTCGATGTAAGACTTGGATGACCACTCGTCGAGTCCTCGGTCAGCATGGGCACAAATTTCAGACACATTCTTTTCTAGATCACTCACGTAGCTGTATTCACAAATCTTATCACTAGAATGTATGTGGGAATAAACAGGATGTACATTTTCAGTTACTATTTCTGACCCATTTATAATCAATGGTATCGTTGACACATTTCTTGAAATACAAATGGCTGGCTTTAGTAGCCGTAATTGCTTCGCTGAAAATTTCAAGGAGATCATATTATAGTGATTTATGTTCCTACGATCAAATTTTTACACAATTGATCTAATATCGACGCTCAAATCTATATCCAATATGGATCTTAATGCTATATAGGTCTGAGGACAGTTCTTCTTATTAATATTTCACTAATTATTTACAAGCATTTTATCTTACATAAGATCAAGGGTTTTTAATTCTGCCGAACAACATTCGCAGTAACTAAGAACGGAATCAATTCCAGAATGTATTTCATTAATAAACTGCTGATCACCGTCTTCTTTGATACTTTGGAGTAAGTTATGGTTAACATAATCACATCTCTGTAATTCACTCATAAGCCAATTCTTCCATTCTCCTTTAGCTATTTCGGCCTCCATCTGATTGAGCATTCTTAGCTTAACTAAAAGCTCGGCCCTTTTAACACCTATTTCTTGGAAAGTCTTCTTGAGACTTTTGGCAACATCC
Organism: Debaryomyces nepalensis; assembly: GCA_030583445.1. NCBI lineage: Eukaryota > Fungi > Ascomycota > Pichiomycetes > Serinales > Debaryomycetaceae > Debaryomyces > Debaryomyces nepalensis. The sequence continues at coordinate 289,951 of JAJMIM010000002.1, read as the reverse complement.
CGTGTTGTGTCATCAGAGTAATCCTCGCTCCAAGCCGTAGTTCTATCATAGTTAAGCACGAAAGAAATATTCCTAAAAGTATCAAAGCATCTTGACGAGTTCTTCTCAGACGAATGGGGAAGATACGAAGACTCGATCATATCAGTGGTATCACGAAGATATACTGCCCGTTGAAGCATCATAGGCTCCGAATGCAAATGCTTTTGTGCCATATTGTCAGCACTACGAACTACCCAGTATGAATAGGATGACTTGCCAAACAAAAAGACATTGAAAAGCATCGAAAGGAAAAGCATAAGAAGTATTACATAATTCATACGAATACCTTTGGCCAAAGTGATAATGGCATTAGCCATAAAATGGAATAAGCCCGAAAAAATAACTAAAATGAAGTAGACAAATTTACGAGTAATGACATTCAACACATTAATAATTCGTATTTTGACTATGGGCACCTCCTTGATTTCTTCCTCGGCTTTATCTGATTGAATCAATTTTCCATAGAGATAAATCGATTTGACTATCATACCGTGAGATCCTATTTTCTTGACCACATCTTTCAAGTCTGCGTCTAGTATTCTTGCATGATATTTGCAAAGCTGATGACATGTAGCTTCGATAAACCAAGAAATAATCAGGCAGTTATCGCTTGAAGTGTGCGAGTAAAGTAATACTATGCATTGAGTAGGTGTTACTCTCGTTAAAATGAATCTGTAGGTCATATTAAATTTGCACCCAAGAAATTTATAACTTGAAATTTTATGAGTGAAGTTATAATACTCACCGTCTATCATATGTTCTATTCTTTGCTCAAATTGAAGCTCCCCTGCATTTCTACCATCATACACTGTCGTGGAATTAAATTTTCGCGTCAACTCTCCATTTTGATTCTTAACCCATGGTACTTTGATAACAGAACCCATACGAGTAAAAGAACTAGCACCATCTAAAATAACAGACTTATCCCCTAGTAAAGCATGAAAAATTGCTTTTGGTGGCAAGTTGTATTGTTTTGCAAGTACAGAATGCGACTCGTTTCTGTAGTCAATTCTATATTGAGCTGCACTGTCGGTATCTCTACCTATAACTACTGACGAAATATTATTATTCTGATTGTCTACTTTGGCTTCTGTCTTTTTTTTATCTAGTAATGATTTTTGGTACAGAGAAGTAATTTGGACCAACTCAGTTACCAATTCTTCATTTCCTTTAGGTTTATCGCTTATTCTATTATTCATAAGATGTATTAACTTTAGCCTGATTAACTGCCCATCATCTAGAAACAATTTCATAGTAGTCGCACCATCAACGTTGTACATTTTCAATAAATCATTCCGTTTTCGACGAGAGAACTCAACTGAAACTAAACGACCCAATTTAATTTTAAATAATGAAATAAAACCGTTTTCTTGTATGTAAAAATAAACGTGTTCCTTCGTTATAAAGCATCTTCCACTTAAATCTTGTTTTGCATTTGGTGAACATATACATCTATATGATATTAAGCATATTTCACCAGGCTCAATAGCTACCTCAAAAAGAGCTCTCATTTGAATATCCAAAGACACTAAATCATCTGGATAATCTACCGGGTAACGCAGACTCAAGTCGGATTCGAGATTATCAGATTCAGTCTGATTATCCACTCCATCCGAATTTGGATCTAAAATAGTATTTAAATAGTACAATCCCCAATTGACTGATCCCCAAATGTTGGCCGTAAGAGCTGTTGGTAATGATGTCGCGTCAACAACACTATATCCAAGAATTGAGGATCTAGTTGTATCAGTAATAAATGGAGGCCTAATCTGAGGAATCTGGTAATAAATGTGATTTCTAAAAAATGATTCATTTTTTTCAATATGACTTGACAATTTACTGGATGTAATTATTTGCCCAACTGAATTAACTATTCTAGTATTAGTCAACTCTCTATCCATTGATGTATTAACAGTTGAAGCAAACTCTGTCAAAATTGGAGGATACCTACCAGACGCGATATTAAAAAGTCCAGGATCATTAGAATTAGAAACCCTTAATCTTTCATTTTCAAATACTTTCAACCACGATTTCAACTCATACAAGGTCTCTGTCTGGAAGACAATTGTAATATCAACTGTTTTAATTTCAAAGCAAAACCTCCTATCTTCGTTCGGAGCATACTGAAACTTACATAATAGAATACCAAATTTATCAGATTCCTGAACAAATGTTTTTGAAGGGCTTAACATTAATAATCCGAAAACCCCATTTTTGATGAATCCCCATCTCTTAACCCAGATGGGTTTTGTTGACTTCTCAGCATATGTTTTCATAAAAAGATAACCGTGCTTTTCATACCCCGGTTCGTCTATATCTAAAAGAGACCTTGCATTAATCAAAGAAGGATTATAGTCATCGGGGTTAGTAGAAGGCATATACTGATTTGACGAACTCTGTTCAACCTGATGTCTTGCTTGATGCAAGTCCTTGTTAATTTTTCCAAGTGCAGATGAGTAGCAGTCACTCCAATTTTGTATTTTTTGCATCTTTTCCCATTCGTCTTTGTAAGACAAATCCCAATCGCTCAATAATAATTTCTTATCCCTCCAGAGATCAGTACTGAACCTAACTAGCATTTTATCTAATAAATTACCCAAATTTATCAATTGCATTACAACCTCAAGACTTTCGTGAACATAATCTTTCCTAACATGAAAAAGCTGAACAACATCTTCCATAGCTATATTTGGGTTCTTTGTCTTTGATGACGAGAGGTATATATCCAAGTACTTGTCATATTTATTCTGAGCAATCTCGAAGCGAACCCGCAGCTCCCTATAACTACTAATATCTCTTATGACTTTCTTATGCAATCTATCAATTGCTATTGAATTAGCACTCAATAATGCAAGACTTTTATTCCAAAGTCTTTTTAATGCATCACCAGTCGTCGTCAAGGACTGTACAGTATACTCTTGATCAATAAGACCATCTTGAATGAATGGTGGCACTAGGTGCTCCAAAAATGAGTTGGAAAATGTTTGGAACTCTTCCAAATGTTTCGGGAACTTTTTGACTGTACTAGATAATGCAATAATCCATTTTTCGATATTATCAATTTGATTATCCATGTGATTTATTGATGCCCTGAAACTCGGAGAGTCTAATGCAGCCTCTTTGAAGGTAACCGAGATCAATTTAATCTGCCGAAAATCGTCAATATTAGTCATAAGTCACTGATTCACTGTTTATCAGGCCTATTCTTAGCCTATCCTTTAGCGGTAGTTATAGTAGTACCGGTTCGGTAGAAACACGACAATATTTTGCAATTACTGATTCTATCAATTAACCATTCTACGAAATATTACAGTATAATTCAATATTAGATATCTATCTTATACCAAATGCAAAGAAGATAAGATTTTATAAAGCTCAATCTCAATACTATCGTTTTTTATTGAACAAAAGTCTCATTGAAAATGATTTAGTATTTCCTACTGTCTTTATAATACGTGTTCAAGTACACCACCACTTTTTGGTTGAAGAAGTTTTCATAAGGCCCAATTTCCATATATAGCTTGAGAGGGCTTTTTAGTTTCTATTCAATGCTATATTAAACAGCTATTAAAGAACTGTGGCTAAAACAATTTTTGAATAGTTACAATTTAAAGCTATTGAATAACGAAGATTGCTAAGAGAATATTCTTAAATGAAAGTGATTAGGAAAAATAGTATAACTTAATTTTAATAAACAATTATACTTTAATTGAAAATAGTAAACTATCATTTCTTATGAATATTAATTACAAAAAACTCATTTATTCTCAAAAAATTAAAAATACTGCAAATTTTTCTTAAAAAGGAAGAATAGTCTCTTCTTATGAAACGGAGTCATATATAGGTGTAATGGGAAAGACATTACGGCTTCAATAGTACTAGTGTTATGACTGAGTCAATTACTCGGAGTATGACGGACATATACTTGCATTTTCCGCACCATTCTCTGCAACCTTCTCAATTAGTTTCAAGACATAGAGCCATACCATCATAGCACAATATATTTTTCAACGCAACAGAACAAGTCAATATTCTCCACTCTTGATAAGTGTATGTTCTTTGTTAGATGTGGTATGGTTGTGTTCATCTAACTTTAGCGGTACTACACATTAGCCATCGTTGCGCATAGAATAATGCATGCGTCAAACGGCATAACAAAATTTTGCCGTTAGCCATCACAGCATCGGCATTCTAGTAAAAGATTTCATTCAAATATGAACATTTCATATATAATGTGTTCCCCTAAAGGCAGGTAACAACTAATATATTCAGAATTTAAGTAGGCTTCATCTGCAAATATAGGACCAATTTTAAATTAGTTGCAACCTATTTCCAAATATGAATGAAAAGAATGATTGTACATCTTCAAGTATACAAGCAGAATCTAAGTTTTCAAATGGGCATTCAAAAATTGGCACTTTCTTAGACTCATTCAAGAGGGCAGACCAAATAGAAATAACGAAAGATTTGGAAAATGGGAAAGATATCTTGACCTCTCCCCTTGAACAAAGGTTGAATGATAGACATATTCAAATGATAGCCATCGCTGGATGTGTTGGACTGGGCCTCTTCATATCTATGGGTTCTGCTATGGCATCTTCAGGTCCTGGAGGGCTAGTAATATCATACTCGGTTATTGGATTGCTATTGTATTTCATAGTGCAATCGTTGGGTCAGCTTACTAGTGCTTTTCCAGTACAAGGAAATTTCTTGGTATATAATGTGAGGTTTATTGACGAGTCCTGGGGATTTGCAATGAACTGGAATTATTGTTTCCAATGGTTAGTTACATTGCCATTATCATTGGTTTCAGCATCGTTAACAATTCAGTTTTGGGGCTCTAAAATCAATCCAGTGGTTTGGGTAGCGATTTTCTATGTCTTTATTGTTGCCATTAATATATTTGGGATCAAGGGTTACGGGGAAGCAGAATTCATCTTTTCTTTGATCAAGGTTGTTGCCATTATCGGATTTTGTATTTTTGCTATAATAATCGTAGCTGGCGGTGGTCAGCAAGGGTATATTGGCGCAAGATTTTGGCACAATCCGGGAACATTTTCCCATGGGTTCAAAGGGGTTTGTTCCGTATTTGTAAACGCTGCATTCTCCTTTGCTGGAACTGAGTTATGTGCATTAGCAGCTGCTGAATCGGCTAATCCTAGAAGATCATTGACTAAAGCTGTAAAGCAAGTCTTTTGGAGAATCATCATCTTCTATATGCTCTCCACGATTATGATTTGCTTTCTAGTTCCATATAATGATCCAAATTTATTGAGTAACTCGTCTAGTTCTGCCTCGCCTTTTGTCGTTGCAATCCAGAACAGCGGTGTCAAAGTGTTACCTTCAATCTTCAATGTTGTTATTCTCATAGCTGTTTTATCAGTTGCAAATGCTTCTGTTTATGCATCCTATAGACCCCTAGTCTCCTTGGCTCATGCAGGACATGGACCTAAGATATTGACCTACATAGATAGAAATGGTAGACCTCTCGTTGCCCTACTTATTACGTTAGCTATTGGTCTTCTTGGGTTTGTTTCTGCTTCATCCAAACAAGAAACAGTTTTTAACTGGTTGCTTGCATTATCAGGATTATCTACAATATTTACGTGGTTTTCGATATCGTTAGCACATATCCGTGTTACCTATGCATGTAAAGTTCAAGGAGTATCCTTAGATCAGTTTCCATTTCGTGCTGTTGGGAATACCTTGGGTGCTTATTTTTCTTTGGTGATTAACATATTGATCCTTATTGCCCAGTTTTACGTTGGATTATATCCGGTGGATGGCAAAGAAAAGGACATTTCCACCTTTTTACAGGTATATCTTGCTGCTCCTGTGGTCCTTGTGTTCTATGTTGGCCATAAGCTATGGACCAGAAATTGGAAATTATACATTAGGGCTGAAGAAATGGATATCACAACAGATCGTCATATGGTTGATATTGACATGTATAAACAAATGATCGCAGAAGAAAAGGCCGCTTTTAAGTCAAAGCCTTGGTATTATAGATTATATCACACTTGGTGTTAATTAGATAAATAAATACCAGATTTTTCAGTAAGTCGTGTAGTTGAAAAACAAAAACATTACTCTATAATATAATTAGGGCAAATTGTATATTGAATTATTGAACCAATTGCCTATTACCTGAATCCATTCATCGAGAATGAGTACTGTCCAACAGCTCATAAACGACTTGAGTAATTTGACAGCAGAGTCAAAAAGACGAAATAGTGAAATTAGACATGCGTGTGATAAAGCGATTGCAGACTTGAAGGTGTATCAGCCCCAAAATAAGATACACGATATTTCACCAGAGATCAGGAAAGATATACTAGAACCGTTCTTGATCTCATGTAATACAGGGAATGCCAAGTTTGCCACATTGTCGATTCCTGTCATCCACAAGCTCATTGTTGGTGAGGTAGTTCCGGTTGATAGTTTGGACGATTTATTGGATGCGTTGAAGGAAGCGACTAACTTGGCCACAGATATTCAATTAAGGATATTGCAATGTTTGCCCACGATTATGCAGAATTATAATAGGCATGTTTCAAATGCCCAGTTGTTAAAACTTTTGGGCATTTGCTCGAGTTTGACAACTAATAATAAGTCAACGGTGGTTATAAATACTGCATCTGCCACGTTACAACAATTATTTAGTAATGTTTACGACAAAATCGAAGAAGGTGGAGAGCTTAAGAATGAGTTGAAGATCGACAACGATGAGACGATCAAAGTGAACGATTCAGCTTTGGAAGGATTTAAAATATTTAACGATTTATGCGGATTAATTGAAAATGATAAACCAACGTATTTTACGGATTTTATAAATATCAAGAGTATATCAGTTTTGGAGATTATTGAGAACATCTTATCGAACCACAAGAGTCTATTTGATAGTCATCAAGAATTGGGATTTTTAGTAAGAGTTAAAATAATCCCATCCTTATTGAGACTTCTCAATGCGCCTGTCCAGAATTTTCCCATGACGATAAGGGCCATGCGGATATTCCATGTGCTATTAGCATCTCAAATTGATAATCTAGAAGTTGAAAGCGAAATAGTTTTGTCTTATCTAAATCATATGTTGATCAATGGTAACAATGATCCCTCCGAGAAAACCAACTGGACAAAGATTATAGTATTGGAAATGTTTCGTGGGTTATTTTCAGATTTTTCTATCATAAAATCCATATACGATAAATATGATAATAATCCTGCAAAGAAAAATGTTGTACATGAATTAATGTCTATTTTAGCAACATATTTGCTGCATAATACAGATATGATAAATGATATTGTCAGCCCTCCTCCGACGTCATTATCTCAAAACCAGTCATCATCAAATCATCATTTATATTTATCCAAACAATCGTCAAATATGAAAATATCTATACTTGATCATTTAGATAAACAAGAACCACCAACTTCAATTCCAGCAAACTATCCAATTTATTTGTCTTTTTCTATTATTTTGGCTTATGCTGATGGAATAGCAAAATTCGTTAATATTCTATCCGATGAAGCAGACCAGACTGGTTTGGAGGCAGATGTCGAGTTTATCACTACTTTAATTGAAAATACATATCCCGAAGTATCATATATATTTGAGAGGTTCATTTATTCGTATATTGATAATGAAGGTTTTCATCAATTAATAAGAACGCTTCAAAAATTCACACATGCGACTGGTTTGTTGGGTCTTAGTAGCTTGAGAGATGGTTTCTTGAACATTCTCTCTAAAGCCATAATTAAGAACACCAGCAAGAATGAAATAGGCTCGAGTCAACAATCCAATAGTGCATTCCAAGATCAAGGAAAGCAGCTATTAGCCCTCGGTGAATCAGTTGTTGAATCCTTCAGCTCGTCGCTACAAAGACATTCATCAGATAACAGTCAAATACCACATTCACAATCTCAGTTGAAATCAAGAAATTTCAATTCCAGACAAGTGATCTGTTTAAGAGCATTGATAAATTTGGCAATTTCTTTGGGATCTACGTTAAAAGGTTCATGGTCTATTATATGGATTACTTTTCAATGGTTTGATTACTACGTCAATGGACCTGATGAATTTAGTGGATTCAACAATAAGAACACGAATTTCACGAATGAAATGATGCCCAAATTGACCACCAATGATTTGAATAATATTGAAGTATCTAAAAAGAAGCTATTCGAAAGTATCAATGATTATCAGCTAGAATCATTTCATGAGTTGGTAATTGCGTTAACTGAACTATCCGATAATGCATTCGTTAACTCTCAAAAAGAAAAATCTCAGGAGAAGGTAACTGCCAAAAAAGGTGAAAATGAGCACCATGTTACGAATGATGAACTTATAATTTGCCCTTATAATAAAATATTTTATTTTAGGGTATTGGAACAAATTTCAAAGATCAATCCTAATAAGTTTCTTATTGAGAATGAAAAATCGTGGAACCTCATTAGCTCTTACTTTATTAAGCTTGGAGCCAACAGGTCAAGTATCATTGGATATAAATTGAGAATTTATATTGTTAACATTTTCGATAGTATAATTAAAGTTATATCAGAAGAGGGATTCGCATCTACCGATGAATCTGTTAATATCAAGACTTCTCAGAAATCATTGGAAGGATTAATGGGATTTCTTAATAAGCTATTTGAATTAGGTTTACCAAATGAACTATTGGTTCTTAATTGTGAAACCGAAATGCACCTACTTGTTTTAACTACGTTACATGAACTAATTGATAAATTTGATAAAAATTATCAGAAATCTTGGCACATTGTATTTAAAATTTTAAATACTTCATTCAGGTCTACTGAATCGGATAAAGAGGATAATAATTTAAAGGAAAAAATCAGACTAGTTATTGACTCGTCATTTAATACCTTGAAGTTAATTTTGGATGAGTTTATGTTTACTTTACCAGCTGATCAAATGCATATTTTAATTGATACTCTATTCAATTTCTGTAATCAGAAATATGACTTGAATATATCATTTAGTTCTGTCAGTTACTTCTGGTTGATAAGCGATTCTTTTAAATCAAAAATACAATCGACAAAAGAAATACAGAACTTCAGCTTTAATATTACCTCTGACGTTGAAATAGTTAAATTTATTGAAAAAGAACCAAAGGAAAATCAGTCATTTTATTTATTGTTGGACATATATTTACTATCAACCTTGTCCAAGTTATCAACAGATTCGAGAGCGCAAGTAAGAGATGGTGCCATTCAAACATTTTTCCAGATTATAGATGTACATGGAAGTTTATTACCGTCATGGGATTTAATTTATGAGATTGTATTACCAGCATTACTTAATCTTGAAATTGACTTGGAAAACTCTAAATTCAACAAAAAAGAATGGATTGAAAGCTTAAACTTGATTATTTCGGGTTTAGTCTCATTGTATGGTAAGTTTATGATGGATTTTGATAATAAAGAACGCCTGCATACTTTAAAATACTTTTGGGAAGGCCTCATTAAATACTTTAATCGCCTTCTAGCTTTGAAATGGATTGATTTAAATTTGAAAACTTTTAAATCTTTTTACGACTTACTAATTTCATTTAGCAAAACCTCCAATACAGAACTAAAAGATGTGAGAAATTTGCTATTTGAATTTTGGGTTAATGTTCCAGTGGAATATGATTTTGTGAATCCTTTGTACCAAGAGTCATTATCGAACTTGATGAAATGCTTCCCGCCGTTGTACAATATTATAAAGGATTCATTGACAAGAGAAGAAGTCAGCGCAATAATAAGTATGCTTAATAGGTGCGCAAGGTATCCAGTATTACCAAGCTCTCATTTGGATAACATAAGGCCATCGCAGTTACAAAAATCTGTGATTGACAATTTGGAATGCATTGATCTGAAAGATCCGTTTGTCATATCAAGCGTTATCCAGCAGTTAAGTAACATATTAATATATTCTTTTGGAACAAAGATGAGAATAGAACAAAAGATTGGTTCCAAATTGAAAGAGAAGGTAACAATTCCTACTTTCATAGCAATAAGTCACTTATCTATACATTTGTTGAAAGATAAATTACTTAAAGTGGACGATTACAAAATCCTTTTAGAGGACAAAACAATGACCAGACTCTTCAAATCATTGTTAGAGGTTATAAAAATGAAGCTGATAGGTATTCAAAAAGAAGACTATACACAATTGTGGATAGAGGCCAACGGGGTCTTGAAAAAAGTAATAACCAAACTTATGAAGGATCATTTGCCCGATTTACGCGAAGATCCAAATGCAAACGAATTATGGAAGTTGATCATCTCTAGTATCGATACTTGCTTTGAAAGTGAGACAGATCCACTGCTGGAGCTGGTAAATATCGAACAGTACTTTGCGTTGAGCGAGGTAGTCTTGCCCGCTTTGATGACGGATGCTAAGAACGAGGCACTAATGGTCGACTTTATCGAAAACCTTTATACAAAATCTTTCTTATATCAACATAACGATATTGAAGATTTCCTTGTGGGCTCTACTGGCACAATTGCGGGATTAACTCTGGCATTGGCAGACTTCGACTTCGACACATCATTTGGCACAGCAATGCCCCTTGAAATATATGCGAATAGACGAACTAGAGTGATGTGTTTGAAGGAATTAATTAAATTCTCCCACATAGACTCGGGAAAAAACCTCCACAAGCAAAGCCTACAGTACTTCGTGTGCAGAGCTGCCTTCACGTTAAGACGGTTCATTGCCCAAGAATTGCTCCTCTACAAATCGCCGTTGCCCAAAATACAGCAGGAGGAATTGCTTACGGTGATGGACGGCCTTCTCGCTGTCCAGGCAAGTTTGTCTGGTGATGACTGGCAGACTTTCAAAGTTCTTTACGCATTATTAACAAAATCGGTCCCTTTTGCATATAGAATCACCGGCCTCGATTCAATGCTTGCGGCTGTCCTACATAGATTTCCAAACAAGTCTGGCTAGCTCCAGAACTACCTATAGACCAATTCACCTATTAAACTATTTTCGGGCATTATCTTGCTTGACGTGTAGCTAACCACTTCTATATCATAACTATTCCATTTGTTTGTGGCATATAATTATACAACTTCCATGCAACCTTACCATTTGTTTATTGTACGTAGGAGCCTTGGTCTTTATTGATTGGTTTCTTCCATGCTTCAAGTGTTAGGCGCATTCCTTCTGAGACGGAACAATTCTAAAAAAAGGAACAATACTGATTCACCGAAAGAAGAAAAATTCTAAACAAGGCACAGTGCGAATCAAATCAGGACACCGGCTTTGTAAGAAAACATTTTTATGAAATTCTAGATAGCTTCTGGTTGTTGTTTTGCCAAGTATTAGCGTGTTTAACACTATATACAAATATTTGTATTCCTTCGTTATCAGTCTTGAATCAACAGTTTAATCTACTGAAGATTTTTGATTTGGCAGTGCATCAACTTTTTTATATTTTTTTTTTGTCCACCTAATTAAGTTGGATTAATTCATTGAATAGAATATTTATAAAACCTAAAAGGTCATATTGGTGGCTTGACCGGCACAAAGATACATATAACGAATATTATAGCTATTGGATAATTGACAAAACGAAAACAAAATTACGACATGTCTTACAGAAATAGCACTAGCTCGAGCAAGTATCAAGAGTTTGATCCTGAAACTGGAGATATATCTAGAAAAAGATCGTTGATTAGGCCAGAAAGGACACGTATAGACCCTGACCACCCAAGATACCATTATACCCAGGTGGCCAACCAAGAGTCAGACCATCTTAAAATCCAGCCTTCTTCGACGGGTCTAGAACCACAAACGTCGTCGGACGGATTGCACGCAAGCACTTCGTACCAAGGCAACTCGGGAAGTGAAGAAGAAGGGATCCCATTGATGGACATACATGAGAACAAGGATTCCAATGGCACTCCAGAGAATTTGAAGGGAGGAAGAGAGGTATTCGGGTTGAACGATGAGGTGAACGACTACAACAACAGTCCCAGTAAAAGAGACGTTATTTCGCGACCAATAAAGGCGACGCATTTAGAAGAAGAGAAGAAGCCGAAACATGATATTTACTTTTGGAAAGTCTATTGTTATGTTGTTACCTTTTGGGCGCCAGCGCCGTTCTTGAAGTTGTTTGGCTTGAAGAATAAGCAAAGTCAGTTCGCATGGAGAGAGAAAATGGGTTTGATTTCGTGTATTTTATACATTGGTGCATTTGTTGCATATTTGACTTTTGGTTTTACGTCGACTGTTTGTTCGGGTACTAGAGTTAGAACGCAAATCAATCATGTCAGTGATGGTTACTTGATTATTAACGGAAGGGCATTTGACTTGACTTCGTCCCAACATCCAAAAGCAGCTGGTATCCAATCGGGTGCTAATGTTTTGTATCCTCCTATGTCAGCTGGTGGAAAGGACGCCTCATTTTTATTTCAAAATGTAAATGGAAATTGCAAAGGCTTAATCAAGCCAAGAGATAACTGTACTATTCCTACAAATGATGATGATGAATTAGCATGGTATATGCCATGCCGTTTATTCAACCAAGATGGTTCATCTAGTCCTAACTTCACTAAAGCATACTATGATGGTTGGGCTTGTCACACAAGTACAACCGCAAGAAACGCTTACTACGACATGGAAGTCAATGGTGAAGTTTACTTCACTTGGGACGATCTCAAAAACAGTTCTAGAAATCTTGTAGTCTATTCAGGAAATGTTTTAGATCTTGACTTAGTCAACTGGATTCAATCGACAGATGTGGAATACCCTAGCCTCTTTGATAAATTGCGGGATGACGATACTTACAAGGGACATGACATTTCCTTGGTGTTGACAAACAGTGAAGAGAGAAAAGCTGCGAGATGTTTATCGGAAATAATAAAAGTCGGATCGATTGATACTGAGACAATTGGGTGTATCGCTTCGAGGATTGTCTTGTATGTTTCTTTAGTTTTCATTTTATCTGTTGTTATTGTTAAATTCTTAATGGCATGTTACTTCAGATGGGTGATGGCCCCAAAACAGGGGGCAACTGCTATTGATAATAAGTCGATGTTTGAAAGAAACAAAGAAATTGAAAACTGGGTTGATAACCCTAATTCCCAGGCACCAATAAATACAGTTCCGTTGAAGGCAAGAGCCAACTATAAGTCTGCGAAGACAAATAGACAAACCATCTTTAAGAAGGGTACAAGACTTTCTTTAGCTCCTAACAATGAATTATCTCAATATTATGACAATGCTGATAATATATCCAAGAACTTCAAATACACTACAATGTCAACCCAGGCTGCATTAATTGGACGTAATAAGAATAAATCATTGACTAAATCCAATACTAGACTGTCAATGCTATTTTCAGATGACCGTGGTTCCTCAACGGATTTGTTAAATAGACCAGGCTCACTTTACAACCCATTTGATGGTCTTGAAGATTATCCAGTTAATGGCTTGTCGCCTGATATTATCCATCCTGATGTCGTACCACAGCCACCAGTTGAATATCAACCTTTTGGTATGCCATTAGCACACACCATTAATTTAGTTACTTGTTATTCTGAAGATGAAGAAGGTTTACGTACCACTTTGGATTCCATTGCTACAACAGATTTCCCAAATTCGCATAAATTGATATTTGTTGTTTGTGATGGTTTGATCAAGGGATCTGGTAATGATTTGACCACTCCTGAGATAGCTTTAGGTATGATGACTGATTTTACAATCCCTCCTGATGAAGTTAAACCTTACTCATATGTTGCTGTTGCCCAAGGTAGTAAGCGTCATAATATGGCAAAGGTTTATGCAGGGTTTTACAAGTATGATGACAATACAGTTGCTCCAGAAAAACAGCAAAGAGTCCCAGTTTTGACCATCGTTAAGTGTGGTACTGTGGATGAAGCTGATGCAGCTAAGCCTGGTAATAGAGGTAAGCGTGATTCTCAAATTATTTTGATGTCTTTCTTGCAAAAAGTTATGTTTGATGAAAGAATGACAGATTTGGAATATGAAATGCTCAACAGTATCTGGAGAGTTACAGGATTGATGGCCGAATTTTATGAAATTGTTCTAATGGTTGATGCAGATACTAAGGTTTATCCAGACAGTTTGACACATATGATAGCCGAAATGGTCAAAGACCCGCTGATTATGGGATTATGTGGGGAAACTAAGATTTCTAATAAATCTACAACTTGGGTTACAGCAATTCAAGTCTTTGAGTATTATGTCTCCCATCACTTGGCTAAATCTTTTGAGTCTGTATTTGGTGGTGTGACATGTTTGCCTGGTTGTTTCTGTATGTACCGTATTAAAGCTCCAAAGGGTTCGGATGGTTATTGGGTTCCAATATTGGCAAATCCTGATATAGTTGAAAGATATTCAGATAATGTCGTTGACACATTGCATAGAAAAAACTTATTATTGTTAGGTGAAGATCGTTACCTTTCATCTTTGATGTTGAGAACATTTCCTAAGAGAAAGCAAGTCTTCCTTCCGAAAGCTGCCTGTAAGACAATTGTTCCAGAAGAGTTTAAAGTCTTATTATCTCAACGTCGTCGTTGGATTAATTCTACGGTTCATAATTTGATGGAGTTAGTTTTAGTTAATGATTTATGTGGTACATTCTGTTTTTCAATGCAATTTGTTATTTTCATTGAATTGGTCGGTACGTTAGTCTTACCGGCAGCTATTTGTTTCACCATATATGTTATTGTTATTGCTATTGTTTCAACACCAACACCAGTTTTGTCCTTAGTACTTTTGGCGGTTATTTTTGGATTACCTAGTTTGTTGATTGTGGTCACAGTTTCATCATGGACCTATGTTATTTACTTCTTGATTTATCTTATCGCTTTGCCAATTTGGAATTTTGTTTTGCCGAGTTATGCATACTGGAAATTCGATGATTTCAGTTGGGGTGAAACCAGAACAGTGGCAGGAGGTGATAAAGGTGACCACAGTGCCGTTGAAGGTAAATTTGATTCGTCTCATATCGTTATGAAGCGTTGGAGGGAATTTGAAAGGGATCGCAGGAATCAAGAATCTGGTCTTGCTGTACCAAGTGCAGCCTGGGACCCATCGAATAGTGAAAAGTTTAACGAAGACTATTCTGAAGAATCAACTGCTTCACCATAATTATTCATTTAGAACAATCAACTTACCTAATAAATGCATTAAATTCGTATATTTAAAATTAAGAAGTATTCAAGTATTCGACACTTGCTTCTATTTTTCTACAAAGTTTTCAATACGAATTTCTCTCCATTCCACATGTTTTTTATAATTAAAACGTTTTTATAATTTAAAATGTTTTATTCGGTATATAATATATAGGAACTAAAAATTAGTCAATAAATTATTATGGTAATAAGTTTCGAACCAGAAAATTGTAACAGGTAGAAGTAAAAAGGCTTTAAAGTGTTGTATGACAGTTATTAAATAATGGGTATTTTGCTCGTAAATTAGTAAGCAGTTCTAACTTGTGATAATGTAGTACCGGTTGTAAGAGCAGTAGCAGTAGCAGTGGTTGCAATAGTAGTACCAGAAGAGCTAGATCCAGCATTATCAATTTCAGAAGTGGTAAGGTTACCACCTTCAATCTGTGAACCAAGGAAAGAAGCAATTTCACTAGTGTAATCACCACCATTATTTTCCAAGTATTGAAGACCCTTTTCAAGAACACCTGAAGACTTAGCCCAACTGAAAAGATCACTGGCAAGAACATAACCTTGCTTCAAAACGGTGGTCAAGAAGGAAATAGACTTTTCAGGGTCAGCCAAGACCTTTTGAATGATTTTTGAAACTAAGCCAGATTCTTTGATTTGAGTGGCAACGGTGCTCACGATAGATGCAACATCCCTCTTTGATAAATATTCACCGTCAATGAAGTCACGCTTAGAACCAGAAGCGTATTGAGATGGAGATGGGATGTTGCTGATATCAACAGCAGTAGTTGCACTGTCAGTGGCAACAGCAGTAGCAACAGCAGCGTCAGTGGTAGTTGCAGATGAGGAGCTAGATCCAGACTTATAAGCCTTGAATAAGTTAAGACCTGTTGTGAAAGCGGACTTGGCAACCTTAAGCAAAACAGAACGCAATTCACTGTCATTGAAAACGTCCTTGAAGATCTTAGTAAGTAAACCAGAATTCCAGACAGCCTTAATCAAAGCTGGACCTTGAACAAGAGTAGCTTTAATAGTTGACTTGACAACTGTGACGATTTCACTTTTAAGAGCTTCATCTTGAGTGAAAGTGGTCCAAACGTCTTCAATGATACCGGAAGAAGCTAAAGCAGAGACCAACTCAGTAGCTAAGCCATCAGCTCTCTTAGAGAGCTCAAATTGTTCAGATTCAGAAGCTAAGTCTCTCTTGCTGTGGGTTGTTTTAAGTTCCTGTAAAAGGGTCATGATTTCATTGGCATCACCTCTGGTAACGAGAGAGTTTTCAGTCATGGCTGCAGCTGGAGCAGCGGAAACACAGGCTGTAGAGGCCAAGATAGCCAAAAGAGTAGTTTGGGATAATTTCATTGTTTGTAGCGATAGTTGTTAAGAAACTAAACTCTTAATTTATTTGATGAATATAGATGAATAACTTGGAATATGGTGGATATTTGCACTCATATTTATAACTCCAAAAATTCCTTGGTTAGATTTCTTTATCTATTATAGGAAACTAAGAAAATCCATTGTTCTCCTCTTCCAATTTCCCTTCAAACGTAGGAAGTATAGTAAATAGTCCTACAGAATTTACCATTTAGTATAGATTATTGATTCTACAATTACAAATTGCCTATTTAGGTAAAGTGATTAACGAGACTATTTTTGCATCATATCCTATTTAGGAAATTCTTGGTTTGTGCGTCTACTTAATATTCGTCGCATATCACTTATTCTAGTTTTCATGCTACTTTGGGTAAGTTTTCTCTAATGGAATGGAGTTATGAATTCAATGTCAAGTAAGGCGTAACATGGACTCACAAATTCCAGAAATGGATCTAGATTTAGATTATTTAGACAAGTTATGCCTTGCGTTCTATCTGCATGGCGGTCTCTGGAACGTACAATTCTCCCAAATACAGCAACACAGGCACTGAATTATGTGTTAGCAAGATGTGTTTTTCCAATTGAAGTAAAAGACATTCAGTTGTATCGATGGTCACAAGAGGCTTATTTCAAAGAGAACGAGCTAGCAAGGAATGTAAGGGGGACTAACAAGTGAGGATTTAGTGATGATTACATAATTTCAGCTCGGTATGGCTAATTCTCATACACCATAATGGAGTGGGGGTAAATAGTATTTCTAACAAAAAGAACGTTGTGGATGCAAGGATTCCTAAGAAATATACTAGATGAAGAATATCATACGAAAGTGTCCCAAAGAGGCATGCTTTTTATGACATGCTATTCTCTTATGAGAAGTTATAGACTTAGTTGGGACTGTATCTATATCTTGGCCGCCCTCTTTGAATATGGGGATAGTTGTGGCTTTGGAAATCATCATGAATATTGGGGAATTGGGTGCAATCATATGGAACTTGTATGTAGCGTTTTTTAGATTTATTGCTGTTTTCGGTATTTGTTCCAAAATTTACAAAACATCGCAAAAAATATCCACCATTTATTGTTTCGTCCTGCAAAAACGTCAATGTCCAAAAACCTCGATGGATACATTAGAAAACATATATGTTATATACTAGCAATCTTCACCACTTCTCCAAGGCTTACTATTTGTTTTATGACTTAAAAAAAGACTTACATCTAGTAATATCCCTGCACATTAATCATCAGATGAGAATGCTCCCGTGGGGTTATCATATTTGTAAGGTTCCTTCAACATATATGGAAGAATAGTTAAGCATTTGCCAACTTCTGCAACTTACCAGAAGCTGTCAATCTATTGCGACTGCTATAGGTGTTCGTTAAAGACAATAGGAATTTTGAGAATAATACGGCTGGGTTGAGTTAGTCGCACCCCATGTGAATCTAATACGCTAGACGAGCCATCCTATGTAAGCTACCATAATATAGAGAAAACCCGAGTTCTGGGATACTTCGGTACTTTCATAGTGTTGATCTCTTCGACAATGGTTATAAATATCTACAATTACCATATATAAAATAAGCGATCTTGAATTAAACTATCTGTCAAAATTGTCCATCGTAAACTTAAAAAGAAAAAAAAAATTACAAATTTTTTCTAAACGGTTTCCATTGGTCTGGTATAAAAACACGTTCTTTGATTCAATAAATTTTTTTTTCTTATCAACGACATATATTTCTAAACAACCATGTCAGTCGTTGAACCTAGTAATACCGTAGACGGTTCGTCATTCAATTCGTCGACCATTATACAAAGAGGTAATGTTTCTACCTTCGAAAACAAAAAAGGTCCAACATCCGGTTTAAAGACAACTGACCCACTCGGAAGAGAATTTAAGGTTCCTGACTACACTATTAAGGAAATTTTATCAGCTATCCCAAAGCACTGCTATGAAAGATCGCTCGTTAAGTCGTTGGGCTACGTCGCTCGTGATATAACCATGATGTGCTTAATTGGCTATGTTGGCCAAAAGGTTATTCCAATGGTTGATATTGAAGGCCAAGAAACGTTGAGCACCGCTATTAGAGGCTCGCTCTGGTTTGTATACTCCTACTTGATAGGTTTGTTTGGATTTGGATTGTGGATTTTAGCCCACGAATGTGGACACGGAGCTTTCTCTGACTACCAAAATGTTAATGACTTTATCGGTTGGGTTTTGCACTCGTACTTGATTGTCCCATACTTTTCGTGGAAATTTTCTCATTCCAAGCACCACAAGGCTACAGGCCACTTGACTAGGGATATGGTTTTCGTTCCTTACACCAAAGAGGAATTCGTCGAAAAGAGCGGTGTTTCCAAGATTTCTGAAGTCATGGAAGAATCGCCAATCTGGTCCTTAATGGTCTTAATTTTCCAACAACTTGGTGGTTTACAATTGTATTTAGCCACAAATGCTACTGGTCAATCATACCCAGGCTACTCCAAGATCGCAAAGTCGCACTATGCACCAGCTTCTCCAGTATTCGATAAGGAACATTACTGGTACATTATTTTATCTGATATCGGAATTATTACCACTATCACTGTTGTTTACCAATGGTACAAGAATTTCGGATTTTTCAACATGTTTGTCAACTGGTTTATGCCTTGGTTATGGGTCAATCACTGGTTAGTTTTCGTCACCTTCCTTCAACACACTGATCCAACCATGCCTCACTACCGTGACAATGAGTGGACCTTTGCTCGTGGTGCTGCTGCTACCATCGACCGTAATTTCGGTTTTGTTGGTCAGCATATCTTCCATGACATCATTGAGACCCACGTTTTGCACCACTATGTCTCCAGAATTCCATTTTACAATGCTAGAGAAGCTACCGATGCCATCAAAAAGGTCATGGGTGAACATTACAGATACGAAGGTGAGTCTATGTGGTACTCATTGTGGAAATGTGTCAGAATGTGTCAATACGTCGATGATTCTGATACCGATGCTAAAGGTGTTATGATGTTTAGAAATGTTAACGGTGTTGGCCCTATTAAGCCAGCAAACTAAGCTGTTTTCGATAAAGTTCTTCGTTATTATTTATTTATTATATCTTGAATTTTATATTTATTTCTTGTGTTAATCGTACATAGTTAACTAATCTTTTTGACAATAAAGGCTCGCATAAATTTTACTCGGAAAACTGAAAAAAATTGAAAAATCAAAATTTTTTGTTCTGATTTGTATTGAAATCACGATAATATTGACCCATACATAACATGTCCAAAGTTCTAAGGGGTATATATAATATTGGTAGCATTCAAACAAGAGCCAGAGTAAATAACTTTGGTTCTTTTGGAGGCATGCGCCTTACTAGGGGGTTCCATCAATCAAAGTTAAACTTGAATGAAACTAAAATACCCGAAACTTACGAAGAGGAAAAGGTGATTATTGATGAGATTAACACTGAATTACCAGAAAAGGATATAACTAATTTATCGAGATTGAGAAATATCGGGGTTTCAGCACATATTGATTCTGGTAAGACCACTTTTACTGAACGTGTTTTGTTCTACACCGGTAGAATTAAAGCCATTCACGAAGTTAGAGGTCGTGACGCAGTTGGTGCTACTATGGACCATATGGATTTAGAAAGGGAAAAGGGTATCACCATTCAGTCTGCCGCAACTTACTGTTCATGGGATAAAGATGGGAAGGATTATCACTTCAATTTGATTGATACCCCAGGTCACATCGATTTCACTATCGAAGTCGAAAGAGCATTGAGAGTCTTAGATGGTGCGGTATTGGTGGTTTGTGCTGTTGCCGGTGTTCAATCACAAACAGTTACAGTTGACCGTCAAATGCGTCGTTACAATATTCCAAGAATTACTTTTATTAACAAGATGGATCGTATGGGTGCTGATCCATTTAGAGCCATCGAACAGATTAACTTGAAGTTGAAGACACCAGCTGCGGCAATTCAAGTTCCAATTGGAGCTGAATCTGAATTGAAGGGTGCAGTAAATATTATTGACCGTGTTGCGTTGTATAACGAAGGTAAACAAGGTGAAGAACTTAGAGCTGATACAAACATTCCTGAAGAATTGAAAGATTTAGTTGAAGAAAAGAGAGCTCTTTTGATTGAAACTTTAGCCGACGTTGACGAAGAAATCGCTGATATTTATTTGGAAGGTGAAGAACCATCTGTCGAACAAATCAAAAGCGCCATTAGAAGAGCTACAATCGCCAGAAAGTTTACCCCTGTTTTAATGGGTTCTGCATTAGCAAACACCGGTATTCAACCAGTTTTAGACTCTGTCGTTGACTACTTACCTCAACCAAATGAAATTTTAAATACTGGTTTGGATGTCAGCACAGGTGAAGAAAAGAGAGTCAACTTGGTTCCATCCAGTGCTGCTCCATTTGTTGGTTTAGCTTTCAAGTTGGAAGAAGGTAAATACGGTCAATTGACTTATATTAGAGTCTACCAAGGTAAATTAAAGAAAGGTGCTTACATGAACCACCTCAAGTCCGGAAAGAAGGTTAAAGTATCCCGTTTAGTGAGAATGCATTCCAACGATATGGAAGATGTTGATGAAGTTGGCGCTGGTGAGATCTGTGCTACTTTTGGTATTGATTGTGCTTCGGGTGATACATTTATTGGTCATAATTCCGATCAACAGATTGCCATGAGCTCGATGTTTGTCCCTGATGCTGTCATTTCGTTATCCATTGCACCTAAAACAAAGGATAACGGAAGTTTTTCTAAAGCAATGAATAGATTCCAAAAGGAGGATCCAACATTCCGTGTCAAGTATGATGCCGAATCTAAGGAGACCATTATATCCGGTATGGGTGAATTGCATTTAGAAATTTACGTTGAAAGAATGAAGCGTGAATATGGTATTGATTGTGTTACCGGTAAGCCACAAGTTGCTTACCGTGAAGCTATTACTGCACCAACTACATTTGACTACACCCATAAGAAGCAAAGTGGTGGTTCTGGTCAATATGCTAGAGTTGTTGGTGAGATGAAGCCATTGGACGGTGAAAATAAGTTCTCCCAACATATTGTTGGTGGTAAGATTCCTGAAAAGTTCTTGTTTGCATGTTCTAAGGGATTTGATGATTCATTAGAAAAGGGTCCATTGATCGGTCACCGTGTGTTAGGTGCTCATATGCACATTAATGATGGTCAAACCCACGTCGTCGATTCTTCCGAATTATCATTTAGAACTGCTACACACGGTGCATTTAGACAAGCTTTCTTGAACGCTCAGCCAGTTATCTTAGAACCAATTATGTCTGTCGAAATTAGTGCACCAAATGAATTCCAAGGAAGTGTTGTTGGATTAGTCAATAAAGTTGGAGGTATGATCATGGAAACTGTCAATGGTCAAGATGAATTCACAGTCACAGCCGAATGCTCGTTGAACTCTATGTTTGGTTTCTCGACTTCATTGAGAGCATGTACACAAGGTAAAGGTGAGTTCTCGTTGGAATTCAACAAGTATGCCCAATGTGCACCTCACTTGCAAAAGCAATTGATTGCTGAACATGAAAAGAAGTTACAAGCTAAGAAATAGGTTCGAGATGTTTATAGTGTTATTTGTAAATAGATGCTTGTATATGTTAAATTATTAAGTTATTAAATTATTAAATTATTTGTTAAACACTGCTAGTCCTACAACAATATCAAGGATTACAACTGTATTGGGCCTTATACAAAATTATGGAACGTAAACATTAAAAAAAACCTAACTATGATACCCTCAAACTAATAAAACTAAGAATACATACATATAAGTAATATGAAAATTTATCAACAATTAAAATTTCTTTTTAACATTTAAGCCTTAGCAACAGCCTTCTTGACAGCGAATCTTCTTTGCTTCTTTAAGACCAAAACTTGGAATCTTTCGAAATCAGATAATTGAGCTCTCTTAGTTCTGGAAGCTAATTTCTTAGCCCATGAGGTGGCAGCCCACTTGGATTCAACATCACCAGCAGCCCACTTCTTGTTGACGGTGGCAGTTCTAGCACCTCTTGGTAAGTTTGGTACGACAACTGGGGTTAAGACAACCTTACCCAATTGGATGGCTTGTCTTTGAACGTTTGGACCATCAATTAAAACCTAGATATGTTAGTAAATGTTTCTCTTCTCTTCACACGGATCCAAAGCCATGGTGTCACTTCTTCTCTTGCGTGGTCATTATGTTCCACTTCGACCAAATTTTTCACTTTGGCTATCTTCGTTTTTCTCGATACTCTATAGCTCATCTGCTTATCTTCCTACATGTCCATGTCCGTTCGCCATGTCTTTGTATTCCTGTGTGCTCTGTTCTCCTGTTTTATACATACTCTCTTTTGGTCAATGATTTCAACGACAGTAGCTAAATCTTTGTTGTTGATTAAGACAACACGTCCTAACTCAACGAATCTCCAGTTAGCAGCTTTAACAGTAGTATATGATGACATCTTATTTGTTATATTGAGGTTATTGAACTAACTTAACAAAGAACTGGTAACTTTTAAGATAACCGTAAAAATTGTCAATATCTACAATCGGTTAGTGTACTCGGTATGCGAAATGAAAATTTTCTGGCTGATGATGTTAGCAAAAAGCAGTCACATGAAAAATCTCACAAAGAACCAAGCACCAACACATGTGATATACACGCGATTTATGGCCATCAGGGCACCAGCCCAGGCGATGAGCAAAGACGCGACCAACGGAGGACATAAATCGCACTGGAGTTTTTCAGTAAAGACACACACATAATTTTACTCCGATGCTTCATCTCTACACTATAAAAATAAAGTATAGTGGACGGAAATGATACCGAAATATAGAGGGCAGAGAATGTGGTGAATGTGGAGAACGCGGTGAAGGATATTTATCGGCAATGACTCAATTGTATGTACATATAGCGCAACAAAACACAGACAATATTGACGAGGGATTTCGTGATGACTTATAATTTGCGTTCGAGAGTGGTACAACCTGAAACACGCCTAGTTTCACATGGGTTTGCTACAATATGCGACCAGCTTAGTTCTGACACTAGTCCAGACGTTTGTCGGTGCCGTGACACCAGAACATTACTAACAAACATAGATGCGATGCCCATAACGGCCTTTATAGACTGCAATACACATTCTTTGGCATGAACAAGCCGTAGACCCACTTTAGACCTACCGTAGACCTACCGCAGGCTTGCCGTCCTCCATCATACGCCTGTAGCCTGCAACCACCGTCGGTGTGAGTCAGTTGGCGTGGATGGCCACACGTGACCACATATCGAGGTCGAAAATTGTGCTGATGTTGGCCAGCGGCTAATGTTAGACACCAGACAGCAGTAGAATTGTTTATGCTCAAGCATTTGTGCCAGACAACCAAGAGACAGATAGCGAGAATGTCCTCTACCGCCAAAAAGCCGCAAGTGCAACAGCCGGCATGGATCAAGCCAGTGCTGACAAGCGATGCGCCTAAGTTAAGCATCTACAACTCATTGACCCGTACGAAAACCGATTTTGTTCCTATAAAGGAGAACCACGTCACCTGGTACTGCTGCGGGCCAACTGTGTACGATCATTCGCATATGGGACATGCTAGAAACTACGTTTCTACCGATATTTGCAGGAGGATATTGCAGGACTATTTTGGATACAACGTGAAGTTTGTGCAGAACGTCACCGACATCGACGACAAGATCATTATTGCTGCTCGTCAAGAGTACTTATTTGAGAAGCATTTGACGCTGGCTTACACAGAAGTCACTGCCGACTTGTTAGCGGAGTCCAAGAAGTACTTGGATTATTACGTAGGCAAAAATATCCCTCAGTTCGAAGGTAATGATATCGAGAAGGAGTTCATCCCATGGTTGGACTCTGTTAACGTACAAGAGGTGGCGGTCGGAACCCCAAAGTTCCCTATGTATACCAAGGCCGCAAGAAGAGCCCATGAAAGCATCTATTCTGCTCACTCATCTACCACGCCATTCAGCGAGTACATGGAGGCTATAAAGGAAGTCGCAATGCCATACTTGGACAAGGAATTCGGATCTACTGTAAATGATCCGTCCATTTTCAGAAAGTTGCCTTATCACTGGGAGAATAAGTTTAACCAAGATATGGCAAGATTGAATGTTTTACCTCCAAGTATAACTACAAGAGTTTCGGAGTACATACCAGAGATTATTGAGTTTGTAGACAAGATCATTGAAAATGGATTTGGTTATGCTACCGGTGATGGGTCTGTCTATTTCGATACTGCCAAATTCGAAAACGATCCTAGACATGATTACGCAAAATTACAACCATGGAACAAGGGAGACATGTCTCTTATTAATGATGGTGAAGGATCCCTTAGTACGGGACAGGGAGGAAAGAAGAGTGCAGCTGATTTTGCCTTATGGAAAGGGTCTAAGCCTGGCGAACCACTGTGGAACTCAAAATGGGGAAATGGTAGACCTGGCTGGCATATCGAATGTTCCGTTATGGCTTCCGACATAACTGGAGCAACAATGGATATACACTCTGGTGGTGTCGATTTATGTTTCCCTCATCACGATAATGAATTAGCCCAATCAGAAGCATATTTCGATAACAAACAATGGGTAAACTACTTTATGCACAATGGCCATTTACACATTCAAGGCCAAAAAATGTCCAAATCATTAAAGAATTTCATTACTATTGAAGAAGCATTGAAAGATTTCACAAGTAGACAATTAAGACTTGTATTTGCTGTAAGTCCATGGGAGAAGCCAATCGATTTTAAAGATACCTTAATTAAAGAAGTGAAATCTTGGGAGTCATCTGCGTCTAAGTTCTTCACTACGGTGCGTGCTTTAAACAATGACTATAAGCATACTTTAGCAGAAGGTGGATACGTTTCGAAGAAATTGGGAACTACAGAGAAGCAATTGTATGATGATTTAGCTAAAGCACAGACGGAAACGCATGCTGCATTCTGCGATAACTTATCGTCATCTCTTGTGTTGAGAACCATTCAAGAATTAATCTCAAAGTCTAACAACTATATCCAATCATGTGCTGCAGGTGAAACCGAATTAAGAATAGAAGTTTTGTTAGAGATAACTTCATGGATTGTTAAAATTTTGAATATTTTGGGATTTGAGACTAGAGCTGACAAGTTGGGATGGTTAGATGCGGGTGAAGCAGAGCTGGAAGGTTCAGGTTCCAAAGAAGATACCTTGATGCCTTACGTTAAGGCTTTATCGCAATTCCGTGACACTGTTCGTAACATGGCCATCAACAAGTCATCTTTTGGTGAGTTCTTAAATGCTTCCGACTCTGTCAGATCAGACTTAATTAACCTAGGTATTTCGTTGGACGACCGTCCAAATGGATCTGCTCTCATTAAATTTTTGAATGCCCAAGAACAAGAAGATTTAAAGACACAACAAGCTAACAAAGAAAATGCCCTTCTCGAAAAGGAAAAGAAGAAGCAACAACAAGCATTGGAAAAAGCTAAGAAAGAAGAGGAGAGATTAGCTAAAATGAAAATAAATCCGCTCGAAATGTTTCAAGACTCTAAGTTATATTCTGAATGGGATGAACAAGGCATACCTACCAAGGATGCCAAAGGTGAAGAAGTTTCTAAAAGTATGAGAAAGAAGTTAACCAAGCAATATCAGCAGCAAGAAAAGCTTTACCAGGAATTCTTGAAATTGCAAACTAGCGAATAATTGTATAGTGTATTCTAAATATTGATCAATATATTGATTATAGAATGTTTTTTTTTCTTGAGATCCGAGCACAAATAATTTGACACGATTCATCAAAATTAACTATACTTGGACATAAAGTGATATCCACAAATATGTTTAATATCGTTACTAGGTTCCAACACGTTGCCAATCAAGCATTGACATCGTCTATTATAATATCTTGCATAGTGATCCTTTCTTCACTTTTACAATTATATTCTAATAATGCGTGGTCATTAAACACTACATCTATAAGTAATATTAAACCGCAAGCACTGATTAAACATTCGTTTAATTATGGGTCCGTGAACCGTAAGCCCAAGGAAAACTCGAAAATACAATTCGACTTAGACGCAGATTTGACTTCATTATTCAATTGGAATACAAAACAAGTATTCGTTTACTTGACAGCAGAATATCCAGGAAAGAGCAATGGATCTTCTAACAAAATAACATACTGGGATAAGATCATCACTTCTAAAGATAATGCAGTGTTACTGTTGCGTAACCAAAAGTCTAAGTATTCGGTGTGGGATATTGAGCCATCGTTTAGACAAAGAGAAGCAATTGTGAAGCTTGAGTGGAATGTCCAGCCATACATTGGTCCTTTGATATTTGGAGAAACCACTGACATAGGCGAATTCACATTTGTGGAGTATGTTGACAAGAAAAAGAACAGCAAATAGATATGGATAATATTCTATTAATGAAATATTAAATATATACAATATATACAAGACAGTATATTTAATACAAGATGCTAATTTTAAAACGAACTGCGAGGTGATTTCAAATGGCTTAGAACTTCTAAGGTTCTTAGACGTCTTGATTCAAAATCTTCGCGTTGATCACTAGCTGGTGGCAGCTGGATTTGATCAATCTCGTTTCTAAATACATGTAAACGCAACCTAGCAGGTCCGTTGTATATGAGAAATTCGATTGTTTCTGGGAAATCGTCCATGAGTTTGAATGCTTTCTGTATGTCTCCATCACAGTATTTATTGATCTCATTCCATATTCTACTACACAAATATGGCGTAATTTTGTTCTGGGTTGATAATTTGACTTCTGGTGAAAAAAATGCTGGAATATTCAGTAAAACTTTATCCAAAGTCCAAAATGAACCTTTGGAATGTGCTTTGGTGTGAATCTCATTAAATTGTATTAATTCTTGTTTCAATAAGTCTAATGGATCATGAATATGCAGTAATGAGAGTTGCAAATTTGGAATATCAAGAATATTATAATAGCGGTTCAAGATAGCATAATCTTGAACAGCAGTAAAACCCATTGTTTTACTAATATGCAACATTGTAAGCTTGTACAAGTACTGAAGTTTTCTAAATAATTTAGCTTCAGCCCAATTACCTGCAACTAAGTATTCTTCGCATATATATAATGTAGTATGCAAAGCCTCAGGCAGTGATAACTTAAGAAGCTCACTTATGATAATATGATACTGATCACCAGATAGAACAATATTGGCTTGGTCAATTTCTAGAAATAGTTTATGATATGTTTCTGGAGCTTCAACACTTGTTTTCATGCTTTTGAATTTCAATGCGAGTAAACTTCTGTATTCAAATTGTAATCTCCTTGGAACCTTAATGTCATTTATAGCAACATCGGTATAAGGGTAATCTTGAATAAACTTGGTTATGATGGTGTGGGTCTCTTGAAGCCCATTGTCTATTAAACGTTTTGCTAACAAGAAATTACCTTTTTTGAGATATAGGCGTCCCAATTCTTTATAAATGTAAAACTTGAATTCATTAGTTAATTTCCCATCCAATTTTTCTTTCATTTGGTTTAAGAAATGAACCAACAAATCAATACTATTTCGATAACCAACCGTAGCCATTACGTATGAGGTTACAATATGACATAAATCAATTGACTTGTAAAGTATGTCCAGGGGAAGCTTCTTTGTTGGTTCATCTGAAGGCTTAATAGATAAACCGTTCAATTCAAAAACTGATTGTAATAATTTAAACGAATTCTCGTATCCATTGTGATTCAGCGAATCTAAATGAATTAATGCCTTAATTAAATAAACGTATGTTCTGGTGGAAATATTGATTCTTTCTTTCGCCATTTGCCTGTACAATTCCAATACTTGAGAGTAACCAGAAAATGTACGAAGCTTGCAATAGTAATCTAAAAATGGAGTGAAATGGTGTTCTGATAACATATTACGATTCTTTGAGACCTTGAACATGGTCTCGGCACTAGATAAATCATTTCTTGCTAAATGAAGCTTAATTATTTCAGTGTATAAACCATGATTAGACTTCAAACTTACGTTTCCTTTAGCAACGTAATCAATAATAAATTGAATTCTTTCAGATATGAACGATTGAGATTCATGCGAGGTATTCCTATACCAAAATCTATAATTTCTCAATTGCACTTTATAAATATTGGCATTTGTAAAGGGAACATCTGATTCCAGATGTGCTTCATATGCTAAATCATTTGCTCTTTGGAATTGATCTGTTCTTGTGTATGCACGAATTAAATTTTCATAAAACTCTTCACTTGTGAGATTCATTTCTTGGCCAATATTCCTAAGAATTTCTAGTTCTTTTAGTCCATAGTTGGTTCCTGCAAAATTTATGAATTCGCTAAGAGACTTTGAGTCAATAAGAGCAATATTTAAATTTTTTTCCTTCAATCTGGCATCCTCTAAGAAATTCATTGCTGCTGCTAAATTACTAGACTTTAAGTATAATTTGAAAATTAAGGAGTATAAATATGCAATTGAGTTGGAGTTAATTTTATTGTTCTCAACACTTTTTATGCATTTATCGAACCAACGCAATGCTTCTGTCTCATTATCATAGAACACTTCGCTATTGATCAATGCTGCATATATGGGCACAGTTGGAGTTAGATTTCTTCTCAATAGTTGATTGAAAAGCTGGTTAACCTCATCTTTAGCCCCAATTGTTGCAAGAGCATTCATCACAATGGAGTAATGGATAACATAAGGCAACTGGTCCCTACCATACATATCCTCAAATTGCTTTTGTAACAACTTCCAGTCTTTGAATTCTTCACTTACTCTTAAAAGTACTTCTATATGTTCATCACTATGTAGACTAGGGAACTTTTGATATAAATCCAAAACAGATTGGTACATATTCATCAGGCATAACGCTGACATTGCTGATTTCAAATCATGAGTATGAAAAACTTCGGATTCATTAAAACCTCGTTCTTCAACATAATTAAGTTTTACATGCCAGTAATCCAATACACTACTTGGGTTAAATCCAAGTATAACTCTCATAGATGTTGTTATAAAATTGAAGTAAGATTTGGTGTTTTCAACTGCTGATGATTCTATTATATTTTTGATGCTATTGAGATGATCTGATAATCGGACCCCATCAGAAGGTATGGCCATTAATCTGAATGCTTTATCGTAAACTGTGTAGTCTTGATCTATAAATAACAAATGGTCATCGCCAATTTCATGCAATAAATTGATAAATTCTTTGATAATGTAATACTTTTGGTCCAAAGATGTTGAATATAATATTCCCTTCCTTAAAAATATAGCCAATAAACTTCGTTTGGTACTAATTGAATGTTCAGTATTTTTTAAGAACAGAATAATACTTCCTCTATTAATTTGAAGCTGCCCTTTGTCATCTATGTCAAATTGAAAAGTGTTTATTAATTTATCGCTCCACGTTGGCTTGTGTATCTCAAACTCAGATTTATTGTACAAAGGTTCAACAATCTCTTGATAAACTGAATACCTTCTTATGTTCATCAAAATGGTTATAAATCGTTCTCTCTCATTAAAAAATTTGTATTGAAGTTTCAGCCTATATTGGGAGGAATTTTCTCTTTCGAAAACAAATTTCCACATTTCGATCAAAAGGTCAATTGATACTTGACTAGGAAAACCACTTACTATATCGATTGTCTTCAAAAAGTTTTCATAGATGGTAGTAGCATCATTTTCAGTCAAAGAAGACGAGTTCCGTATAATTTTTAAGTATTTTTCTCTAAGATCTGAGTCGTTAATAAGACTTTCCACTTCAGAATATCTCTCATTCACTAGTATGACATTTCTCTCTGATGATTTGGCTGTCTTGGTAGATGCATATCGCCTTAAGGAAGCCTTCGATGTATGTCTATGGAATGCCTCCCTTATATTCAGCAGTATCAGGACAAATGGAAATAATTGAGACTGAAGCTTTCTTATATATACATTCTTATAACCAGGATTAGTTATGCACCATGTTATAAGTGCATTCACTTCGGACGGTTTTTGGTGCAGCACTAGTCGAGTCACCAACAGTCGTAGCATAACTAACTACTTGTGTTATGTATGTATTTAATGAAAGTTAAAGGGGTATATGGGAAGTTGGGGAACTAAATAAAAATCTAAGCTAACTGCTTAAGTCGTACTGAATTTTCACTTACTATCATCACCGTATCGTTAGATGCACGACGTGGATCAATCAAAATCTACTCTAATTTCATGAATTTTCATATATTTAGGGACATACAGACTATACAGTAGTACTAATAGACTATCGGCATTATTCATCAGAGTCATTAAATCAGTTTTTTATGTTTGTAGTCAATGAAGTAGTTAAACCCCTCGTACAGTGTGAATATAAAAGGAATCATCATAAAATAAGCCGACGTTTCTCTTAGTACTTAGAGATTACATTCATAACTATTTAAAGCCATTAAATTCTAATATCTGTTAGTGAATCCACTCGATAAATTACCGTTTCTTTAGAAATCAGTCACTTATTCGTAAAATCAGTTCAAGACCTTTCATCACCTCCTACTCATCAGCACTTCAAAATTTGTACACTGAAATACGACTCCTCTCCTTATTGTACAAGAGAGGGATGAATAGGGTTGAATATGTCCGCCCGGTCACAGTTATCCTCATGAAAACGAATTGTAGTGATAATAATTCAACATACCTAAATAATATGTTAGCAACAGTTTCTACTGACGAATATATCAATGATTTAAAATTCAACAACAAATAGGCTCATACAAGGCTGAAACTTAACGATAATGCGGTTGTCAACCCGGAATAATTCAGTTGGAACAATTGGTAAATGCAAATAATCACTGCCAAGATGTGTTGTATTCATTTGATACTAACTAGATTCTTCAACATACCTTTCAATGATCTTCTATATTCATGAATGAAATATCAATATCCCTATAATCTAAGTTTATGGTTAAACAAAAAAACAAAAGAGTGGAAAATTTTCTCTTTTTATAAGAGGTGTAATGAGGATTTATATTTTACGTCTATACACGACCACACTAATATTAGGGCTAACTATATAACAGTGAAATATCTAAATAGATATGCCGAAGAAGCTGATTTTGATTAAAACGGTGAATATAAGATGGGCGACTGCCAATAAAGTCATTGTAGTAGTGTAGATATTACTGTTTGTATCCAGGGTTGATTCCTGAGTTAGATTCAATGAATTTTTCTTGATAATAGGACTCAATTTGATCAAATTGCTACATCCTGTTACGACACCACTGGTTAGCACAATCACCCATTCGAGAAAGTTCCAGACAAAATGATGGTTCTTGCTGCTCACGAAGACCGCTATCAAAAAATTGATTCCAGTGATTGGGAACCATAAAATATTAGTATAGCCATAGACAGAAATCATTTTTGTCAATGAGAGTCTATGAGGAAATTTCAAAACCCACGTCGTCACCAGGTATAATATAAGCGGAACTAGAACATTGTAGCCATAGAATAGAGAAATTGATAAAGTAAGAAGCTCGAAGCTGTATTCGTATTTTCTTTCGTCTGAGTGAAGCCACTCCGACAAAATGTTGGCTCCGGTGGAACTCACAAACATCAAGAAAATAAGCGTCCCTGTAATCCAAATGAATCCGTAGAGTTCTGTCACCTCGTCGTCGTTTTCATCCTCCGAAACAGACGTGGATTTATTAATTGGGTTCAGCGCCCGTTTGATCTTTTCAAAAAACGTATTTGTATCCAACTCAAAGAACTTTCTATAGAAGTTTATCTGAAACATGTGAGAACTGGCATTATTCACAGGGATTTGGGGCTGGATCACCTGTGGTTGTAGTGTGGGATCACTTTTCGATTTGTTTGGCACTTCTTGCTCTTCATCAGGGTGAATATATTGCGGTTCCATATAATCTAGTTTAGCGTTAGTAGAAAATACTGTGATATTTCTTTATACCGAAAGGTAATAAAACAATTTAGTACATACCATCTTGGTCAATAAGGTTTGGGCCATTCAGCTGCGTCTACTTGTTAGTTTTTATTATGTAAATTCATAATATTCTTATGACAAAAACTTACATTGCCATCTGTGGCTGACAATTTAGTATAATTCTGAGACATTATAGTTTAATTGTGGTTCTGTGAAGTTCAATTGTTAGACTAATGTTTAAGAGACATGTTTGTTAAGCTGGCAAAATATATAAGTTTTACAGTTTACGTCTTATCGCCTAAATTTACAGGTTATATGTTTATATTATACTATAGTAACATTAAACTCCTAAACTGAGCTGCTAAATAGTACTAATCTTGTAATAAGCTTCAATTCATTTAATTATGGAAGTAGATGGTCCTGAATACCCTAATATAGGCCTAGAGTCGTTTTCTAGCCAGAAAACCAATGAAGATGAAACAAGATTTATTAAGCAGACGCTTTTGCATTCCCCAATATTTACCAATATAATTCCCAATTTCCAAGTACATATAAATAAGCGAGTTCGTGGACTTCCTAGTCTGACGGTCAATGATGAAGGAGATCAGTACTTATTCCCACAAGAAGAAGATTCACAATTTGATGTGTTTAGCGATGACGACGATCTTTTTTTTACCATCGGAGATACACCGCCAGCTCGAATGATAAAGAGTAGTAGCGTGGGACCCAAAACAAGCATTCGATTGACATCTATACGGATCATTGTGAAGACCACATCCATGCTTGTGAATAACGTAGAATTCTCTTTCAGCGCACCAATAAGGACATCATGTGTTATCCGAGGTGTGAAAGATGGGAAGGACCAAGAAGAGGATTCGTTACTTATATCGTTAAAATCGGGGTTCTTATTCTTAATAAGGATTTATTATGTTCCAAGATTATATAAGGATACTGATTATGACATACAAGGTCAATTTCAATTAGACGAGACTTGCATTTTCAAACCATTCATCGTGCAGTGGTGGGATACATCGAGCGATTTAGCAATGCCTGCTCTTGATTCTTCCGGGTACTTACTTAGTCTGCACGCTAGCGGACTATCTGCTGTATCTGCTTCTGCTAGCAGTGTTCTAAGAATTTATAATTGCCAGCACACTGATTCTGGAATAATGTTTATGCCACATTTCAATGTACCAATTGATGGTCTTATATTGCATTCATGTTTTGCGGATCCCATAAACAATAGCATCATTGATAATCATGTTATGTATTTAATAATGACCTTCACCGAACACAGAAGGTTGCAATTGACCTTATACGAATGGTCTTTGGGGGAATCTATAAGCAATAACCTAACTAAAATTGTACTACCATTAGATAATTGTTTCAAAATCCCTATATTTGTTATATCCTTAAGCAACAATGATAGCTTCTTATTTATAACAGAGAAGGAACTAGTAATAATCACTATACACGATATAATATCTGCCAATTATGGATTTACTCGTGTACCTTATAACGGCCCATTTCCTACGAGTTATTATGTTCCGTGCTCAACAATATGTTCTCAAGCTGATTCAAAATCTGACGAGGTTATTATTTCCACCGACAATGGGGTGATATACTCAATAATTGTAACTGGTTGTGATATTGAAATACGGCCAATAATAAGGGTATCGGATCCTATTTCAATTTTCTGCTTAGAAAAAATTGGTGAAGAGTTTAATTTAATATTTGGTAGTGATACAGGCTCAAGTAGGGAATTAATAATCTCCACATTGTTTACCGATGAGTACTTACAAGAATTAAACCCATGGCAAAAGCCCAGCTACAGCAGCGTTCATGTAGTTGCTGATTTTAAAAACTGGACCCCTATATTGGATGTACTGATTATTGATTCTTATAAATCAAGGACAATAAATAATATATCCGACCAAGAATTATGGGCTTTGACAGGAATAGGCAAACGAAGTAGGTTAACACAACTTAGGAATGGATATGGTGCGACGAGGATGAGTAAAATTTTCGACCAATTACGAAAGGTGGATAAGTTATATCTTATTACAGCCGAGAAAAGATATTACTTATTCTGTTCATTACCACTACAAACAATAGTGTTAGAATATATACCAGAAGCAAAAGACGCATTTATCAAGATAGAGGATGCTCCTATAGTCTCAACTAGCTCTTCTTTGTTGATAGCAAAGTTAATACCAGATCAAGACGTATTGCTTCAAATAACCCAATCTTCAATAACTATTACAAATTTATTCGATTCCAGTATAACATCAAAGTTTGAAGATAAGAAAATTCTTTTTTGTGATTTAAATAAGGGATTATTGGCTATAGTTTTACAATCAATAGTAAACAAAAATACCATTACTTTAGAGTTATACAAGATAAGCGGAGAGGTGAATTTTGATGTGAATTTTGAGGAATGTGGAGCTTTGGAATTAGTTGCATCTATCCTATTAAATTATGAACCTTCAATGATTAAACTAATTGAATTGAATATTTCAAATTATATTCTAGCAGGAAGTTATGACGGATCACTCGTAGTTTATGAGGTCAGTTCGAACTCTTCCATTAGTAAACTTCTGGAAACTTTCCTAAATGAATTTAATCCATATGTTACAAGCAACACCATTAGTGAAGACTTCATAATCCCACATGATTCGATTCAAGGATTAAATACTGAAAGTAACTTTTATGTTGGGTCTAAAGAAGGTTATTTCCTCCATCTCCAATTCAATCCTGATCTCACAATGAAATGTAAAAATTTCCTTAGGGTTGGTGATACCCCAGTGACGTTCCAAAATATTAACAATGAGCATCGAATAATCTGCATCCTTTCGAGAAACCTTTGGTTATTAAATTTATATGACTCCAGCTTTCCAACGCAAGTTTATTTTGATGAAAGGCATGATAAAGCAATCTCGGCTATAATACAATTACCAACAGGAATTAAAGATTCTACAATTGAACAAGAGATATTTTTTGCATTTGTCAGAGAAGAGGGTCTTAGTTTAGGTTCAGTGTTACCGTTCAAGAAACCCAATATTAAACAGGTTAATTTGGCAGAATCCGCAAAAAAATTCAGTTATTTGAATTATCTTTCAGTGTTTGTTGTTTTATGCAACTCAAAAGATCCAAAATGTAGACTAAAATTCGTTGATAGAAAAGCTATGAAGACCTTGCATCATATTGAGTTGAACTCAAAGTCCAAAGATTTGGAGCTAGATACATTTATTTTTGATTCCAATGAAATACCCATATCTGCATGCATTTGGTCAATAAAAAGACAGGATAGAGTATCTAAGAAACTTTTGATCGGAAGCAGTGTTAATAATTCAACAGGCTCGTTTAAGGTATTAGATATAACGAAACTGCAAAATTCAAGAGAAGAGTCGGCTTACATCCGTGTAACTGAACTTACATCGTTTGAACATAAAGAAGCCATTAGTAATATTTTGCAGATAGATTCATCGATCTTGTTCTCAAGTGGCAGGAATATTTATTCAACGACGTATGATGTTGATGAAAGACGCTTGAAGCCCATTTCATCCATAATTTCACTCACAAGTGAAATAGTTTCTCTTTCATATGAAGACGACCATAAGTTATTGGTGACTACAAAGTTGGATTCTATATTTCAGTTTAAATACGAAAATAATGCTGAAAATGACTCCATTGAGTTAAAACTTGTATTCAAAGATCCAAGTCCTAAAAGTATTGTTAACCAAACGGTCTTGGGTTCAAATATTATAGCTGGCGATAAATTGCATTCGTCCGTTTTGATTATGAAGACAAATGATCACGGTTTGAAGAATCTCGTCTCTTATAAAATGCCGAGTATACCTAGAGTTTTCTCTTCAAATTTTAATTCGTATTGGGTCAAGGTAGAAACGTCTGAAGATGATACGTCTGAAGATGATAGTTACAATACGAATGTTACTAATAAATCAAATGTTTTGTGCATAGGAGTTAGTGGTGAAATTACATCAATTCGCTCGGTTTCCAAAGAGAGCAAAGAGCTAGATGAGCTAGGTAGATTGTTGAACATGGGAAACCAGGCAGACCTGCTAGAATCATTTATTGAAATTCTAAATAGACCTTTCATTGATAAAGTTACTGGAAAAGGCTTGAGCTCAATCAATAAGCCGCACTTCAGATACAGAGATAATAAAGGCAAACTAATAGACTATGATTTCGATGAAATTTCAAAATTATGTAAAGTTAATGTATCTATATAATATCAGTTAAATAATCACAGATTTGTTGGATATAATTTGTAATCGATTTACTCTTCTTCAACTTCTTTAATTTCTGATGTTGAATTATTTTCATTCTCATTTGTCAACCCTATATTTGATAATTTCCTTCTTAAACGCTCTTGTCTGAATTTTGCGGCTGCTGATACACGATCCGTAGAACTGTTTTCATTAACACCTCTCAATTCCTTTAATAAATCTCTAGCTCTCGAGCCTACATCTTTTTCACCATCCTCATTTTCAACTTCTGTTGAATCATTTGCCATAGCATCCGTCTTCACTGGAGATGAAAATGTTTCCTTTGAAGGAGACAACATTGGCTCATCCTGAGGATCAGAAAAAGGCGGTGGTGATACATCGCCTGATTTCAGAGGGCTTTTTTTGACACTTTCAATCATATGCTTTCTCATGAGCGCTCTTTTCCTTGCAGATGAAGGTTCACCTTTTGGTGGACCAGCCGCCTTCAACTTCTCTAACAAGGAATCCATAACATTAGAATCATTGGCATCGTCACTATCTTCATCACTCTTGGCTTGCTTCCTTGGTGTTTCATATAATTTTTTCCTTTTTTCATATATCCTGAGCTCCTCTTCGCGTCTGATATTTTCAGTTTGAGCTCTCTTGAAATCATTCACAAAACTAGCAAATTTACTGATAAAAGAATTTCTAACAAAGGAGTCTGTTGGATCCTCGCCAAAATATCTCATCAACTGATCAAATTCTTTCAACGTATAACCAGATTGATCCAACAACAACTCGCTCTTCCTTTTTGCCTTGGGTAAAACAGGAAGTACCAGTTTTAGAATTCTATCTTGCGGGTGAAATTTAGAAACATCACTTAAATTTCCAATATCAATTGAACTCTGAACATTTTTGATACTTTGGGCGTAGTCTCTACAATCATTTTCAATAGTCTCTATCGAAAATTTTGATATATCCAAGCATTTTGATAGTTCATCAACGAATCCTAATAACTCAGGATACTGTGTTCTGACAATTTTTTCAACATAATGCAAGAATGTCATACTGTTCTTGTCATCTTTCATAAAACTTAATCTTTGTAACGAGCTCAATTTGAAACCCAGAGCTTGCTTGGTAGAATCATTCATGTAATTACCCACAGTTAAAATTATTTCAAACACGCTTTTCAAGTGTTTTGAATTTTTAATGCTTTCAACTGTTTCATCAATAGATCTTAATTTAAACACAAGGTCATCATATTCTTTCTCAAAAGTTGACATAACTGTCAAAGCTCGTATTCTGGATTTCCAGTAGTGTTGTAAGTTATAAACCAACTCTAAATAAATTCTATCTGGTTTCTGTAACTCATTTGGATCCTTGTCGGGTTTTGATATTTGGTCCATTTTATAATCAGTCGAATATGGTTCGAAATTTCTAGCCAAACTGTTTGTAACTTCAACAATTTCTTCTTTGCCAAGAAACTCTAAAATGGCAGGATTGTTAATGATGTCTTTATCACACCTCAATATTTTAGCTACCACTTCTTCATCTGTTAGGTTATTAAAAGAATGTAAATTAATCCCAAATTGTTGAGATACATCGCGCGATAAAAATGTAAGTTTATCAATATCCTCTTTTTTCTTGGTTGCTAACTTCTTGATTTCCTTCGCAGCAAAAATAAGCTCAATCTCATCAAAGATACCCTTTGTCATTAAGTCATTAGCAATTGTGTTAGTCTGGGCATTTTGCCAGAATGAACTAGTAGTATTATTATCAAACTTTTCCCAATGTAACTGCTTTAACTTCTTTTTAGGCCTTGGGTAGTTGTCAAAAGGACTGGTAATTTGTGACGTAGAAACTGATTTCGTCACTTCTTTATGAGCTTTGGCATTAGGGAACGGAGGAGGTGGTGGCGGAGGAGGTGGTGGCCCAGGTGAACCTGATCCACTTGATAAAAAGGGTGGAGGTGGTGGAGGTGGTGGTGGTGGTGGTGCTCCTATCGCTCCATTATTATTACCGCCTAGCGATGAAGGCAATGGCGGAGGTGGTGGTGGAGGAGGTGGTGGAGCAGCATTGGACGATGGATTTAACGAAGGCGGTAATGGTGGTGGAGGTGGTGGAGGTGGAACCTGTGATTCATTTTCGTCCTTTTTGTTAACTGTAGGCTCCTTATTCACGTCATCTGTTGTTGAATCAAAACCATCTATTGGTGCAGTCTTGTTAACAGTACGACTTAATTCTTTAAGAAACTTAGGTTCCATTCCATCAATGGTTGTATTTCTGTGCTTTTTGTAGTCCTTGCTCTGGGTCGACGATTTAACAGCTCCTTCAGTAGTTGGAACCTTGCCATGCATATATTTTGCTTCC
This sequence comes from Debaryomyces nepalensis, assembly GCA_030583445.1. Classification (NCBI taxonomy): domain Eukaryota; kingdom Fungi; phylum Ascomycota; class Pichiomycetes; order Serinales; family Debaryomycetaceae; genus Debaryomyces; species Debaryomyces nepalensis. The sequence goes on along the minus strand of JAJMIM010000002.1, from coordinate 250,868 downwards.
ATCTTGCTCAATATATTAGGAGAATTCGACCTACTATTTGAACCGCTATTTAAATTTGATAGCTTTGTCTCTAAATCCTTCTTCAATCTTTCTACTTGTTCTAATTCTTCATGAATCCTAGCTTTAATGCTTGGATCCACATGCTCAAAGTTGAAAGAATTAGGTTCCGTGTCATCAGTGAAGTCTATATTGAAGTCTTTGAAATTATTTTGGAGTTCTCTCAATCTCTCCATTGCTAAGTATTTTTGTTTACTGAACATTGACTTGTTGTTGAACTTCATGATGTCATTAGATTCACTTTGTAATGACGATAACTTCTTTCTCAAAATATCCAACTTTTCTAAATCATCTTCCCTACATGGTCTTGGAGGACCTTTGGGAGGTTCTTCTATTGGAATGTCTACGACACCATGCTCGGTTGTTTCAGCATCTTCAAATTCATCTTCTGATGGCTCAATTTGTTCTTCTTCCACTGATATAGGCTTGGATTCGACGCTATCAGGATCAACATATGTTTCAAAGTCTGTCATTTCTAACTCTCTTGCCATGTTTTCAATATCGCCCATCTGGTCCCTCAAAGCCCTTAATCTAGAACTTGGTTCAACTTGAGTACCAAACTGCCTGTTGTCTAATTTGTATTCAGCCTTCCTTCTATGTATCTGCTTTTGTAACTTTTTCATTAACTTTTCGTTACTTGTTTGAATCAGTACTGTTGTCTTCGAACCATTTTTCTTTGATTCAACTAAAGCACTATCATTAAGCATGATTAGCATTTCTCTCATTTCTAACTCTTGTTGTTGCTTTTCAACAAGATGCCTTCTTTTCAAGTCTTCTAACTCTTGACCTAATTCTTCGTTCAACCTTCGGGTTCTATATAATACAGTCTCTTGCTCTTTAATTTCATTGGATAAGTTGGTAATCAAGCCGTCCGCTCCCATTGAAAGTTGTCTAGATAATTCATCTCTTTCAGCCGTAGCCTCTTCTGCAATTTGTTTAAAATTTTTGGCATCTTCAATAGCTTTCCTATACATTTCATCCGTACTTAAGCTCGAGAACAATTTATTAATTGCTATACCAACGGCTGAGTCGTCATTGGTGGTATGAACCATTGTAACATTCTGAATTAAGCCATCCAATAGCCTCAAACTCCGTACAAGCTCTTCCGAATCATCCTTCTTCTCAGACTGATTAAGATATAAATGCTGAATTGCACTAAGAAAAAAGCCTTGAGCTTCACTGTTCTTTATGTTTTTCCATAATGATCCAACCAAGTCAACTGGGTCGTTAAAATCAAGGTCCTCGTCAATTTGCTCCTTGCTTTTTAGATAACTCTCGTCACTGTTGGCCAATTCCATAAATTTTGAACATTGTTGATTCAAGTTTTCGTAGTTCAACTCCTGGAATTTTGCAAATAGCCTGTCAAGACCAGCAGAAAAGAATTGTGCTCTTAGGTGAATTCGAACTCGGAAATCCACACCATACTCAACAATTGTATTTATTAATAGCATTGTACCTAGACAATACTCTAATAAATGATTTTCGAGGTTACTTTGATTAGAACTACCCGTATAAGCGAATTTCAATTCTTCGCTTGCTCCAACTAAGGAATTCATATATTTACCTTTACCATCGATTGTTTTTTCAACTGATCTCAACCATAACTCAAACCTTTTGTAAGACTCACCCGCAGGTGGCTTTCTTACTAACTTCTTTTTTGGTGAAGACGTTTGAACATTATCATTAGCCGACTCAAATTCAAAGAATGGCTTAGTAGATATATTATCTAAAGCTTTTAAAATTTTATGATACGCATCTTGATTGTCATTCTCATTATTATGACTGTAATACGCGATCATAAAGGTTAATGACTCCGCTGCAATTTTTCTTGTAACGATTCTAGGCGATAATAAAGATCCCGAAACAGCACTTACGTATAGGTTGACGTCTGTTCGAACTCTCTCCGCTCCTAATTTTTGGTTCATCATACATTTTAGTGCCTTTAATGTATTGAATTCTTTATCAAATATTTCATCGTTTATATCGTTTATATCCGACTGGTTTATTGCATCCTGAATCTTTATCAAATAAGCTGACAAAATTGCATCACCTTGACAATCGTATATGAAACTTCGAACCCAGTCGATAGGCTCAGTTCTCAAAGAGACCCAGAGATTTTTTAATTGGTTGGCAGTGATTGTCTTGGCTAATAATAGCTTTGTATAAAACTCCGGAGTTGCGTTCTCTTCTTTATTGCGAACTACTCTCTCCTGGCGTTTATATTCCGTCAATGCATCTTGGTAAATTAACATCCATTTCTTATCTGGACTATAATTATTCATTTCCTGCTTCGCTTGAGGTGGTAATGACTTGAAATCTCTTTTGTCCATAAGTTCACGAAACATTCTATCAATTTCATATACCAGCTCTGGTCTTTCTAATGCAAATCCATTGACTCCGTTGCTAGTTGCCTCGTTTGCGCTAGCTAAGGATATTGACGGCCTGGAAATCATAGAAGAGCCAGTAGGCTTTCTTGATAACGCATTATTATGTACAGATCTTGACGTCTTCGTTTCATATGGATTGGAAACTGTTGATATGCTATATGTTGACGCATGACGAGAATGGTTAGAATTGGTTATCTGAGATGTAGGAACTATATTCGTGCCGGTCTTGTCGTTCGAGACTACGCTATTGTGCCTCTTGCTATTGTGGCTTATATTACCAGTGCCACCACTTAGTATACTTGATGAATCAAAGGAAGAATTGTCGCTATAACTATCGTTCACACTTTGGTTTCTATTCTTCTTGAGACTGAAGAATGAGCTGGTGGATATCCTATTTCCATTACTATTATTATTAGGTGTTCCGCTGTTTCCGTTATGTTTGTAACTGTTATATGCTCTGGAATTATTCAACTCTTCGTTTATAGTAGAGTCTAGTTGACTTGGGCGGGTCGGTGTTGAATCATTTGGTCTTCTTCTCATGATGTGTTAACTATGCCGGTGATCCCTAGAGTCCACAATCTATATCGTAATTAATGACAAGCCAATCTTATTTATGTTAATTAATACTATTAGGTGAATTACAGATAGATTAATCTTATTTCTATTGATATTAAACGAATAATGTAAAGTCGAAACGATTTCTGTTTCAACTACGTTAGAAGGCTTTGGTGAGCGCTTGCTTAAGTCAAATTAGGCGCGTCACAAAACGAAAATTTCCAATTTAATGAAAATAATAGAAAAAGCTTCTAATTATATCAAACGGACTATATATATATATATCTATTCATCATCAATACTTTCTTGGAGCATCTGTAGAGTCTGATCCAATTCATTATCTATTTTTTCTTTGAACTGCTTTGATTTAGATTTTGTACGACCAAGTTGCGGTTGATTTTCCTTACCGTCCGACTCTATTATACGGTCATCAGAATCTTGAAAGTTCTCTGACGTATCAGCAAATTCATCTTTGTCAGATGATGTTTCATGCTCCTTGTCGGATGCAGCTGGTTCGATATGAATGGGTTTTTGCGATTTGGTGACTTCTGTGGTGTCTTCGTCTGCAGGCTTCTCTACTGCACTACTAGGAGCAGAATCATGATCAATCAGACGCTTAGGTGTTCCAGCTTGGCTATCTTCCTTGATACTTTCCTTGATGGATGATCCTATGAGCGATCTGAAGACTTCGTAGCTCAAATCTTCGATATTGCTTTCTTGGACATTCTCCGCGTTATCCCAAAATCCGAGCTTGCTCCAGAATATTTTACTTCTTACCAAGTTAAGTATAAAGTAAAGTTTCATCACCTTGCATTCTTCAATCTGTTCTTCTTCCACTGTAAGGTTTTGCTTTTTCTTAGACGAGTTGTTTATCTCTGGGTCACTCGGGTTACTAAATGACCTTTTGAATTGAAAGTTCGGAGTGGTTGGTTCTTCAAACTCACTATTTGACTTCAAGTTATACACGTTTTTGCTGATAAGTCTTATTTTCGCAAAAAAGTCGCAAATTGCTCTCAACTTTATAAGACAATAGTTACATAATGGGTAGCTAGCGATAACCTCTTGGGCTTCAACATTGACATTCGAGGACTCCGGGTTCAATAATTTCAAGCAATATAATCTTGAATGCTCTAAGATATCATCCTTTGACTGTCCACAGAAACTGCATGGATCTTTGGTGGCCACTGGGACATTTTTATTGGCCTTGTCTCCCTTATAGGCTAGTTTAAATGTTTCGTTAACACCACTTATTGGTTCAATAACTGCCTTACCTTCAACTATGAGAGACCAAAAGGCCTTGCCCTTTTGCCACCTATTTATAAAGGTTGAATTCGCCGAAATTGGGATAACTGGGAAGCTATTTTCCACTTCTTCAGTCCATATAGCCCTGAAAAATTTCAAACTTTTTAATGACGTTAAATCCATGTGGAAATCTGGTCTGATAATAGTGTATATAAATGTCTTGAAATCTTGCTGGTATTGGGCCAAGTCGAATCTGATGGCACCGACTTTTGGGGAATAGATTATTGAGTCTAGTTGATTCTTGTATTTCAGAGCATTATCAGCTTCTTCTTCTGCTTCATTCTTGGTTGCGCTATCAAATGGATCTGTCTGATCAAGTTTAGGTGTGCCACTATTAGAAAACGTGAGCCTCTGCTGTTCTTCGATCTTGAAGAATAGTTGCTTTAAGTCCTTCAACTGATCCTGCAAATTATCTATAATAGTGTTCTTTTCTTCTATTTCTTCATTCAATTTACGGTTCTTAACTTTATAGTTATACGCCTCTCTCGACGCGTTACTTACCATTTCGTTGGCCTCGTTAAACAAGGACGCTGTCAAGTCTTCCACTTCTCCTTGTAATTTGGTATTCTGTGCTTCTGCCGTATCCTTCAACTCCTTCACTTTTTCATGGTCTTTCTGTAAATTTTCAAACTTTGGAACTATCTCGTTGTATTTGGATTCAATTTCGTTTAGTTCGTTTAATTTCTGTTTAAGTTGTCCATTATCTTTACGGAAGTGTAATAATTTTTCTTCAAGTTCCAGTTGCTTGGCTACCGCTGTAACCAATTTCGTAGACAACAGAGTAACTTCTTGAGTTAATCTGTCATCCATGCTTTCATTCACGTTGCTCTCAGGCATGCTAGCTTATTGGAATGCGTGTTCTATTATCGTATATCTATCAACTATCTGAATAAATTCTATCGTGTCACAAATATTCATGTGCTACGCACACTCCGCATATTGTAATTATTGCTTCCTGATAAGATTGAACAGGACCATTCTTCCAACTTGCCACTATTATATAAAGGGAAAGGTTCTAAGAGCTTGCCATTAAAGTAATTTATAGTAAATTACAGATTATTGTTTCTTTATATAGTATTTGATGGTATAAGGTGAAAAAGTGACTGGTGAAAGTGCATAAAGCAACATTTTAATCAACCCCAATTCCCTGTTCGAAAGAACACTAACTACGTCGAACACGCTGGTTACGTTTAGATATTAAGATCAAAAGTAATATGCTGTTGCAATACGAAATTGGAAGCCCAAACACGGGAAATAGTGATTCTAGAGGATCAACCGACACCATTATTCGCTATAACTCTAGATCACAAGAGCTTTATAGGCCCAGAACAAGCCAGTCGATCGAAGAATTGAGAAAGTTCTTGAAGAATGAGCATATCACAACAAAAGAAAGAGCGCCATCGTTGGATAAATTACCTTTCGAGATAAGACTTAAAGTTGCAAACCAATTGTCGCAATTTGACTGCTTGAATTTGTTGAGAACTAACAGAGCTATGTATTCGTCAACGATTCCTAGGTTATACCAGCATATAATCATTGATCAGAATTATAGCCAGTTTAATAAGGAATATGACTTCAGGCATTATATATTCATGGATGATTTCAATGACTATGAAGATTTTTCGTGTTCGTACATAAAAAGCTCATACAATTTTAAGCGATTTTTGCAATATTACTTAAGAATGCACCAATCATTGGAGAACAATAATGCTAAATTCAATAAATTTGGACCCAGCGCAAGTTATCCCTACATTAGAAAGATTCAATGTATTGACTTGCCCGATTCTTTGAACATATATGATTATGAGTTGAATGAGAATTTAAACAGTTTCTTCGGAAAACTAACTCATTTGAAAGAATTGGTTTGGCTTAATGATAATTTCAGATTGGAATATCTAGAGATGCTTCCAAATTACCTATCTATAACAACATTGGTTTTGAATATAAAGTTTAGCAATTATCTCAGCGAATTTCATAGTCCCACTGGAGTAGAATTTGGCTCTTTAGAAGCAGATGATAATTCTGGTAAACTGATGATATTTCCAAACTTAATTAACTTTCAGATAAGACCATTCCAGAACTCAAATAGGCTTATCAAAATAATTAATAACTTATTAATTAGCTGCAAACCAGACATAATAAGCGAACATTTAAGAATTTTGAAATTGTCGCGATTTGATAAAGACATTAGTGTTTTAGTCCCGCCAAGTCAAAACTTGGTTACTACAAGCGAAATATCAGAACTAAATGAATTAGATTTAGGAACGATTAACGCTTTATTTGTGCGTAGCGAATTGAAGTATTTGAACAATTTATCAATTCTTCTGTTTAATAACTGCTTGCTCACACCTGATGATTCGCAAACATTAATAAATTCTGTTAACCTTTCAAATTTGAAAACTTTAGAGTTAAAAAATATATCTGAGTATCAGAGAATTCATGAAATTGTTTCTAACGCGGAGGAGGTGATCAGCTATTTGCAGAAAAGCTTCATCGTAAAGATTGCACCTTTTTTATCATCTTTGGAACATTTATGCATTGATTATAGGGAGTCCCTAACTGATAGTGTTCCAGATTTTCTTAAATCCATAGCATCAGATAATTTAAAGTCGTTAGATTTGACAATCAGATTCAATCAAAGTAAACTTAATTCGTTCAATAATGATATTAATGAGTTTTATAGTGCTTACTCCAATGCAATCATTTCGGGGAATAAATGCAAAACTTTGGTAAAATTATCAATTGAGACAAAAGAAGAAAACACGTTTTGTGATCTAAGTATTCCTATACCGTCAAACTTCTTTTATGAAGAATTAGGTAATTGTTTAAACTTAAAGAGTCTCAGGATAAACCCTAGTGAATGTTCTGAAAAAATAGTTACCTTGATAAAAAATTTACCTAAGCTAACAAAACTAGATGTTTTTGGTTCTCATGCAGGTGGTGCACCACACCTTGGCTCAGCAATGGTACACCCCACTGTATATGATGAGTGGTTTAGAGTCCAGGATGCGGCCACGTTATATTTAAAGTATAACCCAAATTTGAAGTACGTTAGAATTAATAAATGTACTTTTGAATGCATAGGGGATTTGCTTCAAGTGATTCCAAGAGACGGAATAGACAGATGGTTTAACGAACATGTCAGAGTTGGGTTTAACATAGATGAGTAGTGGTGCTTAATTGGTTATGTTCGGTATAATTTCGGACGAAATAACGGTAAATTTGGCTGCAAACGAACTATCGCGCCCCTCTCACCCTCATCGACAAAGGTCCAGAAAAAAGTTTTTGAGGATGCAAAAAAATTAATTCTCCGAACTCGTCTTTAGAATTACTAGTCAAATAAATGTTCAATGGCTTACAATAGTTATTTAGTAAAACAATCTATAATATTCATTAAAATTAGAAGTAAAATCGTAAAGCTTTTCAGTAAAAGTACTGCATAAAGATTCGTATAAACATTAAAATAGCGTTAATCTAGGAAAACACCAAAAACGGAAAGTAGACACAAGTCCATCGAATTTGTAAGAACTGTGTAGCGAAATTAGTTTGAACTTCTGATAGAGAAGCCAAATATGTTACCAAAGAAGGATCCTTCGAATTTAGAGTCGTATTTGACGGAGTTTGATCTGATCTCTTTCATGATCATAGCTTCTTTTTCTTGAGCAGTCAATTTGGTAACTGGGGCAGCTGGGTTAGAAATCATTATGTAGTTTGTATTAATTGTCTTGTTATTAATGAATGAGCAGATATGAAGTTGAAAGAGCTGGATCTGTTGCATATTTATATCGGAGTGTTACTCATCGAAAAGGCGGTCAAACGGACTATGAAATTTTCCGGACATATGCGCACCGCAAATTTTCCGAAGGCGGGTTCCGCTAAACCGATTTTAACGCGGTAACAGCCACATAATATCGTTTAACTAACTTATCTCCTAGAGGAATTGTATCCCAATCTAGGTGGAGACTATAGATTGCGGTGTTTAGGAAGGAATTTTGGTGGTAGTGATAAAAAAGTCCAACGGGTGGACTTAAGGCCTGTAAAGTGCTGGATGTAAAACCTTAGTCTGCGCGAGAAGTTGAGGAGAAACTCCGCACCGACTATTCGTGCGACTGTTGAACAGTTTTGGCGCTGAACGTTTCTATTCGCGACAATTGTTCCATTTGACCATTGTATATTTCCGCTAAACCGATATGGAGATAGGCATAGCTCTCGACGACATTGCGACATTGTGACATCAATGATCACGCGCATACGCTCGTGATAAACTTCACATCACGAGCTATGTCTCGTGCGACGAGGTCCTTGTAAAGTCGTTCAAAAAATACTTTTTTCGCAAGGCTGTTCTATCACACTACATGCAGGTAACTTTGCCCACGAGACAAGGCTAATCAAAATGTCGGTAAGAAGTACAGCATGCAAAATGCCTTGCCCACGAGACAAACAATACAAAATTCTTCGTAATTGAGGTCAGAGAGTGTCATGGACCAAACGGCATATGCCAACAGACAACAAACGAGAGGCTATTTTGTGTTGCATACTGTCACTAAACGTCGGCTAAGATGTATGACCACTGCAACATTAACTTCTTAGAAATCTATGTACACGTGCTTTACTTTCCTGATAGATTTAGCTTGGTAACGTCCAAGCCAATACCATAATTGCTGTAGATATATCAATCTGCTATGGCCATCAGTGAGCAGACTACCGTCGTTCCTTGACTATAATTCATCTACATATTTCTCCAATACGAACAAGTACGAGCACGAACAATTCACGCTTGTTATTTGCAGCTAGCCCTTGTGGGCCCTTCATCAGGGCTTCTCAACCTACGTAAACTCGCTACAGCATATGATAGTCATCGAGAGCTAATAAAAGTCACGAGAATATTACATATGACTCATCACGTGATATTCATAGTCCTAGTTGTTTTGCGTTACTAATCGTGTGGACAGATACTCGTCAAGAAAAATATCTTGCCCTTACTGATACTCAGCCGCAAGTATATTACCAGAATAGGAAATGAATCTAAATCGTTTGGCCTCGGAAGCAAGTGCTCGTGTGAGCCTATCACATTAAACGCTCGTGTGACCATCTAAAATTAGGTCGTGGACTGATCATACCGCGTGTTCGGTGCAGCTAAGACCACCACGTTTTCGAAAATCTCGGCAAAATCGTGCATGTACCGCTAAACGTGTGCTAATATCGCAGACATTTTAGCTGCAAATATAGCTCGTACGACCCCAAACCTTATAGGGACTCCACGTGGTGAATATAGATGGGTTTGACTTAAGAACCAAGAAAACTGGTATTATGCCAATGTAATTGAAGCATTTGACAGATTGATGGAAACCTAATTGTATATTGGTATCATATTCACCACGAGTAAGTCATTAGAGAAACAAGAAACCAAAGAAAACAGCATGGGGGAAAGACAGTAAGGCATGCGAATTGCAATCTACGAGTAATGCAAATTCGCACATCTGCAGCGTAATATCATAACGGTTTTGGCGAGTGCTAATAATTCCATTAATTAATATCTGTTTCTGTATATGGCCCACGAGATGCAATACATTGTCAGGCATTTCTTTTATCAAGGAGAAAATTATTTAAACGTTAGAAATTGTCCATTAAACAAAAAATGACATAGATAATCAGAAACATCCCTAATAGCAAATAGAAATGAGCAGTATTACTGAAGACTATAGACCACACGACGTTTCTAACTCTGGTGGTAAGACCGCTTTCAAAGATTACATTGGAAAGTATGCTCATGTGGAAGATCCATTAGAAAGAAGAAGATTGGCTTTAGAAGACATTGACAATGCTGGGTTCGGATGGACTCAAGTCAAGATGATTTTGATTGCTGGTGTTGGTTTCATGACTGATTCTTACGATATTTTCGCCATTAACTTGTCTGTTACTATGTTATCTTATGTTTACTGGGCTGGTGCCATGCCAGATTCCACTACCACTTTAATCAAGGTTTCTACCTCTGTTGGTACCGTTATTGGTCAATTAGGTTTTGGTATCATGGCCGATGTTGTTGGTCGTAAGAAGATTTACGGTTTAGAATTAATTGTTATGATTGCTGCTACTATCATCCAATGTTGTCTTGGTGAAGCACCAGGTGTAAACTTCGTTGCTATTTTCACTACATTAAGAATTGTTATGGGTATCGGTATTGGTGGTGATTATCCATTATCTTCGATTATCTCATCTGAATTCTCAACCACCAAATGGAGAGGTGCCATCATGGGTGCTGTTTTCTCTAACCAAGGTCTTGGTCAAATTTTAGCTGGTATTGTCGCAATGGTTTGTGTTGCTGGTTACAAAAACTCATTAATCGATGCTGCCATTGACACCGCTACCAAGAAGGCTGATTGTGGTCCTGCTTGTATGAAAGCTTGTGATCAAATGTGGAGAATTGTTATCGGTTTTGGTTGTGTTCCAGGTGTCATTGCTTTATACTACAGATTGACTATCGCTGAATCTCCAAGATACCACTTAGATATCGATGAACACGATGATCTTGAAAAGGTTGTTGAGGCTGAAGTTGTTCTCGACAAGGCTGCTGCTGATATTGCTCCACCAAAGGCTTCTTTCACTGAATTCTGGAAGCACTTCGGCCAATGGAAATACGGTAAGATTTTACTCGGAACTGCTGGTTCTTGGTTCATGTTGGATGTTGCTTACTACGGTTTAGGTTTGAACACTGCTACCATTTTACAAGCTATTGGTTACGCAGGTGGTGACAATGTCTACGATGTTTTGTACAACTCTGCTGCTGGTAACTTGATTTTAGTTTGTGCTGGTTCTTTACCAGGTTACTGGGCCACTGTTGCTACTGTCGATACCATTGGACGTAAACCTATTCAACTTGGTGGTTTCATCATTTTAACCATCTTGTTATGTGCTATTGGTTTCGGTTACCATAAATTGAAGGCTACTCACAACGGTTTATTGGCATTGTACGTCTTATGTCAATTCTTCCAAAACTTCGGTCCAAACACCACTACTTTCATTGTTCCAGGTGAAGTTTTCCCAACTAGATACAGATCTTCTGCCCATGGTATCTCTGCTGCTGCTGGTAAGGTTGGTGCAATTATTGCTCAAACCTGTATTGGTACTTTAATCAACCACGGTTGTGCTGCTGACGATAAGAACTGTTACTTACCACATGTTATGGAAATTTTCGCCTTATTCATGTTGTTAGGTATTTTCACAACCTTATTGATTCCAGAAACCAAGAGAAAGACTTTGGAAGAAATCTCCGAGAAGTACCACGGTGAAGTTGATACCACCAAATTAGTTCACGACAGAATGACTCATGTCGCCCAAGGCCAAGATGAGTCCTTCAGCTCTGATGCTAAGCAATAAGCGGTTTTCATACTGGGTTTGTCATTATTATAGATATTTTATTTAGTTCGTTCCTTTATTTTAATAATAAGTTATTTTAGTCAATCTGAAGCGTAGATATTGAGCTCATATTTTTTTTCGCAAACGTTGAAATATTTTAATTGATTGTACAGACTACCTAAATGATAAGCAATTATTTAAAATCGAGTAGGTTCGGAAGAAGCATTCCTGACTGGATTGTTGTGCTAATTCTACTATTTATTTTCTTTTTCATAGTTGAACCAGCAAAGCCCTTTCAACGCCAATTCAAGTTATCAGATCATACTCTCCAACATCCATTTGCATCTTCTGAACGTATTACAGACAATGAATTATACTTACTATCGTGTGTTTTGCCATTGATTATTATAACTCTTATATGTAATACTACCAAGAACAGGAACGTAGAATACGTTCATATGATGCAAATTTCAATATTGGGATTATTTGTCGCCTTAAGTATCACAGGGGTAATTACAGACATTTTGAAAAACTGGATTGGAAGGCCCAGGCCTGATTTCTTAGCCAGATGTGGAGCTGCTTCTACAACTCCAATAGACACCTACGTTGGAGTTGAGGTGTGTACAGCACCATTGGGCCAGATGTATCTCCTAGACGGTGGGAAATCCACTCCTTCGGGACACGCATCGTTATCATTTTCTGGTCTCTTCTATCTATATCTATGGGTTATAGGATATTTCAAATTGGGACGGGAATCGAAATTATGGAAACATATTATTGCATTTGTTCCTATTATTATAGCGATGTACATTGGCTTGAGTAGAACCCAAGACTATAGACATCACTTTTTCGACATCATACTCGGAAGCGGAATTGGTATCTCAATTGCAAGCAGTATTTATTTTAGGTACTTCCCTGGTATGGATTTTGAAGAGAGTAATAAGCTAAACTTCAGCGATGATGTATTGCCTGTCTAAATCAATTAAATATCAACTCGGTATATTACTACAATAGATTTAGATATACAGGGGATATTGGTATTTAATATCCTTTCTTGACTTGCAAAATAATAGCATTTGACTACAGCGCTTTTCAATGTCTACAAATATCAAATAAATAAACAGCCGTTTATTAAACTTAATTGTCCGTTGAGGACCCCTTATTAATGTAATAAAAAACTCTATCCTTATATCAAATAATAAATATGAACAAAAATTAAAATTAAAACTTGGAAGTAAAACCCGCCTTATAACTTTTAAAATGGTAATAAAAAAAGTGTTCAACAAAAATGTAGTTATAAAAAAAAACATGTACTATTAACACATAAAGTCAACGAGTTGAGCGTTGACTTAAAATAAATTCAATGGAGTCATTACATTAATCATTAAGTATTCCATAAGATTTATGGTTGAACACCTAAAGATTCAATTTCTTTGGTTGTTCCCAAGGGTTTTCTTGGTTGGTGAAGTGACCGTAAGAGGCAGTCTTGAAGTAGATTGGTCTGGCCAAGTCTAATTCCTTGACAATGACACCTGGTCTTAAATCGAAGTTCTTTCTAACGATAGCAACTAATTCTTCAGAAGAGTGCTTGGAGGTACCGTAAGTATCAATGTGGATAGATAATGGTTCGGCAACACCAATAGCGTAAGAGAATTGGACTAATGCTCTTCTGGCTAAGCCGGCGTTAACTAAAGACTTAGCAACCCATCTGGCAGCGTAAGCAGCAGATCTGTCGACCTTAGAGAAATCCTTACCGGAGAAAGCACCACCACCGTGAGCACCCCATCCACCGTAAGTGTCAACAATAATCTTTCTACCAGTCAAACCGGCGTCACCTTGAGGACCACCAATGACGAATCTACCGGATGGTTGAATGTGGTAAGTGGTCTTGTCATCCAATAAGTGTTCTGGGATGACCTTCTTGATGATGTGTTCTTGAATTTGGGTTCTTAAGTCTTCAGTGGAGATTTCATCAGCGTGTTGGGTAGAAATGACAACGGTGTCAACTCTACGTGGGATGACAGCACCACCGTCCTTTTCGTATTCGATGGTGACTTGGGTCTTGGTGTCAGGTCTCAACCAAGCTAAAGCACCAGATCTTCTAGCAGAAGCTAATTCGGCGTTCAACTTGTGGGCCAACAATAAGGTTAATGGCAACTTTTCGTCAGTTTCATCGGTAGCGTAACCGAACATGATACCTTGGTCACCAGCTCCTAACTCTTCCAAGGCCTTTTCGTAATGCAAACCTTGAGCAATATCTTGAGATTGTTGTTCAATGGCAACCAAAACGTTACAGGTGTTGTGGTCGAAACCCTTTTCACTGCTGTCGTAACCAATGTGCTTGATGGTTTCTCTGACAATCTTTTGGTAGTCCAATTGGGCCTTGGTGGTGATTTCACCGAAAACCATGATCATACCGGTCTTAGCAGCAGTTTCACAAGCAACCTTGGATAATGGATCTTGTGCTAAACAAGCATCTAAAATAGCATCCGAAACTTGGTCACAGATCTTATCTGGGTGTCCTTCACCGACAGATTCGGACGTAAATAAAAATTTTTCACCAGCCATGTTAATAATTTACTTTTGAATGAGGTAACAACAATCAGGGACAATTGACGTAGCAGTAGCCTTAATGTTAATTATTGAAAAACGCAATAAGGTATTTTCCAAATGAAGAATAACAAAAAAGAAAATTTTCCGAATTTTCTACTATTTATATTAGAGAAACGTTGGCCTAAGATACTGAGAGCCACAACGAATAGAAATTTTCTGCTCGCGGAAATTTCTAAACGATGGGGCGGTTCACATGCCAATCGTTTGCAATGGGCCTGTTGTCGCATTTTGGGTGGTTGGGTAGCGGTTTGTCAGGCAAACGGTCGAGGAATAGCGGAACGACGGTGTGATTACATAAGTTTGCGACACCGACCACGATGACGTGCTTTCGTCAGTCTGGTTGGTCCCTGGGTTATCCGGACGCGGACACGACACGAGGACGACATTCGAATGGATACGACATTTACCTGGATGTGACAGATGCGACACAAAACCATCAATACGCGTTTTCGCAGCATTGGTAAACATAGGCTAAATACACGTCTGGGCGTCTAAAAGGAGATGGGCGGTTAGAACAAATAACTTTGAAAAGAAGTCCAAATCACAAATCACTGGAGAAGCAACGCAGCTAACGAGTGGAAAGATGGATCTTTTAGACGAATTGGAGGATCTCGGAGCCCAGCGCCCGACGTACCTCGACACACAGGTGATAGACAAGACGAACGAGGACGAGACAGTCGAAATGGACCAACTGGATAACGACGAGTCAATGCTAGGAATGAGCTTCAGCACGGGAAAAATTGCCATGTCGTTGACAGGCAATGGAGATGCGGAAAGTGAAATGCCTGATATGAGCATTCTAGACAAGGTGAGACGGCGGTTGTATGGGGATGCAACCCACGACACACAACGCATCGAAAGCGACGACCTACAAGCTAACGACACCTCCACACAGACGACAGGTTCGTGGGACCAGGAGCCAACACATACACAGAAGGTACATATTTTACCGCAGCTCTCTATCGATGATGCTGAAATCAGGCCCACCGAGAAGGCAGATGACCGGTCGAACGACACGCAGAAAGTGAATGAGCTATTTGTTCTGGATAACGTGGAAGTAGAGCACCCTGTGGCTATGACAAAGGAGCAGCGTCAGGAAAAAATTGCACAGCTTGCTGAACGCAAGAGAGAAGAGAGGTTAGCCAAGGAAAAGCAACACGAGGAGTTACAAGCAGATATAACCCACACCACGCTCACCGACGAAGAAGAAGATCTCAACGACCACAGCCAATCAGTTGTTACGTCGCATGTGTCTAAAAAGCAGATGAAGGAGGCAGACGAATTCTTGAGCATGAAGAAAAGAGAACAGGTAATTCAGCCTGAATTTAATCGCAAAATCACTTTCACAAAGGACGCTCTTTTATCGGCGTTTGACGACGACGATACCTCAGGACAATCTGAAGGCAATACTGAGTCACAGGAAGTGGCAATGAAGTCGAGTCCGGTGACATCACCATTGAAAGCAGTGCAAAAGAATGATCCATTATTACATAACGAAGATGAAAACATACTTGATTTTCTGGACGCTGTTCATTCTCCAAAGAGAGCTCCTAAACAGCCTCAAAAGAACCCTATTGAGATATACGCACTGAACTTGAAGCTGCAATTACTTTCTTCTCCAACCAAGAATACAAACAACAAAGTCATAAATTTGGACAGTGATTCTGAGTCGGCCTCGAATTCTGAATCAGAGATAGACACACAGCATAAAATACACAATGAACTCAAGGTGATTCCTCAATTATCAAAAGAAGATAAATTGTCCATTAAACAGAAATTTTCCAAGAAGAAAATGTCAATTCAAACACCCGTGTTCACAAGTTTACCTCGACTGTTGATTAAGGCAATGTCCTTAGAGAAAGCTCCTAACACGGCGTCATTCCTACAAGAATTACGTAAGGCTAATATAAACCAGTTAATATCTACTAAACAAATGCATCCTGATAATGAACTTTTGCAAGAGTTCGAGAAAGATGAAGAAGTTATGGGCTCCTTATTAGAAAGAGAAATGGAAAGGGTAAGAAATATTAGAAGAAAAGAAAAATTAAAAGAGAAAGCAGCAATGGCCCTTTCAGGTAATGGTGAGTATAATGAAAATGATGCTGCAGGTGATAATATTAGTAATAATGATGAGGATTTTGACGACGACGTTCCAGATAGTGAAGTTGATTCTGATATTTCATCTAATTATGATTCTCCTGAAGAAGACGACGAAGATGCTAAAGAAGACAAGGAAACAAACGATGATGAAGACAACAGTTTATCCAAAGTTAATAGAAAGGCTAGAAGGTTAGTTGTCACTGATGATGAGGATGAGGAAGTTGATGATGACAAAATTAATGCTTCCCAAAAGGAATCTCAAAGACAACGAAACGATGATAGCTATATGTTTGGTGTTGTAGACCACAAGGAAAACGAAGATAGTCTAGGAATCGACAATGATGATTTGATTACTACTGTCAGTACACAGAAGTTGAGAGACGTATTTGGAAGTGGCGTTTCGTTAACACAGGCATTTGAAAAAGGCACCCAAATAATGGATAAAGATCAGAAAAACAATATTTATGATGATTTAAGACAGAATAATTCTATCATTGAAAAGCCAGACACGTATGATAATGGAACAGATGAAGTACATAATGAAAGTTATGAATTATTCAGGAATCTTAAGCCACGAGAAAATGCCACCAATACCGAGTCCCAAATTTCTGAAGATATAAACAAGTCAAGTATACTTCATGCTGAATTGCCATCGTTCCAGGATATCATTGAAACTGAAACTCAAACACAAACACAACCAGACTCAATTTCAACTCAATTCGATGCTTCGACTCAAGTTGACGGTACTCAGAATATTCTCGGTCACGATGGCCATGAATCTGTTACCTTAAATAAAATAGAGGAAGATGAAGTAAATCCATCAACATTAAAAATGGGTCGCAAATTGATTCGTAAAAATTTAATATCGAATACTGGACTGGAAGATGATGAGGAGACAGAAGATGCCACCCCTGAGCAAATACAACAACAAATTAAAGTCTATGAAGAAAAGATTAGGCGGAGAGAATTAAAGGCTCGTAAAAGACAAAAGGAATTGGAAAGAATGGGCATGAAGAATATTATAGAAGGTGAAGCCGAGGAATCAGAAGATGAATGGCATGGTCTAGGTGGTGCTGATGGTGACATGTCTGATGATCAAGCAAATTCAGATGATGAAAAGATGATAGATAACAATTTTAATATTGATTTGAAGAACGAAGATATTAGGCGAAAATTTATGGAAGAATATCAAATTAAGGATCAGAAAGAATTAGAGAAATTATTAGATGATATTAAAAATCATAGGTTGACTAAGAGAGTAAATGGTAACGGGTTTGACATTGAGCTTAGTGATGAAGAGGATGAATTATTGGCTGCTTATAGGAAACAAAAAGTAAAAGAGCAACAGGCAAGATTACTTGCCAATAAGAAACTACACGCTCTTGCCAAAAATGAGAAGTCTAAGGCCTTTTTTGATTCAATTCAGGATTCAACTTTAGCTATTAAGATTGACGAGGAAGAGGATATTCAATTAAATGCTGAAGAAGGGACTAAATCTCAACAAAAGGACCCTTTTGTGAGCTCCGACAAAGAAAGTACTTCCAATAAAGAATCAGACAATGAAGAAGTGCAAGAGGAGTCCAAGAAAAAAACTATTGTTGTAGAAGAAGCTTTTGTTCAAAAGCAATTATCGTTCTTGATTAAGAATGGGAGTGAAGATTATGAATACGAGCAAAAGATTTCAAATCGACAACATGGGTTTGCATCCTCAGACGATGAAATAGATGACTTACAGACATTGAAAAGTAAAAGTCTTAGTAATTTAAATTCTGGTAAAAGATCAGAAAGCCCTACTGACATTGAACTGCTGCATAAAAGAGTACGTGAAGATAGCGACACAGATATTGATGAAGAATTTATGCCAAGCATAAAGAAGCCTTCAATCATTAAATCCTTCAGATTATCAAATAGCCAAGGTGTACAAATCAAGAATGGTAAGCAATTCTCTGGTGTCACTATCAGTAAGCAATATAAGACAGTATCAGGTTCGAAGGCATCGATTACGTACTTATCCAAAGCAAAACGTAACCCTATCAAAAGTTTAAAGGAAAAACAAATAGAAAGAAGTCTAAACAAGGCAAAGATTAATAATAATACGAAGTTATTTAATAGTGGAGGATTTGAAAATTAATAAGATGCAAAATTAATTATATTAATATGTATAAATAGGTATTTATAATAACATATATCTCGAGTTTTTAATACTTAACCGAAATGTAATATTAGGTATACTTTAATCATAATATGCTCTGACAAAGAGCTTCATTCAATGAATCACGACTTATCTTAGTCATAATAGGTTTTCGAAACACTGATTGATCGCCATGATTAAGTATTTTGGTTTTATTAGGTCCGATAATCAAATTTGAGTGGGCGCCATCCTTTCTTCTTGGTGGTAATCTTTTAGCAAGTGCTTCATTTTGGATTGAAATAGGCTTTTCCTTTGCATGAATCGCCATATTCTTCCTACCACCGATCCTCACATTATTATGAGATGGTCTCGAAGGAGATTCGTGTTTTTTAAATTTGTCCATGGAAGTACTATTTACCAAACTCATGAAGCCTTCCGAAAGAGATTTACTTACCATATCAAGACTCCCACGCCGAGTGCTCGATTTCGTAGGAGAACTGGAATGTGATGATTTAGATGGCGAGTTTAGATAATTGAATAAGGTCTTTCGTATCTTATTCGGCGTTCTATTATTTAAAGTTTCCTTCTGATCTGTCTTCGATATCACGTCATTCAAAAATTTCGTTGTATTTCCTTTAAGTTTTGTAGCTTCTGCCGATACGTACGAAGATTTCTCATTTCCTTGATAGTAAAAGGGGTCTATTGTTGTAGTTGCAATTTTCATAGAATTTAGATTCATGCTGTCAATTGGATTATGAAACTTGAAATGTTTTTCAGGCACTGAAGCTGGTAACGATATAGAGTCATCGGTTGTAAAAATACTGTCATGAGATCGTACTTTTGTAATTAAGTTTGGAAATGATTCAGTTAAGTTTACTCTAGATTTTCGCAAGTAGTCTTCAAAATTGTCCAATTCTTCATTCAACTCCTCAGAGGAGTAACTTGAGAATCCAGAGCATACTGAAACTTTATCAATATCACACTGGTTTTCCAAGTCAATCTGTGTAAAGCAAGGAGTCTTGTTGAATATTGACCCATCAAGCTTAGAATGAGTTGACTTTGGGGAGATGTCTTGTTCATTTGAATGCGCAACATTTAAGTTATGTCCATAAGATATGAAATGCTTTAGTCTGTTTAGCCTTATTAATTCATCACTGTCTGTATTGTCCTCGAAGGGAAGAAATCCACTCGAACTTTCTATTTTGTCGTGGTGTTTAAGAATGTTAAAATTGTTTAGTTCAAATTTTTCAATTTTTGGTGTCTCAGGTAAGGAATTTGATCTTATCTTTATTCTTGAATGCAATTCACTAAACAAGTCTGGCGAGGTTGATATAGTGTTCGAGTCATCATTTAACTCTGCCTTTTGATTATCCATTAATCTACTTGTCTGGGTAATGGTGGTGTCAGTAGTATCGTTGTGGCTTAATGCAATTTTTTTCGGGACAGGACTGCTAGACAAATCATGAATGGAAGGCCTCTTTCCAATATTTGAATTGAAAGAGCAGATTTCACTTGCATCTGGTATAGACGGCAATTTATCACTTGCATTCAAAGTCTTTACTGTAGATGTACTCAACATTCGAACACTTGATTTCTTTTTAGGTATCCTTTTGGATCTACATCTTATAGGCTTCAATTTCAAGTTGGATACCGAGATGGCATTGTGGAGTCTAGGTGGGGTCTGGAAATGCGTCGAGACAGTGGTCTCCTCGGCTCCAGCCTTCAAAATGTCATCTTCCTCGTCCCCATATTCCTTGCTCGCCATGAACCTGTTCATAAGAAACCGATATTCTTGGTATAAGTTGTCTAGCGTAGTTTCGCTCGTCACCCTATCATTCAAATGCATGTTGGATTCTAGCAAAAACGATTTTTCGTACAAATTTTCAAACTCATTCAAGTACGTATAATTGTTGGAAACCATGTCACCCATTTTATCTATAGTTGTATCTGCATTAGAAATATTATTATTTAAGTCCACTATATCAGTGATCAAATAGTTCGATTCCTGGATCGAATTAACTAGGTTTGTTGACCTTGCATGCAAAGTGTCCACTAAATCGACCAACTGGTCCAACTTTGAAGACATTATTGTATGTTAGAAAATGTATAGTCCGATTCTTTTATTTTCTTATCGATTTGACACTTGAACAGCTTCTTTTGACTCTTCTATTGATATCGTCTCCCAGCATACAAAAAATCTGGTGAGGCTCAATGTTTAGGTTTGAAGCGAAACATAAACAAATTTTTTTTACGCGACTAAAGAGGGAATCAACGTTCCGTTTTCGATCTATCAATATGCGATCATTCTTGCTAAATTAGAAATGCTGATATATTACTGATATATTACTATACAAATATTTAAAGGTGTCTAGACTTCTTCGAGGTAGAACTTTCCTCACTATCATCATGCTTTGATCTCTTCTTTTTTTTCTCGTCCTTGGAATCATCGGTATGCTTTTTTGACTTATCCTTTTTCTCTTTCTTTTCTTTCTTTTCCTTCTTTTCCTTCTTCTCTTTCTTTTCCTTCTTTTCTTTTGCAACCAACTTGTTCTCATACGATTCTTCCTCTGGAGCCTCGAAGTCCTTTAATCTTTCTTGCTTCTTGGCCTCAGATGCCTCTTCTTGATGCTCACGCTTTTCTTGTAATTTCTTCATCTCCTTTTCCTTTTTGCCTAAGAAATACTCACCACTCTCAATCTGCAAATCAACCTTTCTAGGTAATTGCGCAGGTGGGAAAGGAGTGTAGACCTTCTTCTCCTTGTCGCCGGTCTTCTTGGACTTCTTACGTGCTACATTTCTCTTTCTGAACATAGGCAAGAATCTAGACCAGTCCTCGTGAGCCAAGTCGGGGTTCTTGGCCAATTCCTGTTTGATCATCAACTCCTTGATGTAGTAGATAGGGTGCACATTTTTCATACAGTCTTCGACGACCCTTCTGACTTCTTTCAATCCCTTAAATGGTCCCATAGCACTTACAGTATTACCCTGTACTAAAATATAACATTTGGTTAACAATTCCAACGCTTTTAAAGTGTTACCGTTAGGTCCAACCAATCTTTGTCTTCTTTTCACAAATCTATCTTTGTTTGTAACAAAATTTCCGATCTTGATCACATCACAGGCAATATCGTCTTGCAATATCTTCACGGCCTGTGGGAATGGCACGGATCTGGCCAATAACTTGATCAAGTCTCTCGCTTTTAAAATGATGGCAGGATCAAATGTCTTTCTGGTAGTTTTGACTGTCATAGAACCTTCTACCAAATCCAACTGACAGTCGATAAAATGTTTATCCAATGTACGGGTCACGTCACTCCAGATCGTTCGTAAGTACTGTTCTCTGTATTTAGGGAACAATGTCATGAACGACGATTCTTCTGTAAAGTGTAACCCAGACACATTATCTTCCGGCTTGAATTCTTCAATCGCCCATTTATCGATATCTTCAGTATCCCAAGGCTTATCACGATTATGAGTCGAAACCATCTTTGTCTTCGTTGGTGAGCTGTTGGGTTCTTCGAAAGACTAATGATAAATTTATCAGAGAAATTTTTATGAGAAGGGCTGCGATGCACGTGACGCACCTATCAATTTCGAGATGAGGTCAAAAAGATATACTACCCACATCAGATACTAGTTTTTAGACACAGAGCAAGTTATGGGCAAGCAAGTAAAAGGGGGTACCAGGAATCTGGGTGCTAAGGCATCAAGCATAACATCTAGGAAAACTAAATCTGTGCAAAAGCCGATATCGAAAAGTAAGCTCAAACACCAGTCCAAATCTACCAAAGAGAAGATCAGCAGATTGAACGCAAACGTTGCCGAGTTTGACGAAGTAAAGAACTCTCTTATGAACATCCAGAAACGCCAAAAACCAAAGAATATTCTCGATGCCAAGGACCTTCAAGAGGACTTGAAGAAAGACGAAGAGGTCAAGGCCAAGAATAAGATCGTCGAGAACGACATCAAATCGCAGTTGGAGTTGATATCAGGTATGGGGTTGTAGCATGGCACTTTATTCAGGCTGGGCCGTGAATACATGTATAAAAACCCAATGTATATAGATGTGGTACAATTAATATATGGTCCTGTATGTAAGTGAATGTAGCTACGCAGTTTAGTCCTAATTCTAAACCTACTAAATCTATTAAATCCACTAAATCCTCTATGATGTGAATGGCTCTTGATAATTACATGGCTACAACGGCTATTGTGGTCATTTGCTTTCTGAATTCGTGCACGATTTATATTTGTATTTCAAAGTTACTTCTGGTGGTTTGTAAATGCTTTTCGTCCCGTGGCTCATGTTCGATTTTTTTGTCTTTCATATATTTCTAGGTCTAACCATATCTTACAATAAACGCACTCTATGTGGGCTCTGTTCAGTGCAACAGTATACTGCCACGCCTTGTCTGTTAGACTGTCAGTTATTTACGTAAACCAATGTTAATGATTATGTAAATGCATGACAAAGGAGTAAACGCGACACGTCTTCCATTAGTGGTAAATTTTTGCCTAAAACGATTAAAAAGTTCAACATTTACCTGAAATGATGGCTAAATAAAAGTTTCAGATAATTCTTCTTTTTCTTCGGTTTCTTGAATATAACTGAAAACAGAGACTTAAACATATTGTTATATAAGAGTAAATATTCGTTCGCTGATATATATCAATTGAGCAAATTAATCGATTGAAGAAGTGGTAAATATTGGGACATAAATATTCAATTCCTGAAATATCTGCATAATTGGTAGTTTTGAAATAATAGCATCCACATATGTCTTATCACCAGAGACAAGATTCCATCGCGTCGTTAAGCTCGACTTCTACAAGCAATATCCATCCACAAAAGATAGGACCATGGAAGCTAGGTAAGACGTTGGGAAGGGGCGCCACAGGACGAGTCTTGTTGGCCACACACCAGAGCACGGGCCAAAAGGCGGCGGTTAAAGTAGTATCCAAGTCAGAGTTAAATGAAGAAGAATTGAATAAGCAATCGGGCGACGATGCAGGGTTGCCATACGGTATAGAAAGAGAAATTATTATTATGAAATTATTGACACATCCAAACGTGTTGAGGCTATACGATGTATGGGAAACGTCGAAGGCGCTTTATTTGGTACTCGAATATGTTGAGGGAGGCGAGTTGTTCGACTTGTTAGTCGAAAGGGGTCCATTACAAGAAGTAGAAGCTATAAAATACTTCAGACAAATTATACTAGGAACCGCGTACTGCCACGCATTGGGTATCTGTCATAGAGACTTAAAGCCAGAAAACTTGTTATTAGATGCTGGTTTAAATGTAAAGTTAGCCGACTTTGGTATGGCTGCTTTGGAAAGCAATGGAAAGTTGTTGGAGACTTCCTGTGGGTCTCCTCACTACGCCGCCCCTGAAATTGTCAGCGGTTTAAAATACCACGGTGCTGCATCTGATATTTGGTCTTGTGGTGTTATATTGTTTGCCTTGTTAACAGGTAGATTACCTTTTGATGATGAGAATATTAGAAACTTACTTTTGAAGGTTCAAGCTGGTAGTTTTGAAATGCCCTCAGAGTTAAGTCCGCAAGCTGTTGATTTAATAGATAAAATGTTGACAGTTGACCCAATGAAGAGAATTCCAACTGATAAGATATTATCTCATCCTCTATTGACAAAATACCCTATTCCTAATGAAGACTTGATTAGTGTCAAGAGTTTACCACATCCAGAAACTGCCTATAAATCTTTAGGATCAGAAAAGAATATTGACAAACAAATATTGCAAAACTTGTCAATTTTATGGCACGATAGATCTCAAGCTGATATTGTTGATTGTTTATTGAAAACAGGTTCTAACCCTGAAAAGACTTTCTATGCATTGTTAATGAGGTACAGGCATAATCAAGAAGAGCCGATAGGTTCTTCACCAGCCAGGTCAAATTCTCAAAACTTTAGTAATAAAGCTACCAACAAGGATAATAATAGAAAAAAGAGAATGAGCCAAGTCAGTGCCTCTACTTCAAGAAATAGGCCTGTACTGTTCCAATACAAAAACGGAATTAAAACATCTTCAGGAAATGGAAATGGTAGGTTCTCAGCAACATCAAGTGTTAACAACTCCCCTCGTAAGTCTCCCGCTCGCCGTTCATCTTTGAGGTATTCTTATGCTCAATCTCCCAGAAAATACGGAGGTTATAGCGACGAGTCAACACTTCATAGTTCATCCGTTCCAAGAAATATCTACAACGATATTGTGAATGCCCAGAGAAATGGAAATAATACAACTATGCCACCTCCATTGCCATCTAAAGATAACATGGATGAAAAAACTAATCCTATTGTCGACGAAGTAAGCAGCCAAGATCTCATTAGTTCAGCTAAAATTTCACCATCCAAGAATAAAAGAAACTCTATTAGAAATAGTATTTCTATAAACAGATTATCTAAAAGGAAGTCAAGAACATCTTTCACACCTGGGCTTAAGCGTAACTCTATAACAACAAAGTTGCTTTCTACTTACGCAAAATTAGCAGGTGAAACAGATTGGGAATTTATGGATAAGCAAACGAAAAGAACATCTGCTACCTTTGCTACATTGTGTGATAAGATTTTTAACCAAGAACAATACGATGAAGAAGATGAAAAATTGATTGATGAGGAAGAGAAACAGGCTAAGGAATATGAAAGATTGATGGAAATTGAAAGAAAAAAGCACGAAGCAGAAATGAGAGCCAGAAAAGAATTGGCTAAACAAAGGAAGAGACAAAAGAGGAAATCATTACTTTCTTCCAAAAAATTATCCATTTTGGTTAAGGATGATGGAAACAACAGTGAGCAGGATATTACGGCCACTGGTTCTGATGAGCTTTCTCAGCCAAAAAGACAATCTAGAAATCAAGCAATGCGTTCTATTTCTGAAGGCTATAGTAAGGACATTGAAGAGTTGACGACGGAGGATCTTGAAAAGTTAAAAAGAAGGTCGGTAACTCAACCAACGCCTCGTAGAAGAAACGCTCCAATATTAACTAGAAGACCAGTTTCAAGGTTAGATCCTTTATGGACTGCTTATGAGAATGAGGAAATCGAGAGAGCACAAGATGCTCTTGAGGCGGAATATAGAGATGCTGACCTTAAAACTAAGAAGAAAATAAATAGAGAATCTATGGTGTCGGTCATGGATAATAAGGAGGTTCATAATATTGTTGATAATGATTCCGGTGCTGAGGACAATGAGAAATCAACTAAGAAAAATTCTCAAGAGTATGAATTGCCTGAACCTGATATGGAGAGAACCGACTTGAGTGATGAATATATGAGTGAGATTAGAAAATCAAGATTATTGAATTCTCAGATGAATATAAATGCAATTGCCAATGGTGAAAAAGAAATAGAGTCTAAGAAGAAGCAAGAAAAGGTGCCAAAAACTCTTATTGGTGATGTTAGAATTCCTACTGTTACTAGAAAATCTAGATGCTTCACTAACTCAAACAAAAGATTATCTGTGTTGAGTATGTACTCCACTAAGCAATCATATCGTGATTTGAACTCCATTTTGGATGGAGGACAAAATGATAACGATGAAGAAGTGGGAGGCCAATTGCCACAGTTGAGAACTAGTTTTGCTGATAGGTTAGATAAAGCAGGTCTTCCGGAAGCAGACGCAGATGAAGAAGAGCCTTTAGACGAAGGCTCTATAATGGATTTCGATCAGCATCTTGCCAATAAACGTTCTTCGTATTATGCTGGTGATAATTCAAGAAGACAATCAAGATATTCAACAATTAAACGAAATTCGCATGCTCCAACTATTGATGTACCAGCTATTCCTAAGAAGTCTAATAAACCTGATGGTGAAGATGACACTTTTGTTACGAAGAATGATGAAGTGCATAGAAGGAAAAGTGCATACTCCGAAAAGAGTGGTAAGCATGATGATAATGGCGATGATGATGATATGATTTTTGAAAATATCAAGTTGCCTAAGGAGGAAAAGAGAAATTCAGCTAAGGCTAAATCGAATAAAATGAAATCCCTTCAGCCAAGTGCCGAATCAATGTTAATTCCTAATATTGAAAATATTCCTGCTGATTCGAAAACACGTCAAGATACTGAAGTACAGTCTCAACCATACGCCAAAGTTCGTAAACCTAAACCTAGTGATGAAAAGCCAACTACTTCAGATACCCAAAATAAAAAGCCTTTGAACGATACAACAAATGAACAGAGAGAAAACCAAAAAAGGAAGGGTTCTATATTCCGTAAATTGTCGTGGGGATCTAAAAAGACTATGGACAATACAACGACAACTCAGTTACCATCTCCAGCCGACTCGAGGGCTCCCTCAGTGGAAGAAAAACCAAAAGCGAAAACAGGTTTCTTCAGATGGTTTTCAAGCTCGAATCCTTCTACTATGGATTCTGAAATTAGACGTTTCAAAACTATATTACCTAAACAAGAAATGTCATCTGCTTTATTTGCTTTATTGAATTCATGGTCTAACTTTGGATTAAAGAATTTAAGGAATGATACTGTGGGTTATAACATAACTGGTGAAATTTCAAAGAATAATGCGTTCAATTTGAAGAATTGTAAATTTAGAATAAAAATTAACCCAAGAGAATTTAATCAAAAATCTGAAATTGTTTGCGCAAGAGTTAAAGGATCTAAAGTCACTACTGACACTTTGTTCAAAGAGATTGAAAAGGTATTGCTTAAGGAGGGAGTTATGGATAATTAATCCAAATTATATTTAAATCATTTTTGATTTTGATTGCCTTTTTTACTTTCATATTTATTTAATATCTAGAGTTTCAATGTATAATATTGGTTTTGAAATTTAGGTGCAGAATTACTCTATTTAACTATAAAAATATTTTGCCGAATGTTGTAGTTAAGGGATACCTACTTTCATTGGCTATTATCTTCGGAAGAAGTGGTCTAAAATGTTTTGATTCATTATTGTATTTTCTCCTAGCATTCTAAGCAGAATTTGAAGTTGGTAATTTCACAAATGAATGATTATTATCAATCATAAGAACAACTTCTGAATCATCATTTTCTTTCGTGATGATTAACTTGTTATTACTTATGTCATCTTGCTTAATAACCAGTTTCTTTGGTTCAATAAAAGTAGGGCCAACAGTATCGGTGGTCTCGCCCACTCCCCACTGAGTCAACATAGAAGAGAATGCAGTAGCCAATGCA
This sequence comes from Debaryomyces nepalensis, assembly GCA_030583445.1. Taxonomy (NCBI): domain Eukaryota; kingdom Fungi; phylum Ascomycota; class Pichiomycetes; order Serinales; family Debaryomycetaceae; genus Debaryomyces; species Debaryomyces nepalensis. The sequence goes on along the minus strand of JAJMIM010000002.1, from coordinate 223,184 downwards.
ATTTCTGGATCAATCTTGCTTGTGTCAATCAAAACTTCAAAGTCGAATTTAAATTGCCTCATTAATTTAACCTTAGCTACTCTTTCTCTAATCTCTTCAACCCCTGCATTGGGATTGATAACTCTTTCCAAAAATTTGGATCCTCTTGCCCATGAGTACTTAGCTCCATCATTTGTATAGAAGCTTCGATATCTTCCATTCAAACCAAATTCTGCAGTTATATCACGGTGTGAAATTCCGGTCTTAGAATGAAAATCAAGAGAAGTGCTGAAAAAGCCAGCATTGATTGTAGCCACTTCTCTTCTTTCCGGAAAAGTTAGCATATTCCACACTGGGTTTACAGCTGACAACCTTTCAATGGTGTAGATTTGAACTCCATCGCTCCCATATATTTTGATCTTTCTTTGCTTGTCTTTTCTGTCTCGACGGACATAGAAAGCAGAGGGATGTTCATTTAATGGAGTCACGGTAGCAGCAGAAGTATGAAGATCTAGCAAATCCTTCATCCATATGTGTTCTAAAACGAACGTTCCTATTGTGAGTGCAGCGTATAAGCCATGAACAGCACCTGCTTGAATAACTTGCGACATCTCTTAAACTTCGAAATCGAATAGGGATTGACTATAATATGAAGAAGGTATTAAAGAAAGTATCTAAAGCCTTCAGAAGAAGTATTTGTGCTTTCTTGTGATGTACAAGCACATTTATAATTTAGGTGCAAATGGCTGCATATCCACAAACAAAGTGTCGCAGAAATTTCTAAAGTAGGACTTAATTACTAAATGCAATTTATTAATATATACTAGGACACAAGAAATGAATGCGAGAATATAACATGAGAAGGAAATAAACTTAGAAAATACCCCAAACATCTTCACAACCATGACAAAATTTAGAACATGCAACCGAAGCAGATAATGGGTAGTCAGAAAGACCTATTTTTTCATCAACGTATTCATCTGCAAAGTTATCTTTACCTCTAGCCATGGCACCAACGAATACACATATACTTTCGTCTTCATCTAATGTAGTCACATAATCTTGAACCCTTCTGATTTCTGCATCAAAAGATAATGTAATCTTACGACACTTCGTGGGTAAATGGTCAGTGATTGGATTTTTAATAACTTTCAATAATTTTTCTTCTGAGTTGACAGAGCGGATACTCAATTTGTGCAACAATTGCACCATTAAACCAGAGAATCTCTTGAAGGTTCTAGGAATTCTAACTGTAGGGTTAACTTCTATCAATACACCTCTTGCCGTTTGTATATACACTTGCAATTTACCAGCCTTGTTTATAGGAGAATCCAATAATGTTAATAAACACTGATGAGTGATATCTGGTCTAGCTTCGGCGATGTCTCTTCCCATTTTTCTTAACAATCCTTGGTGATCGTCACAGTTTAACAAAGCGAATTTGTCACCACTTTGCCCTTTGCTGCTCATCTTGTGTGTTTCCAAACATGCTTGTGATAATACCACTACCAACCTCTTAGTAGTCTTATCTCTTGAGCTGATTGCCGTTGGTTGAACAGGAACAAGCGATGCTGGAGGAACCGATGGTTTTTCTTGTGTATTTACTTCTGTTTTTTCTGCCATCCTTTTACAAGTTGTTGTATTATTGTCAATGCTAAATACCTTAGATCCAACTTATTTATAGTTACTAATAAGAACTGACAAAGATTAGATGCAAGCCAATAGTTATCTTCTTCATTAATACCTCGAAGAAATTTTTCATCAGAATATTTAGTGATGAGCCGCAAACCGTTTACTATGAGAATTTGGTGCACGACTAACTTATTAGATAGTAGATATCAACATAAACAGTTAAACACGTTTTGTCTATCGAACGAGATATGGAAAGATCCTAAAGAATACAAGCATGTCACTCTCTGATGATGATTTTGATGATGACGAGGATGAAATATTGCTTGCATTGACGAAAGCTAGATCAAATCAAAGCTTACGTGTGACAGATAATATTGAAAAACCAACTCAGAATGGTGCCTCTACACAAACTTTTGACAGTGACATTCAAGCCAGATTGAATCGATCAGATGGTGAGATAGCAATACTTCGAGCACAGCTTCAGCAATTGCAAAATCAAAAACAAGAAGACTTGGGTAAATTGAGAGAGTCTCATAACATCAGCAGACTAAAAACAGAAGAGCAATTGAAGGCATTGAAGTTCACGGTACAGAAGCTAGAAGATGAAAAGAAATTTCTAAACAATGAGCTCAGAGGTGCAACCTCATTGAAAAGAAGAAAGCTTCCTAGTAGGCCCGATGATTCAATGATGGACATACAAGTAATGCCAATCCTGGAGCAATCCCTGCGTGAAAGTTTACCATACTCTAATGAAATTACAGAAGCTGCTGGAGAGGATACTGAATTAAGGCCTATATTGCCTCAGAAGATTATCAAAATACAGAACGACGCATCTCTTTTCACAGATCACATTTGGAACCATTGTATCAACGGCAGCAAAAGGTCAACGCTCAATTATCTCAGTAAAATCTATGTGGATATAGATATAAATGTGGGTGACTTCAAGGCTGTGGCTAAAATGCCGTTATCTAATGCAATAACTGAATATCTTATGTTGAAGAAAAATCTGAGGTTAGATGAGTTAGTATCCGAATTCACTAAAACCTTATTAGAGTTAGTGGATCTCCTCTTTGAAAAGAAGCTTATTTTGGCAATTCCTTTTTTGTTGTCCTTGATACATGCATCATTGAATTTCAGATCTTCGGCAGTCAATCAAGCTTCCATTAAAAACTTATTGAAGTCGATTTGCAACCTTTCTATGAGCTTTACATTTTTATTGGACTCGACTCAAGATGAAGAAGATTTCATAAATTATCATGAGGTACCTAACCAGGTTATGGTCCTAGAAAAATTCAGTCTTATATGCTGTTTGGATATAATAGAAAAATTAATGTCGCTATCATCACTATTTGGTTCCAAGTTTATTGAGGCTATATGGAACGACAATTATATAAAGGTAGAGCTATTTAAAAAATGCCTACCAGAAAATACAGAAAGATTTAAAAATTTTGCTCAAATAAATCTTATCTATAATTTTGTTGAAATATTGATGTCTTCAATAACAGAAACCACCTTTGCATACAATGATACACCAAATAAAGTACGTGATGAATCGATTATAAATTCCCTATTAAAGGTTTTCCTTATAGACTTACCAGTCAAGGACGATTTTATGTTCCACGGCTTGAATAGATTAATAGGTAATAATATTGATTTCAACAAAATTGATTCCATTATACCGAGATCTGAAACAATGTTAAAGCAGTCGATGATTTCCACACCGTGCCCTATACCTTATAAATATTTACAGGAGAGAATGGTTCCATTCAAAACCGAAGGAAACTTAACGCAGAAGGATATTGAGATGAATCAACTATCTTTCGAATTACAATCAAAACATGAATTCCATGTACTTAACTTGCGATTAAAAGTAGCGACATTGCTAGAATCATTCATAGTTACTAAATCAAGTACACTGATATTTGAGCTGAAAGAGTACATTAAGTCTATCGGTAGAACTATAGGGTTTGAACAAGTTTTCATAATGAGGTCTCCAAGGTCCAAGACAATATATTTAAGAATTCAAATTATAGCAGTGCTAGTTAGAATCTTAAATTACATTTCGTCTGAAGTTCGAGGTTTAACCAATTTGATATACCCAGAAACATTATATGAAATATTTGTTGTTTTACTGAGAATTGCTTTTGGATCAAATTCGCTATCTGCTGAGGGACACAACTTACTAATGGATATTAGGAGCAAAATTAAGTACGACAAAGGTGTCTTTAATAGCATATGTGAAAGAAAGGCCCGAGAGATTAACCATATTACTTTCAGCAATCTTCACACAGATGGGGCTACCGTTGCAGATATCGAAAGCGAGTTTGCCAACGGCTTGGAATTCCCTTACGAAATCGACACCATTGAATTGGCCCGTGAAATCTTAGATCTTTGCGTTACGCATGAAGAAGCAGACAACTTATACTTCAATATGAACTACGAAGATCTTAACTTCGACGAAATGGCTCTAGTGGACGACTAACTACATGTATCCTTTTAACAAGCACCACTTATGATACAAATATTTTATTTATGATATACGTAAACTTCAATACATAACGAAAATTAAATAATGTATGAATTATTTAATGATAAATTAATATCGAATAAAAAGCAACTTTTTATTACACTAAAATTCTTTATTTATTAATTGTTGTTGTAAATAATCACTTAATTTAAGCGGATTGAGGTTTAGCGACACCAGTTTGGAAACCGTTCTTGAATCTTCTAGAAACGTGCTTTAAGTAAGCCATACGACCAGTACCGGTAGTTCTTCTTCTCTTAGCCTTTTGTGCCCAGTTGTGAGATCTCATTTTAGCAGCTGGGTAACCACAAGAAGCACAGGTCTTCTTTTGGACGTGGAAAGAACGCTTACCACATCTGTTACATAAAGTGTGGGACTTGTTGTGACGTTTACCTAAAGATGGAGTACCTTCTATTAAAGGTGTTAGTATTGCTATTTCACTATGCTGTTTTCCTGATATGAATGCGTACGGACACTATGCGATGCATTTCCCACTGAAATGTTCTCTGTCGAATTACTTTATTTCCCTAGACATTTCTATCTCATTATAATGTATAATGTCCATTCTTTGTTGTATTTGAGTTGACCCATTACGTCCCAGTCAACTGTCGCTTTTTCCATTCATCGAGTACCTCGTACACATTCACAAGCAGGTTATCATCGCTACTGTCTCAGAGAGACTAGCTGAATATAAGATCCTCACATACTACCCATGTTGTCTAATTATTTATGTAGTTAGTGAACAGAACCAGGAGCCTTCTTTTACAAAATTTTCACTTGAATACCTACTAGGTCGCCTAGGTGCGCAGTAGTGAAAATTTGTTCTATGATATCACGTGCTGCCGGGTAACGTTCGCTGGTCCATTTGGTTTTGTGCGACTATGACTTGGGATTATTATGAACATCAGCTGATATGTGACTGTTTCGCGTTCACGGGGCATGCGCCCCGGTGAATGGATGTTTGCTTTGGATGTTTATCTGTCAATTGACGGGCGTGGTCTGAACGCGTAAATCGCGTCTTGTTTTGCAGCTTTATACAAACAAACAAACAAAAATACTGTATATCAGTGGAAGAAGAGTGGTAGATACAGTCAATCACAACACCAAAGCGTGGGACGGGAGCGTTTTGATTGGAAAGAGAAGAAGCGTGACAGTCAGTAAGCAAACTGCACAACAATCGGTCATTCGTCGGTCAGAGAAGAAGCGTACTCAGTGGTGGTGCAGCGGCAAATTTTCTAAACAAACTAGCAGGCTATTTCCATAAACAAAACAATATCAGCATAGTTTTGAATATATACGCAGAGTATTAGGTATTACGATTGAATTGCAGGAGTATTTCAGAAAAGATGAGTAATGACTATCAATTTCCACCTTCGTCTCCTTTGATGGGCGGTAGTGGAAGCTACGAGGAGCACGACCCGTTTGGTGTGATCAAAAAGGGCGAAAAAGACCTGTTGGAGAGAGGAAGAATCAACTATCCTACCCCTAACCCATCGTCGAGTGTGGGTAGATCGTCGTCTCCAAGCAGGGGCGATTATGAGGTCAACTTGGGAGCGAAGACAAAGAAGATGGTCACGTTCAACTTGGATGAGTCGACACCAGTAAAGCAGCAGATCAACCAGCCGGATAATGAGGATAGTAAGATCCAGAAAGTCAGAATCAACCGCGATTTCAACATCTTGGACCCGGATGCTGGCGTTTTGAGGGTCCCATTGCTTCCCAATAAGACGTCGATATTGATCGGAAGATCGTCAAGGGCGTGCGACTTCTATCTCAAGGCCAAAGACAAGACGATATCCAGGACACATATCTCTGTCTCATACGATCAATACACAAATCAAATGAGCTTGCACTGTTTGGGGTACAATGGATTTGCTATGAGAATCCCTAAACCATGCGTGGTTTACGGTACCAGCCAAAAGAACGACTATATATTGATGGAAAACAAGAACGCACCATTATCACTCGATGGTGTTGAACGTTTGGGTCTTACAGTCACTCCACGTACCATCAAGTTAGATGCTGACCACACTGAATTTGTAGTCAACAGAAACGAATCAGTCACATTGCCTAAATTGAACAATATTTTAATTGAAATTCGAAACAACCTAGTCTTGTTGAATCCAATTGAAGATGAGGAAGACTTGACAGATGACGAAGTTCCTGTATTGATTGGAAAACAAACTCCAGCAAAGGCAAGTGTTAAAAATAATTCTACTGCTGTCAGACCTTCGTTTAACACACCAGAACAAGCTGCATTATTGTCATTACCAAATACCCCATCTAAGAAAGAATTTAAATGTACATCAGAAGAAGCGACCCCAATTTCATATATCAAGCGTAACTTCTCCGACTCTTCTATTAAAAAATCTTTGGGTAGCAAATCATTTGAAATTTACGAAGACAAGAAAGCTTATGACAATAAAATCCCAAAGATGTATGATGAACGGTTTGAAAAAGAATCCACTCCTGTAAAGGATGAACCAGTACAAATGCCAGTTACTCCATTAGGTGATAAGTCAAATACTTTCAGCAAGCCTAATACACCTAAGAGAAAGGCCCAGTCTGAAGAACCTCAGAAGCCTTTGAAGAAGAAGAAGAAGACTCAACAACCTCAACAAGTTGAGATAGATCAATCTTGTATTGAACATATTCCAAATATTCCAGAAATCAATAATATATTGGTTAATCACCTTGCATTCTCTAGATTATCCTCCACTCCAGCATCCTTCTTGAATACTATTAGCGCAATAACTTCAGAATTATCATTAAAGCAAATCAGAGTCATCTTACATAATATTAAGTCAATTGGTATTATTTATAGAGAAGGAAAGGATGCCGCTGGTAAGCCGTTAGAAGAAGAATATTATTACATGCCTGAAAATGATGACGATACTGAGAGACCAAAATTGGTTTCAAGCATTAAAGGACATGGTGGTTTGAGATCCTGTAGAAGAACACATAAGCAATATTACTGGAAGAAACCAGCTCCTATTAAGAAATGATAAGTATGTTAGTCTTAATCTGTTTTATAGTCATTTGTATTCTATTTTCATGTTTATTTGCTATTTAAATTTTCGCAGCCATTTACAGTGTATACAAGCTTGAGCTGCTATCGACCTTTTCGTCAAATGGATCTATATGAGGGTAACCGTATGCTTTCCGTTGTTCTAGTGTTAGAGGCTTAGGCTCGCCTATTATTGAGTCTATTTGCGACAGACCTTGTGCTTTACGTTCCTTGAAATCTTTATACCAGATTAATATAAATCCAATTATTACTTGGAGAAACCAAATGCCCAATATTGCCGAAGATATATATAATTCAATTAGTAGACTTTTTTTATATGAGTCAAGTAGAACTTCAATGCCATTAGTAACTTTGTCAGTAAGTTTGTGTATTCCACCATTTTCTTTTGAATAATTTGATAAAAAATCATCGGTAAGATTTTTTGGCAACTCTGGTAAAGATATGGATAAATTATCTACTATCCAAGTAAGTCCCTGTTCAATTCGTAACAATTTCTTTCCTATTGTACAGTACACAACGGTGTTGACAGGTTTGCTAAAAGGTGTATCTTCAAATACTAAGTTAATAGATGAATTCATTTTTGATAAGAAGTCGCTGATAGTAGAGTTCACTGATGTGGATGCATCCTTAATATTTCCAAATAACTCATCATTTATCAGCTTTTGTTGTGATTCGATATATTTGTTTGTCAGTACTAAATAACTGGAAGTTGCGTTATCCATTAAGCTTACAATTTGGCTTTTAAAATTGTTCAAGTCTGTTGATAAGCTTTTAAATCCCTGTAATACAATTTTTAGGATAACGAACTGCAATAACACAGTAAATAGACCTGCAATACCAATTAATAGAGCTGTTAATGAATACGATGTTGTAACATAAGATAAAAGCCAATATGCTTCATCTTTTCTAGAATAAGGTACCGTGACAAGCTTTTCGATGTAATATATCAAGTTGTTGTTGTATTTATTCAATGTGTTCCTTGCGAGTACCATATAAGACTCTCGGTCTTTTTCTATACTTAGTTCATCAATCATTCGTTGATTTTTTCTCCACAGGAAATATTCAACGACAACTAGTGAAGCAATGGCTAATACTGCCATTAAAAGTAAGATGATTATAATAACTGTTGATGCCAATTGAACTTTCTTAGCCACCTCTTTATAAAATTTGTCTATATCTAGTGAATTGGAACACAACTTTATTGGTGCTGTATTGGCAATTTTCAACTGATCTACAGTAATATTTTTAAAATTACCCAGTTCATTAAGCTGCAGAGTTATTTTATCAAAAGGCTTGCTAAGAATCTTTGACGTGTTTTGCAACTCGTTGAAATCAGGTATCTTTTCTTTGAACTTATTTATGTCATCTAATACGGATCCAGGAATTTTTAAATTTTGCAACGATTTTATAGATAAGTTGACTTTATCAATGTACTCACTTGAGTCTGAGTTTCCAGAAGTGAACAACGATTTTACTTTGTCAATTCCAGATAATAAGGAATTGATGACTTTCAGCAACCCATTTAGACCCACCTGAATATCATCGCTTACCGAAATAATGGTCTCATTTACTGATTTGATAACCAGTTGTGAAGAATCCACCGCGAAATCAACCGTTCCTCCAACGGCAGCAGTTAATAGACAAATATACGTTCCCAAAAATATGTCAATATAAAACACTATCAACAGCTTGATGATAGTAATGATTGTTTTGAGCATGACCAACGATTGTATCTTCATACTGTTTATACTTGAAGCAACCATATGATTCATAAGCTTCGATAGCTGTTCTGGTAAAGAAGCTATTATGGTTGAATACGTATCCAATGAAGTGCAGATTGACTCGGTGTATGCTTGGAAGTATTTTAAACTTGATAGAAGTGAGTTGGTAAATATATATATTTTTATTACAATAAGCACCAATATAATGGTGTATTTGTTAAACCATACCTGAGAAATAATCTCATGATAGCTTAAATATTGTTTCTTCATCTTTTCTAATCTTCATAAGATAATTAAACTATATATTTACCAGTACAATAACATAAATATCGACATGGCCCTATTATAAATAAGTATAGGGAATTCAATGGTTGAAACAAGTGTGAAACGGCCCTGAGGGAATGTCTTCAACACATGGGAACATCCAATTCCTTCTAAAAAGCATTCGAGACACGAAATTTTAACAAGAAATTGAAATAATACAGATAGAGGAAATAATTACCATCACAAAATGGACTATATGTCGATCCAAGATGCCAGTCTTTTGAAACACATTAAGAAGATGTAAAAATGTCGCAATTCGCCGATTTTCGTTGGCAAGAGATGCGCGACATTCGAGGATGTCGCAAACAGCTATCATTAAGAAATGAACTTTAACCAAAACAACCTGCTCTAGTTGGTATCCTATTGAATACGACAAAATCATGTCTGACAACGAAAATCAACCAAAGGAAGAAAAACCAGATAACACTCATATTAATTTGAAGGTTTCTGATGGATCAGCCGAGATCTTCTTCAAGATTAAGAGATCTACTCCAATGAGAAGATTAATGGAAGCTTTCTGTAAGAGACAAGGTAAAACCATGGATACATTAAGATTTTTGATTGATGGTGCTAGAGTCGGACCTGACAATACCCCAGACGACTTGGACTTGGAGGATGGTGATGTTATTGAAGCTCACCGTGAACAAGTGGGTGGACACTAGGCTAGATTATTGCTATCCCCGTAATGACCGTATTGCGCACAAAGTAGTATATAGCGACAAAAGACGAGATTCTATGTTACCTCGATGGTATATCTTTGTATACTACAATATGATGAAATTATAGATAGACGATTTGTAGAACTCAAAGTGCCATCGAACGAGACTTATGCTCGTTTGGTATTGCAATATCTGACATTGAATTTGATATTAGTATGTACAACTCTAGTATTTGCTATTTTGTAAAGTACCTACGTCTACGTCTAGGACTCTGCAAATGCAAATGGAGCAGATTACTAAAGACCAAAGTACTACTACTATCTTGTATTTTTCTATGTCCCATTGGAGGAAACTCGGGTCTGCAAAATTACCACTGTTTTCAGAGGGACTACTATACTGCAATACCAAGCCAAAAATGACCATAACTCGTATCATTGCCTCTATAACCGGTATCTACATCTGCCAGACGGAATCTTTTGCCAGTGAGCGATGTGTTTCGCAGCCTCGCCACTCAGTTTTACTTACATTCTATCTGGGTAACTAATTCATACTGCTACTCTTATCACTCATGGGCCACTAACTCCAGTAATCGTCGTCATGACAGTCCCATATTGCTGCCTTGATGGCTGCATTTGTAATTCCTGCCTACGTCTGTCGTACAAAGTCTAATCATGTACAGGTTCCACTAGGGACTTTCTACAACAAGGCACCCACATGCATCGAACCAAGCTCCACTTTCAACGTAGACTCCTACACGACTCTGGGCACAGCTGTACTTTTTTACCTCTCAAAAGGCCCTACAATGGCTATTCGAAAACCCACATTCCTTAAACGGCGGTCGTGCCAAAGGCCCGTACACCAGACCGTACACCCGAATTTCTAAGCCCTTTTCTATACATCAAACAGCTCCTATGTTTCGCGCTATATCTCACCAGATGGAGCAATATGCGCATGATGTCATGCCTTTTTCAGCACACCTACCTGGTCTAGTTGCGAGGTGTATGTAGCCAGCACACTGGTCAGTCTCCCGTATCCGTCCGCCACCGCTCGTATGCCCACTGACTAGTTCTGGGATTTCTCCGATTGTGCCCAATTTTACGGGGTTCTGGGGATACCTCGGTCCAAAGGATGAGGGTTGTTCCGGTGCAGTATGGCACCGCTTTCCATATAAATACTCTGGGCGACGATAACAAACTTTTTCCATATTTTCCTTATTATTTATCCTTAATATCGACCAAAATGTGCAGAGGTGAAATATGTTCTATTTGTCGTATGTATGACTGGCGTGCTGGCAGATAAATCGACCAGTGACGAATTGGGGACCCCAGACCTGGGGTCCCCAGATTTTCGTCCTGTCACGGTTCCCCTGGCCCACACACAATTCAAATCCAATACTAACACGTCTAGATAACAAATCGTGGACCGGTTGCGGAAACCACATTTCTTCCGTCATGGATTCGTCGCCAAAGGAAAACTGGTGTACTTGTGAGCCAATCGACGACTCTACAAACGCCAGTTATCCACCCAAGGCTGGTACTGGGTTCGCAAGAAAAACTACATCGCAATAGGTAGCTAGCATTAGTTGTTAATATATGTTTTGTATACTACAAAGGCCCTTATAGATCACGTAGACGTAGAGAAGACTGGAGGAGGAATGGAGAGACCTGTACATAAAAAATGAAATTATCATAAGCTTATTGTAACAAAAACGTCACAGAATAACGCTCGCGGTGGATACTTACAGCAAAATTGGATGTTTTTCTATATCATTTGTTTATTTTGATAGATATAGCATAAAGTTATAGAATAGACCAAAGATATTACAAGGGAAATATAGAAAGAGATATGAATTTCAACTATCCCGATTTTTTGCAAGAGCGCCCGGAGAAGGGAAATGAAGACCAGTTTGGGTCAGCGAACACGAAAACAGCAAACGAAGGGCAGAATAATAGCGGTGAGAGCGCTAGCAATAGAAATAAGGGTAGCAGCCAGTTCAACGATATTTTGTTCAATAAGTTGACTAACTTGGAAAATGCACAGTCTCAATCGCCAACGTCCACGGGCCACGGCATGATGTCCATGATGGGGTCACAGTTCCAGCTGCAAGGAGGACTAGGAGGATTGGGATATGGAGCCCAGGGGGGATTGAAACAGCAGGACTCGTTCAACTTACCTGCGGAATTACAGGGCGGTGTAGGGACTATTTCGTTCAGAAGACCGAGCTACGCGGCTGAATCGTTCACTAGGTCCAACCTTCCAGCGAACTACAACAATTTCTTGAACTTGAATTTGAACCAGTCCAGCGGAGGTCCTTCCGAACGGCCGCAGGAGAACACATACGCCAATAGTGGCAATGGCAGCAATTCGAGCACCGAAAAAAATTCGTTGGCCACGTACGCTGCTGTCAACAACTACAATAATAACAATGTCAACATGAACCAGTTCAGTGACAGCTTTAGTAACATTGATTTGAATGCCAACTTTAACGACTTCCAAAGCAGAAGACCGAGCCAGTTAGTAGGATTCCAGTCAAACTTTAATCCATTTCCTCCTCCTTTAAACTATGCGCCCCAGGCCATGCAATCTACAAATTCGATGATAAAATTGGAAAATGGCTTAATGTTGCGGGATCAGTATATCGTTGCTTCTTCTAACTTGAAAAGTTTGTACATGAAGACTGCCAGATACTTTCAAAACGTAGAAACTAGTGAGAACATTATAAATCAGCTTAATGAGTTAATCAACAACCCTGTTGTTATCAAATTGATAACATTCATTAAAAACTTGAATAACTTGACATTCAACCACAAAATATTATGCCTTGTTATTAACAAAAATGGGAAGTTTGATTTATTATCGTATCCTAATAATTCTAACATATTTCTTCAGAAGCACGATCTCGTTATAGTTGATGGTGATAGAGGAAAGGATTTGGTGATGATTTTAGAACCGTTGGTCAATTTGAACTTTGCTATTTTGTTCAACTTTTTGAAGAAAATAGAACACCTTAAGTCATTGACCATTATTGATAACAATCTGGCAAATAATGCCCAAAAGCTGAAATCATCCAAGAAGCCAAGTGGTGGTACTCATTCGACTTCGATGAACGCGGCTGCTATTGTAAATTCACATTGCAATGAGGATAACGAGTTTATCATCACATTACCAACGAAACAAGTGTTGAGATTTGCCACACCAAAAGAAGTTCATAAAATCAGCGGTAAGTTTTTGGAAGAAAAGAAGGCATTCATTACGTGCTTCAATAAAATTAAAGAACTAAATTTGAATAATGACTTGCAGTTAATTAACGTCGAATATCAATCTGATTTTAAGAAATTGATTTTCTATTATTTTGCTGGGTTCAAAAGAATAGATTTCAGAGGCTTAATCAAGGAATTATTTAAAATCTATAAGACCAGAATTTGGCTATGCGCAGTATTACCTTTTGATGAGCCAGAGTTGTATGTTACTATGGATGAAGGAGAGAGCGTAAAGGGGCCAAGTAAGGAGATCAAAAATAACATTCCAAACGAATATGAGTTATCGAATGAGCAAATTTTAAATTTTTCAATTAACGAATTCCAGAACTTGGCAAATCCAAACTACTTTCATCTGGTTAATTTGCAGAACTTGATCAAGAACTTAACCAATGAAATTAAGGGAGATTTCTATGGATTCAACAATAAAAATGAAGAGATTACTTTTCCATCGGGATCGAATACTTCCAATCCACCTACTTCTAGTTCGTCGACCACTACCAATGCCACCAGTGGAGGTATTTTTGACCATTACGATACAAACGCTAGTTTTAGTCACAATTCGAATATTTTACCAAATTTCAATCCATTTGGCGATGACAAAAATCAATTTCAAATGAATAGACAATAGACTACTACGGCAGTTAAAAGTTTAATATCATCCGATTATAGACAGTTAAAATTATAGATCAGAAATTGTTCTGCGGGCAGTTTCACTCCTTAATGACTTTATGAAATTATTACTTATTTTCTGTTTTATATTTTATATATTTTGTTTATATATTTATTGCAATACTCGTGTGTAGGTAGTATGTAGTTGACTAGCCTATCGTATTTAATAAGGCCCAGTATTGAAAGTATCGAAGTGTTTATATATCACGTGATGTAAATATGGTTGAAAATGAAAATAACACGAATTATGGTGATATTATGATTAAGACCAAATAGTAAAAGATGATTAGATATATTAGAAGTGATGTATTCAAGAGATACCTCCCTGATTGGATCCTTGGTGCTGGTCTAACAATCTACTTTTTTGCTATTGCAGAGCATGCAAGGCCGTTTGCTAGGCAATTCAGTTTGTCAGATCACACGATTCAACACCCATTTGCTGTACAAGAAAGGGTGACCGGGATAGATTGCATATTGATATCATCTATTGGGCCTGTGATTGTGATGTTGTTGGTTATCGCGTTCAGCAGCAGAGGGCAGAAGTTTTCTCATGACCAAATGCATCTTCTCCAGATTTCCATTTTGGGTTTGTTCATGAGTTTGAGTATCAATGGTGTGTTCACCGATATTTTGAAGAACTGGGTTGCTAGACCACGTCCTGACTTTTTAGCCAGATGCGGTCCCAGAGCCGGTACCCTGCCTATTGAGTTGGTAGGCATCGACGTATGCACCGCTCCCTTAGGTGCTGCAGCTTTGGCAGACGGCATGAGATCTACCCCCTCTGGTCATTCATCGATATCGTTTTCTGGGTTGTTATATTTAACGTTGTGGTTGGTTGGCCAATTTCAACTTTTCAGCAGACATCAGCCTATCTTTAAAGTTTTAGTCTGTCTGATTCCGCTACTTATTGCATCATATATTGCCTTGAGTAGAACCCAGGATTACAGACACCATTTTACTGATATAATAATGGGGGGAATTATTGGTATCGGCTTTGCATTATCAATTTATCACAGATATTTCCCATCTGTATGGGACAAGAAGAGCAATCAGCCTCGAACAACCGAAGATGAGGGTATGATTTTACCAACATATAGTACTAATAGTTGATAGAATAACAAACCAATCTAGACTTTTGAGTTTTGTATCATTTATAACTTGTAGCCTCATATAATTATGGTAGTATGACGCATTTAGTTTCATATTGTTCCATGCGCAGAATCTGAAACATCATAAAAAAATGATTGCAAAAAAACTGATTTTCTGCAAAACATGTTTGAAACTAATTAAAAGACTCTTATCATATATATACATATGATACCCTATTAAAAATCCGTAAGATACAAGCAATCCTATTTATGTAATATGTTCGTCAAGATTATTGAAAGACAGGACTCTACCGATGAAAATTTAACTATCTTAATGACACTAACCTCTACGTTAACGGTCAGCAGTTTACCTGCCTCATTGATTCCAACTATGTCTACTACCCCAAAGAGTCGTTCCACTGCATCGGTATTAACCAAAACCATTACTAGCACTTCAAAATTTGAAAAGGCTACACGCATGCTGCAACGTCCCAAAACTCTATTATCAATACCAACGGCCCTAGTATCAAAAATTTCGGCGAAACCAGAAGTCACAAGTGATTTAGTACGCTCCACACAAACAACAGAGCCCTTGCATAGCAGCTTTAATAATATTTCAGGCGTTGCAAAAGATAATGGTCTGTTGAAATTGGGCCTTGCGGTGGGAATCCCGATAGCATTTATTTCAATACTAGTTGGTATCATTTTAACGTGGTACTACTTGAAAAAAAAAACTTTTCATAAGAGGAGACAAGGGCTATTATCATACAAGGGGGGATGCTTAGATCACAATGACGAAGAAAATCTAACTATGAACGAAACCAAAATGACTCTGAGTATTAATCTGGGGTCCACCGCATCTCAATTACGGAGTGGGACCCCACTACAAATACACATAGGACCTAATCAGCAAATAAGGAATTCGTCGGTCAAGAACTTCATAAACAGATTAAGCCGAACTGTCAATATAAGAAATATATATGATAATGATATGGAAACACTCAGTGAAAATAAGTCAGGTTTAATGTCACCTATCTTTTTAAAAAAGTTTAACCTACGGAAGTCTGTCTGCAGACCCTCCGAAGTTTACAATAGTGAAGAGAGGTTAAGGAGAACTAATGGTTTATTACGATCAGTAGATGCAGACTTTCTTTCTATTCCATATAATAATTCAAAATTGTCGCTTACTGAAAAGAGATATAAGAAACCACTTCCAAAGTTACCTCCAATTATAGATACTTATAAGTCTAAATCCCTTTATGATATGGAAAATGTTGTGACTCAAGTTCCACTTCCTTCTACTTCAGTTGATAATGGCAATTTTGATATATATAAAGTAATAAGGCCGTACATAAAAAATTTAGATGATGAAATCTCTATTAAATTAGGAGATAAGGTCAGAATATTAAAAGAGCATTCGGATGGATGGTGTTTCATTAAAATCATAAGAGGAACCGAAGACTCAAAGCGCACAAATTCTAACCAAGGTATCATTCCTAGGCTTTGCCTACAAAAAATTGATCAATAAATATACATATATTTTGTTCTCCATTTATTTAATACATTTAATATACATAAATTTACAGTCGATTCAATATCTTCTGGTTTGACCACCTTGGAACTGTGATTGATTTTGATTTGAATATGGTCCACGGCCCATTGTAGATGAAGAACCATCATTGGCATAATGCTGATATTGAGCAGGCGGCGCGTTGGCATTTGGATTTTGGAATGTTTGCCCCTGATGTTGGGGCTGGCTATTCAGTCTTGGAATATATCCATTCGAGTAATTGTGTTGTTGTTGAAATGGTATCTGATGCTGATTAGATTGGGTGCTTGATGAGGAAGGAAGATGAATACGATTGTTGTATGCTTGACCATGGCCTTGAGTCGGTTGCGCAGTATGCATACTTTGAACGCTTACTGATGGCGGGATACCATCATAATATTGCTGACGTGGAGGGAATCCATGTTGTTGCTGAGCTGAAGGGGCGCGGTATTGATTTGAAGGTGGTGCCTTCCTCGTGGGAACCCCTCTATGACCATGAGGCTGCTGAGGTTGAGGTTGAGATCGATGTTGATGTTGAGGTTGATGTTGAGGTTGATGTTGAGGTTGAGATCGAGGTTGAGGTTGATGTTGAGGTTGAGATCGAGGTTGAGGTTGATGTTGAGATTGAGATTGAGATTGAGGTTGTGGTTGGTATCCGAATTGCAACGACTGTGGATATTCTTGCTGCTGAGGTGGTGCTTGGGAAATTTTACTTCCTTGAGTTTGCGAAGCGAAGACATGTCTCCCCTTATGTGCATGTGGATTAAGTTGCGCTTGTACGTTACTTGGAAGAGGTGCTTGCTGGTATCCTTTGCTTGGCGCCAACGTTTGAGGTTGTGGTCCAGGGGCTAATGCCAGCCGTGATCCATAGGTATTTTGTGCCTGGTCCTGATAGTTTGGCTTATGATTTTGAGCGTAGTCGTTAGAATAATTAGACTGTTGTGTAGCATATTGATTATGGTGTTGTCTTTGATAAGAATCAGGCTGATTGATATCATCCTCTTTCGACTCATTGGAGTAAGGAGACGAATCGCCACTAGTGATATATGCTGTTTCTGCATGTATAGATAAGCGATCTCCTTTAGTCGACTGAGGAGTTGTTGAGCCCCGAGCTACACTGTTAATATTCTCAGGTAAGTTGTAAGACAATTTGGATTTCGTTAAATTCGTAGCTGGTTTTGCTTCATGGCGTGGTGGCACAGGAACATCAGCATCCGAATCCGAATCCGAATTCTGATCAGCTGGATAAGCGAAATTGTTAGTATTCGTAGTACCATCAACAACATTTTGCTTGAACTGTTCATTAAACTCTTGGTATTGAGTCATTGGGGATTTAACGGAAGAATAACTACTGTTTCTATCTTGATAGTGGGGCAAAGCTAAGCTATCATTCAAGTTAATTTGGGGTATTGTGCCAAGTTGTCTTGGAGTAGTTTCCTCCTCACTTTCTTCTTCACTAAATAAGTCATCATCATTCTTAGGATACACCCCACCATTAGCATCGTCATCAAAATTGAAATCACGAATAGCATCAGGTAATTCATCTTCATCAAAATTTTCGGCAGAACCATTTAATATTTGATTCCGATCGTTATGAAATTGATCTGATGGACTTTTAATAGTAGAGTATTTTTGATATATTTCTGCCAACTGAGTGGAGCGATGTCCATCACTATTGGTATGAGGTACACCACTATCTCCAGGTACTGTCAAAGAATTGTCTTCTAAGTCAGGATTGATGGTCAAGTTATTAACATTCTTAGAACTATTTGACGTCACAGACTTTTGCAGAGGTGGTGCTGGTGGCTGCTGAGATCTTTGGTTTTGAAATTGAGCTTGAACATCTTTGGGAGGAGGAGTAGGGTTTTTGCGTTCTGACAGCGTAGGACTATTTAAAGAACTTATAGCACCCACAACCCCTCTAGTACTGCCACATCCCTCATAACCTGTGCTTAACTTCCCTCTCATAATATTCTTTAAATTAGAAGACCATTCCTTCACATCCCAAGATAAATAGTCACCTCTTGAAGCTAACGGAATCAAATCAGCTAATTCAAGGTAGTGAACATGTGGTAAAGTTGGCAATCCAAACAATAAAGAATCGGGATCAAGCCTATCGGCCTTTAATCTCTTTGGTCTTCCATATAAACCAAACGAATCCAATAATGGAACCAAAAATCTAATGAGTGTATCAAAACCAGGCACAGACGAATGTTGTTCTGGCATTAAAAAAATAGACGTATTCTTGAAGTCTTCCTTTGAATGTTTGGAGATCTTCGTGGATAAAGAAGGGGATTTGAAATTGATAGATGCTTCAACTTTCAACATGGTGCTATGATCAATCAATAAATGGGACTGGGGATATGTAGCTGTTACGCTACTAGCACTTATTACTACTGCCATCAATTGCTTTTTCTTTTTCTGGTCTGATTCGTAAAACAAAATTCTACCTGGAGTGAAGCTTTTCTTCTTCAATACAGATGGTTCCACTACCGCATAGCATCTCTTCCATGCCATCCCAGAACCATATCTAATACTCACCCAGTCTTCATGGTCAAACCTCTTTTCTGCCAAAATGGTTCTAATATCAGATAACCTCGCACCTCTTGCCGATAACAATGCCCCCGTATAGGCCTCTTGCAACGACAGGTATTCATAGCTGGCCAACCTCAACGCCAAGTACCAATTTTGCAAATCCAGGTACGTCTTAAACTGCATTATATATCTGTTTTTCAATGTAGTCGACACAATAATCACATTATCTAAGTTTTTTTTGGCTGCCGGTAACGATCTCATTGCGTTGTACACCGAGTCAGTAAAATTGATATAATTTGGCTTCGACGACGTTTCTAACAATGCTTCTGGACTGTTTCTGAATGCCGCTAAGTGTGCCGCATCCCAATAAGCTAACTGGTTACCTGTCAAAATCCCATAAACCTCCTTCCACTCTCTGTCAGCGGGTTTTCCATCTCCATTCAAATCGTAGTAGAGCATAATTATACCTTCATGGTACCTTCTGTGTGATTGTGACGATAGCAAGGTAACGATCGGCACCAACTCTGGAGACAACCCATCGTAGGCCCCTTCTTCAGCTCCTTTTGAGTCTCGTTGCCTTTGTTCTCCCTGATTAGACTTCGGCTGTTGACTGAATCTCTTTTTTACACTGTTCATTTTATTTTGTGGTCGCCTATCCGACTATTTTGGTAAAATAAATGAATGAATCAATACACCGCTCCGTAACTAAACGCTATCGATGTTTTTGTGATTGTATCTTTGTAGAAACAAGTGAAGATCAACGTTTTCTTTAACCGCCGTTGATTTGATGTCTCGTTTGAAGTATTTCCAATTTAATGGGGCATTGTTATTGCGACACATCGCGACATTAATACGACACCTCACGACATTATTCCCATGTCGCGTTGTGTACAAAATTGCTTTATACGGTAAGTAAGAGTCTTGTGGGTTTATAAAAGTATCGATATCGGCATATACAATGTAAACGAAGACCTTAAAATGGATGCGGTTATGTATTGTGGCATTATCTATGAAAAAAATAATATAGGAGGAGTAATAGTTAGTGGTAATGCGTATTAGCAATGCACAAAAGAGAAGTCAAAATCTCATATTCAACAGATACTTATCTATGAGAGGGTATGAATACTGAAATACTGTAAATAATAGGGGTATGCGAGCGCAAGGTATGGATATGTACAAGGAGGGGTGAGGCTGATAAGAAGAATATATACTGAGAGTATCAATACGCAGATAAAATCGCGAAATGCATCGTTTGCAATATACGAGATGTCGTTAGCGTGTATTAAGTATAAAGTGGCGTAGGACGACCGTGAATATTTACTTAAAAGAAAAGAGGCTGGTGGTCAAAAGGGGCCCAAGGATAGGGTAATGAAACCGGCCTAGTTCTTGACGGCTCTGAGAAGCTCGAGACCCTGTAGCAACTCTCTTTCTGCGGTCTCGATATCTTCGTAGTTCAAGGCAGAAATTGCGAATTTGGCGTGCTTCTGAATTTTCGTAATCTGATCTGCCTTGTCAACCATCAAGGAAACGTTTTCCTTGGTTAAATGCTCGTGCTTGGAAGGCTCCTGTGATGGCCTAGCTGGTTTTGCCAGTGATGCGTGCACATCTTCCTTTGAATGGGGATGCGTGTCAGGTTGGCTATCTGGCTTTCCGGGAGGAAAAACATGTATGGAAGAAGACCTATTGATATGCGAAAGATCGTTATCAGGCAAAAACTTGGGTGCCCCAGGTAACTTTATATCCGCATCGTCATCATCTGGGGCAGTATGGGGAGCCCTTGGTAAGCTGAAATCTTCGTTGTCTGTATTATTGCTCTTTTCTTCAATACTTTTTCCATCTCCTTCGTTGGCTTCATCTGCATTCTTATCGGCCAGATCATCTTTAGCATCAAATGACTTAGGGGCAGGTGGCAAGCCTAAAGCATTATCATTTGTATCTTCTTCAATAAATTTAGGTGCACTAGGTAAATCACCCGTGCTTACGTCTGGCTGTGATGGACTGGATGTCTTAACGTCTGTATCTTTCTCGTCGTTTTTTATATTCTCCAACTCACGGTCCAATTCCGCCTCCAATCCGTCGTCCTTCATTGTAACTTCATCCTTCAATATCTTAGACAATTGAAACTTCAACAATTTAACCTTGCTTTTGTTTAATTCCTCGAAGCTAGCTGCATCTGTTGCTTTGCCTCCCGTCAACTTGGCATAGTCAAGTCCATCTCCTGCATTAGTAAAAACGCCGAGCAATGCCATAAAGTTCATCCCTGCCCTAAATTTGCTCACTAATTGTGCCTTAGTGGTCCCATCGTACATTTGCAAATCTCGAAGGCATTGGTTGAAAATCTGATACGCAAATGACATGACGGCGCTAAGCGAAAGACTCTTATCATTCAATACTTTATGTAACGATTCATCCTCTGTATTTTTGAGCTGCTCAGTTTCGTCCAATAGCAAAATTGTGAATCTTTCGACCTCTTTGTCCTGAGTATGAAGTTTATTAGTCAAGATATGTTCAAGAACATATATCTTACAGTAAAAACTTATTATAGGGTTAATTGACTCCAATTCAACAGACCTGGAAACAAAAGGCTTGACAGACTTATCACCCTTCAATGACTGAGGAATAGATTCTAGATTCACTTCGCTCATCCTAATATCAATCAATTACTCTATGCCTTCTTAACAGCCAGGAGTGCATCCTCTATGATATTTGATATTAACGGGTCTAAACTGTAAAATATCTCAAATATTTACAGGTTGGACCCAGATAGATCAAATCTGGGGCATTTAGACCTTGCAGGCTACAGCATTGCTACACGATAGTCTTCAGGGGTATGAAACCGTATGGATTATGTTAAATAAAGGACGCAAGTGTTGATGCTGTTGACCATCACTTGCAGTCGCCAAACTCTTATTATATACACTTATAACTCTGGCATTCTTAAAATCTCCTTTTCTTTGTTCTGGGCATCTTCCTGCAACAACTTCAAGATCTTGGAATCTCTCCATTTGTCAGGCAATGGGGTCACGTCATAGTTCTTGGTGGCCCAGTAGTAGATGTCCCAATCGGGTTCATCCAACAACTTGTCGTATTCATCCAATTCAGCTTCCGAAAAACCAGCTAAGTACCTCTTAGCAAAACGAGATAATAACAAGTCACTTTCCAAGATTCCTCTCTTACGAGATTGATACACCAACCTAGCCCTTTTGACATCTAAGCTTTCCCCGGTTCTTTGGATCGGTTCAATCTTCATAGTCAACTCAGCATTATAAGCCGGATTTTGGGGCTTTCCGTGGTTCAAAAATACCCTACAGGTAGAACTGAGGTTTCTCTTTGGTATATTCTTAAACATTTTAATCCTTTGACATCCAACGTCTTTCCTACTATTCTACTTCTATTGAATTACAAATCTTGTTGAATCCGTGCGAGGCACAAATTCCATCATTTTGTGTAACATATTTAGCACTCTTTGTTAGGTGTTAATGATACCGTTAGATTAGAATAGGTTGGAATTACAAACTAAGATTGATAGCAAGGGTTACTTGGCGTACATATATATAAGTGGATTCAGAATATTGATTTATTTGATTTTACGGACGAAATTGAGAAGCAATAATGGGTAAATCTGTATCAAAGTTGTCAAAAGATGATTTACAATCGCTTAAACAAGCAACGTATTTTGACAAGAGGGAGTTACAGCAATGGTATAAAGGGTTCCTAAGAGATTGTCCACTGGGACAATTGTCTGAAGAGGAGTTTTCAAAGGTTTTCAAACAATTTTTCCCATTCGGGGATCCCACAGATTATTGCCATTATTTATTTCGGGTTTTCGATGTTGATAATTCGAAGTACATCGACTTTAAGGAGTTCATAATTGCATTATCCATTACAAGCAGAGGATCGTTGGAGCAGAAGTTGAATTGGAGCTTCAAGCTTTATGATTACCGCAGGACTGGTCAGCTTACGTATGCAGATGTATTATCAGTAGTACGAGCTACGTATAAGATGATAGGTTCCATGGTGGCACTTCCTGAAGACGAAACAACGCCTGAACAGAGGACGGATAAGCTTTTCAGAGTTTTGAACAAAGACAAAGAGAGAGATACGATAAATAAAGACGACTTCAAGAAATTACTGAAGTTTGATCCATCAATTGTGAATGCATTAAACTCTTATGAAGGATTAGTATAGCCCTGGTCCTTCTATTTATTCTACTTCTAGTATCATCCTACTAAATAATCGCAAACGCTAATGCATGTATAATAGTACAATATCAATAAATAAACTTAAGTATTACTGCTGGCCCTCAACGGCCTCCAACAAGCCGTCCAATAGCTCGTCTACTTCGTTAATGTCGACACCTGTACAGAAACTAACCACTTTCTTGAATTTCGAAGTCAATTCGCTATAGTCAGACAAGTTGGCTAGATCTCTTTCTATCTTACTATTAATTTCCTGATAAGCTTTTATTCTAGCTTTCAATATGGGCAACGGTGGGAGTTGGCTCAATACCTCTTCTGTAGGTTTAATATCTTCATTATTTCCATTCTCTTTTAATTTTTCATAGATTGGCTTAATAATAAAAGGTTCATCGCTATCGAATTTTGTATTTTCGTCTTCATTTTCAACCTTTAAATCAGCTGGTATCTCTTTCTGAGCCAACTGCAACTTTTCAGAAATATTAGTCATCTGTAGCTTCAAATTATCTAGGTATGCTAATTTTTCAGATATTTTATTTGAAACAAACCTATTATTTGCAGTTACAATTGTTGAATCATGTAACGCTTGGTTCAAACTTTTTATTTGAGACTTCTTCGTCTTAATTATGTTATCGTATTCCAGATTTGTGTTTGCCAATAAATCTTGTATACTCTGAAATATTCTATTTGACGAGCTTGTCGAATATACTTTATTGGATTTAAGTTTTCCTTCATTAACATCATTTTCTTCGTCATCGGACTCCGGGTTCACGCCTAACTCCTGTTTTTTATGGAGAAGTCCCATACTTGTGTTTAGCAATTCAAAAATATAGCTATCCTGATGGGCGTCATTATAAGGTTGTGTGCTATGTTTTCTCTCAGCTAGAACATCCTTGACTATATCAAAATCTGCTGCCTTTACCCCAGTGTTATTGGCAATATTCACGTCAGCATTTAATTCAAGGAAAATATTGATGAACCATCTTGACTCATTCTCAGCAGCTATATGTAAACAGGTATTTCCATTCTCCTTGTCCTGTAAATTTATCACTGTGGTAGATAAAGTTTCCAAAGAATTTTGTTTCTTACCTTGTTCAGACGAAATGACCCATTCCAATATTTTACTCATATAAAGCTTACTAGCTTCTATGTTTTTGCTTGATTGGTATGCTAGATAATGTAAAAAAGACCAATCATTACTATCATATAACCACAAGTTTGGCCATAACCAACTACTTAGTAATTCTGCGAAGTTCCCTCTTTCCATTGAGTTTGTAACAGAGATTGCAGATATTAAGGGGGATTTTCCTGAAATTGTACCTCTAATTGGAGAACACAATCCTAATTTTATGAAAGCTGAAACTAAATCCAGGGATGCTAATGTTGAGGCAAAATGTAAAGCAGTTTTACCTTGCTGGTCTAGTGGAATGTCTGTCAAACCACGTAAGCTTTCTTGTTTATTTTGCAATACAGCTTGAAAAGATGATTGGATATCACTGTATAGTAATTCAGAACCGTCGTCTTTCTTGAAAATTTCGCCAAACTTCAGCTTAATATCCGATATTAACTCAGAAACTTCATTATCCGGAACCAAAGGAGGCAACGTATAAGGAGCGTGCCTGTTTTCCAGGACCGCCTTTCTAAGGATAAATTGTGAATCGGACTGGCTGTCGGTTCTGTCGCTTGGTAACTTTTGTTTCTTGCTTGGCGACCCAGTTAAGCTGGCGTCTTGTCCCTTTTCAGAAAAATCATCTACCAAGGGTCTCTTATTTGAACTTAAAGTAGGCAAGTCGTCATAATCATGCACGTCAATCAAAAACAACTTTTTGGCCAACTCATAAATATCAAACTTTAGAGCTAACGAGACTGCCTTATCATAAGGAATCCACAAGCCTCGCAAGTTACGGTCGCGATGGCCTCGCAAGTCATTAAACCGGGGAGCAGAGCTTCCTCCTGCTAGATACTGTGTGTTTGTGAGGATTTCGTTTTTCAAGAAGTTGTCTAGTTGTTTTTCGGAAAAGTGTCCAATTCTGACAAGAATTGAAAGTAGTTGTGAAATGTTGACATACGAGTCCTGAACACGTCTCAAAAGCACTATGGGGTCTCCCACCTTGGCCTGCCCATCTTGACCCTCGTTTCCCTGAATATATAAGTTCAATTGTATAACCTTTTCATCTGAGTAAACCGCAGAGTTGACTGTCATTGAACACGACGTGCCTAAGTGAGTATCACTCAATAGATGCTGAATAGAATTTGTTGTGGTATCACCAAAATTTAGCGGAGAATCCATTATATTTCAACTATTAAATCAGATTAAACCTAACTATGAATAAGGGCGGTGAAATACTAGTGTAACCGCTTGTTCAATATCTTCCCATTTAGGAATTGAGGAAAGGACGTGTACAACCTGCAAAATGATCTAACATGTAAAATGCATTTTTAAATGCTACTCATCTTATAGAATCACTTATGCATGTACCCTATATAGCAGTAATTATAATCTACAATGGATTATTCGAACAGAGTGAACTCAAAGAAGGGCTCTGGGGGTGTGGCAGATGTACAGGAAACGAAAGTCCATACTAAAAGACGCTTGAAAGAGTTGCTCACAACCCAAGTGTTAGATCTTGATAGTGACCCATATGTGTTTAGAAACCATCTAGGGCTTCTAGAATGCCGGTTGTGTCTCACTACTCACGTTAGTGAGTCCTCATATATATCACATATTGGTGGACGAAAGCATCAGATGAACCTCGAAAAGAGAAAGATACTAGACGAAAAATACTCCAAAAACCAGCAAGGCTCCAACGGTGCTGGTAACAATGCATCCATAATATCGATAAATAATACCCCGAAACGAAGCTGGACGAAGATAGGAAGGCCAGCGTTTAAAGTGACCAAGATAAGAGATACCGATACTTTGCAAATGGGGCTTCTTGTCAATGCTAAGTACCCCCACACAACCGTCGAAGAACCTTTTTTCAGAATCATGTCGTACTACGAGTTGTCAGAGAAATCGCAGAACATGGCAATGTCGTACATTCATAGAGAGTCTGAAGATAAGGATGATGTGGATCCCAATAAGTGGCAGTATCTTGTCATTACTGCTGAACCCTATGAGAATATTTGCATTGCGATTCCAAACGACAAAGAAATCGACAAGCCGTCGGTTTTGGGACAGCTCTCTAACACCTTCTGGTGGTATTGGGATGAGGACACGAAGGAATTCTTCTTGCAGTTATTGTATAAATAGTTATCATAAGTAAATCAAATAAAATAGTATTGGTACTGCATATGAACACTCGGACAAACCCCAGAGACATGGAAAATCCGCTTGTCTGATCTGAAATATTCTCTAATTTAGGGACATAGTTACTAACCAAGAGTTAAATAGAGAGCAGGTGGTCAAGTATGCAAAACGGAGATCAAGAATACCGTCATAATTTTCTTGTAAGGTGTGAAGAGGCTTGGAACCTAGTCAACAACTTTTTGAACGATTCGTTACCTCTGGGATTAGTTCCCGAAAGGCGAAAAAGTTACATATATGACCCTGTCAAGCGAGGAAATGTCAAGGAAAAGATTTTAACAAGTATGAATGTGTTATGCAAGGCCATAGAAGTGCATGGGTATGTATTTTTGTTCTTCCGAATAATTGCGATAGGACCTACTAACCTAATATAGACTCGAGGAAATTGCAATTTCGTACAATGGGGGAAAAGATTGCTTAGTTATGCTCATTTTGCTAATGGCGTCTATTCATAAGGAGTTTGCTAGTAAAGATGCTTCAAAACATTTGCCTATAGACTATAAACTTGATTCCATATACATAAATTCGGAGCTTCCATTTCCAGACTTATCAGACTTTATTAAGAGTTCAACTGCATACTATCACTTACATCCAATAATCATACAGAGTTCGCTCAAGGAAGGTTTTGATCAATATTTGAATAAAATCAACACTAAGGTTAAGTCAATCTTCGTGGGCATCCGCTATTCCGATCCGTATGGCTCAGAGTTGAAATATGAACAAGAAACGGACCATGATTGGCCTAAGTTTCTAAGGATTCACCCTATCTTACATTGGAAATATGAAGATATATGGGATTTCTTGATAGGATGTGATTTGGATTACTGTCACATGTATGACTTAGGTTATACTAGTCTTGGTGGTATTAATAATACAACACCAAACCCATACTTAAAGGTAGAAGGCGAAAGTAACACATATCTACCTGCTTATATGCTAGAAAAGAATGCCGATGAAAGAGAAAGATCGGGTAGAAAATCTAATCGTAGATAAATTATATTAGACTAAATTTAATAAACTTTCATAATTTACGGACTAACCGAAAAGGAACTTCCTTTTCTTTGACCGGATTTATTTGTTCCAGCACTATTTATCAATACTTGCTTAAAATAATCGTCAGATAATGGCCCAACTCCAATTTTACCCAATGCTTTCTCAGCACTTGTATGTCCAACGTTTATGGGTACATTTTGTTGTCTGTTTTGTTCCTGTAACTCTAAGTTCTTCAATTTCATAACCAATTCAACCTCTTTTCTATTATTTTCGTCAATCAAGTTCTGTAAGTATTGTAAGTATTCAACGGATTTAGTTAATATTTGCCCTTTATTTGGTTTGCCGTCTTTAGTACCTGAGTTCTTGACAGCGGCAGCAATAGCTGCATCATTCTCTGATTGTTGGGTTTGTTGTTGTTGGTTGGCTGGTGGAGGGTTCTCTTGGAAATATTCTGCAGGGATTAATGTCAATAATTCTTGTATCTTTTCATTAATATTATCTCTCCTTTTTCGTTCATTAACTTGTGGGTCATCTTTGTCGTCGTCGTTGTCACCTTCATCTTCGCTTGCGTTGTTGGATTTGATTGCAATTATTGAGTTTTTCCTGGATTGGGGTTTTGAGATTCCTCCATGCTGCTGGGTAGTATTTCCCTGGAATGATTGTGAGAGTTGTTTTTTGATATCCAATGACTTCGATGCCAACTTATCGGCTGATTCTGTCTTAATGTTTATGGTTGGGATATTCAATCCTTTATCTTTCGATTCTCCTTGTGGTGGAGAAAAAGACTCAGAACCTGAACCCGACACTGCTGAATTAGACCCAGATTGGGAATTTGACGTCAAGAACGAGTCTTTGAATCCCTTAAAGTCACTCATTATAATATATGACAACTGTATTCCAATGACTCTATTAATTAAAACTTATATGTAATAAGGAAAGATCTTTGTTTATCCTCATTATTGAACATTATTATTAGTTCGCTCGTTCATATTCGAAAATAGGAAATTGGAACCAATTTACAAATTATTAATTGGGATATATACAAGAAGTAATTACACGAAGTATTTATTATATATGTGACCGCTTCAATATGTTAGCCAAAGTGGTAAGTTTTCGTTCCAAGTTTTCTATTCTTTTGTCATCTTCTTTCGACCATATAGGAAGCTTTGAACAATTCAAAGAACTTTGGCCCATTTTCAAGCTGTGGTAATCAATAATTATTTGCTTAAGAATGTTGAATGTCTTTAAGTCGCCGGAGAATCCATTATTTAACATTTCTATGTAGATGATTTCAATGCCATACAAATTTGATTTTCCATAGAAGAGCCATTGAGCTCGCAATATTTCATTGTAAGTTTGCTGGTTGCAACACACAGTATACAAGTTTATGTCTTTCTTCAAGAAATTGAATAGTGTCATAGCTAACTGTCCATCATGGTACTTCATCGTGACGGTATTGAGAACTGCGTTGAATATTATTGGTAATGTGAAGACGTTTAATGGAGGGTTTGAAGGATTCTCTATTGATTGGGTAGAAATGAAATCAATAAACTTACTGTGTTTGTCCCCGAAGTTGGTGGTTCTTCTTAATAGCTTATCTAAGTATATATCCTCTAAAATGGATTTATCATCTTTTGATCTCCTAATTATTTCAAACCAATTTTGAAAGACAGTTCTCAAGTATTGTGTCAACAATGCCGATGAGTTAAGGTCTGGTGACATTTGAAGATAATCTATTGTGGGTTTCAATGCATCACTTGCTTTAGAGAACAATTCATCCTTCAATCTCCCAGAAACATTTGTCAATTTATATCTATTACTTGTTGATGATTTCAAAATATCATCAATTTGATTCTTAGAAATATTCACCGAATTCCTCAAGTTCTGTAGCAACTGTGATTGTTCATCTTGGTCAGATGGTCGAATATACGAATTAAATATATTCTGAAATAGTTCTTTTTCTTCTTCAATAACTTTCTTTTCATTGTTGTGGTTCTTGTCCCCGTCTAGAAAACTTATGTCAAAGATATTTTCATCATTCTTATCGACATCGACTAGATTAAATTCATCTGCTTCGTCCCTTTTCTTCAAAAGTCTCTCTTTAGTGATTTCACCGAGATTCTCGAATCCAGTCGTTTTCTTATTACCTTGAGAATCCTCATCCATTTTAAGGGAACTTAAGAGGTCGTTGAATTCATCACCAGTATCAGCGGTTCTTCCATCGGTAAGCTGACTGTCGTTGTGGTCGTTAATAAACTCATTCAAAATCTCAAATTCTGATTTTTCTTTGGCAGACGGATCAATATCTCTATTATCGGAACTCTCATCAACATAGGTATCTATATCTGCTAAAAGGCTTTCCTTCTCAAAAGGTTTTATGTTTTGATCATCCATTTTAGACGAGAAATTTCTATTTTTTGAAATTGGTTCATCCATTTCTGGTGTCTCTCTTGATTCATTGTATAGATCTGGAAATAGTTCATCAATGTTCAATGGGTCTGATTCATTTGAAAGATTCGACTTATTCTGATCAGTTTTCTCATTTGAGCTGAAACTCCTATAATTACATCCTAAATATAACGGTCCATGCAGTAGTATCTTTGGTTGTAGTACTCTGGATGTACGACATATACAGCGTAGCCTAAGCATCCTTAACCGTGTGTTCAGATGTAGTATGAAAGCAAGTGAAAATTATGCCAAAGGCCATTTTTTTACATGAAGAGACTTATGTGCACGCATTTTTTGCATTAATGTATTAAATAAATACTAGATAACATCGACACTATAGAAACCAGTTCTATTCTATCCCATTGCCATTTATATCAGGTTGTCCATTTAAGGTCAATTCAGCTTCAGTTTGTTGATTAATTAGTAAATAGTGACCTTCGTGTTCATTGATCGTTATAAGTTTCAAGTTATCGCCATTGTCACCAACGATTCTTTGGAAATCTGGGTGTTCAATATTCCAACCGTCACCCAAACGGCTACATAAATAGCTAGCTGTATCATCGCAATAACCAAGAATACTAACATCAAAATTGCAATGATCAATAGGATCTCGATTAATCAACACTTGAGGAATTCCTTGGGGAATTCTTTCGACGATATCCGCTACTGGTGAAACTTTCAAGGATGTACCAATACTAATTAGTAAGTCACATTCCACTAAGTCCTGTCTTATAGTGCTATGAAATTTTGCAGGCAACGGCTCACCAAAGAAGGTGATGTCAGGCTTCATGACCCCGTAGCTTTCGGGGACATATGCGTCCTTGTTTAGTAACACCTTTCTGGACTTGGAACACTTGGGACAATACGGTATCTCTTGGGCTCTAATCTGCGGATAAATTTTCTCTCCTTGTACCTGATATTTACAAGTTACACATGATGCAGTAGCAAAAGAGCCATGACATTGAATCAAGTTTTCTGGTTTGATTCCGACATTGCTTTCTAAGTTATCAATATTCTGAGTATAATTCCTAAGTAGTTTTCCTTTGCTTTGTAAAAGTTTAATAAATGCATGTAATGGCGTGTACGAGTTCTCGGGTGGTAGAATCATATGTGCTATCAGATAGAAGATGCTAGGATCACTATGGAAAAAATCCAAGTCAAAAACTTCCTGTGGATCCGTTAATCCTAAATGCTCCAACTTAGCATAGAATCCCTTTGACGATCTGAAATCAGGAATACCCAAACTGGTTGAAATACCAGCACCAGTAACTACCAATATTTTTTCTGCATTCTTTATTTTTTCTAATACATGATCCACGTTATAGAAATTCTCTAGTCTTGTTCTCATCGAATTAACCTTTTTCATAGCACTATGCAATAGTTTAATAAGACCTATTAACCTGTCTCCATCATTAAACACAGGAATGTCCCTTGGATAAAACCCTAATTTTTTTATCAACCGCAATAAGTCCAGACTGGAGGCAATAGTAGGTAAATACTTGTCTAAAAATTCCATTGTTCCGTGGTCCTTCAAGTACTTTCTAGTTTCAGAGATAACTTTTCTCGTAACTTCATAATTCTCCTTGTTTTCACCCTTTTCTTCAGTAGAGTCGCATTCAGAGATAGCATCTAAATCACTCGAGTTTGATCCGCTAGACGTGCTTACCAGTTCGCTAGCTACCAGTGCCGAACTACTCTCTAATTTAGCTCCTGTATCTCCTGCACCAGCCAAAGAGTATGCACCACTAATATTTGCACTCAGGCTATTATCACTCCCCAGGTCACTGGTGCTCTTCGTGCTACTTTGGAAACCGTTGCCGTCGCCCACTTCGCTGTCCGATGAACTATTCATGAATGCCTTCACAACATTAGTGCGAGCTTCACCATTTGACGAGATCTTAAACTTTTTTCGGGGTGGTGCATCATATCCAGTCAGTATAGTACCAGAATTTTCCCGTTCTGATTCCGAGTCGATTAGGACAATATCATTTCTATTATTGGGAACAGTGGACATATGAAACACTTGGTAATATTTTATCCAAAATTATGACCTATTCTGCTGAAATTTACCGAACGACGAGTACCGTAGCTAAAAAAAAAAACCTTCTTGGCTTAGCTTGTAAGTATGTAGGGGACTTGCTAGGTGAAACTTCACAACTAGTGACTATTGATATGAAACAATTCTTGCACCACATCATCGTCGCATCGGCATAGCGCGTTGGTGAGAACTTCCGGTCACGTGCCTCTCTACCATCTGGTCGACTTTTTGGCAAGCAAGGACACCTAGGACCACGAAACTGTATTGCAGAGTCTGTAGGGATAGTTGGGCGGCCTGTGCTTCAATGACACGGGCTCTCGATTTCTCCTGTGATTTAGCTTCATCGCAACGCAGGGCTGTCCATATCTCTGGTTATGGATACTTTTCATTATAGCCTTGTATGAGTGCCCGTATTAGTTAGTCTAGTACTATGTTTGCATCTGTATTGACCTTCGGGGTTATTAGGTATATTAAATTAGAACTATATCAAATTAGAACTTATATCAAAATAGAACGATAATCTATTCTATAGTTTGAATTTTCGCAGCATTTTCGTAATAATACTGCAAAATGCAAAATTTCGCTACTTACTACAATAACACCACTAACAAAGTTATCAAGCGACACTTCTTAGACGTAGAAGGATACCACCTTACGTTCCGATACAGACACCCTTAACCTGTTCCCATAATGCTATTCGGAAAATTGCTTACATAATCATTTCGGTGCAACAGCCCCATCACAGTCGTTGCGGGCTCTCTGCAGCTCGCCTTTCGCTACCTACTATAGCTAGGTAACAGAAACTACATGGGTAGCAGTATAGTCATGTTAGACACTTATTTGGTGTCGTAAATATGGATCGGTGCAAAATTGCCATAAGCGCGTGCTTACTGCTTGCCGATGCGTAGTGGGGTACTGATGTCGCTACCGCACATCCAGGTACACATTGACCAGAGAGCTACAGATGTATCTATGATGTTTGCTTGTCAATCTAGAGACATACACATGCACAGAGCCGAGTGGGGCATGTGCTGCTCCCTTGTATGAACATTGATAAGGTAGCCGTAGCATAAAAAAGCACTTCGTACGCGATTGCGACAAATGATTGTGCCACGTATAGCGAAGAACTCGACACTATAAATGTGAAAACTGGCGATTTTTCAGCAAAAAAATACTCTTCCTAAAAATTGATCAATTCAAGAAATTAGCCGAATCGATTGTCGTAAAACATGTTAGATTCCGTTGAATTCATCGATACTCCTAAATTTGGACCAATTCCTCCAGCATCGGATAAATGTGGTCTTAAGACTACCGATTCACCAAGTATCAAGAATGCACCATTGCCAGCAGACGGACCAGGATCTAAGCAATTCAACAATTACGCCATGTTTGGGCTCGTTGCTTTAGTCCCATACTTTGTTGCTAGAAAGTTGGGCGGTGGATTCAAGACCTGGTTATTTTTCACGTTGATTACTTGTTTGCCAATCATGATGGCATACTGGACCATTTTGTCAAGTTACTCTCCAAGACTTAACGAAAGAGTCAAATACCCTAACAGACCAATTTCTGAATACTTAGAATTCCACACCGAAGAATTGAAGGCCAAATACATCAGCTCCAACGGTGGTAAGGGTACCAAGATCCCACTTGAAACATTCCAAGAATTGTACTTTGACGGTAAGGTCAGCTTCAAGGGTGACTGTTTGGATGTGTTAGAATACAAGCATGACTGGGCTTCTTTCCGTTTCACCTTGTCTTTGTTTAGATTTTTCTTGTTGGGAATGATTCCTGAAGTGATCATGCACTCTAAGTCGCAAGATGAAGAACAAGTGAGAGACCATTACGACAGAGGTGATGACTTTTACACCTGGTTCTTAGGACCAAGAATGATCTACACCTCTGGTGTCATTAGTGATATTGAACGTGAAGAAACCTTAGAAGAAATTCAAGACAACAAATTGCACGTTGTTGCCGACAAGATCCAAATCAAGGAAGATGACCACGTCTTAGATCTCGGTTGTGGATGGGGTACCTGGACCACCTTTGCTTCTTACAAATATGGCGCCAATGTCACCGGTGTCACTTTAGGTAAGAACCAAACCAAGTGGGGTACTGAATTGTTAACGAAATACGGTGTGTCCGACTCCCAATCTAGAATTGCTTGTGTCGATTACCGTGATTCTCCTAAGTCTAAGAAGGCCAATGGTAAATATGACAAGATCACCTGTCTTGAGATGGCTGAGCATGTTGGTATTAGAAGATTTGGTACCTTCTTGAATCAAGTTTATGAATCTTTGGAAGATGATGGTGTTTTCTTCTTGCAGTATGCTGGTTTGCGTAAGAGCTGGCAATACGAAGATTTGATCTGGGGTTTGTTCATGAACAAGTACATTTTCCCTGGTGCTGATGCGCTGACTCCATTAGGCTTCGTCACAAATGCCTTGGAATCTGCCGGTTTCGAAATTGTTTCCATTGACAACATTGGTGTCCACTACTCTGGTACCTTGTGGAGATGGTACCGTAACTGGATCGGTAACAAGGAAAAGGTTGTCAACAAGTACGGTATCAGATGGTACAGAATTTGGGAATTCTTCTTAGCTTCGTCTACCATTGTCTCCAGACAAGGTTCTGCTACCTGTTTCCAAATCGTGTTGAGAAAGAACTTGAACTCCTACCACAGAGTCAACTACATCCCTGCCCAAAAGGGCGTATTAGGTCCTTTGGCCAAGGGTTCTAAGTGGGCTAAGAACTGAGTCGCTGCTGTTCCTGCCTTATACTACACACTAGACCGCCACTATATCTAGCTCCACAATATATATGCTGCAAAATGAATATATGTACCAATGTGCTGCATCTTGCCCACACTCGTAGCCACTAGTGCTGATCTCCAGCCAATGACTGATGCGAAGCATCATCTTCGCAGTTACGCACACTGTAAGTCCGGCGAGATTGCGCGCCGGGGCCGGCTCGGCTCCGGCATCATATCTAGTTTATCTTCTACTTTGTAATCTTACATGGGGCCTATCGCCCTCTCTAGTGATATCTTCCTCCCTGATAGCGTCTACCTTAGATGGGTCCCGAGTCTTAAGTAGGCGAGTTTTAAGTAGACGGCCCATATATTCTACCGTTCTTGTTCTCGTTCTCTTTGATAATGTTCTTGTCGGCCCACTAAGCAGCATTTACTGAGGTCGTGCGCCACCTCATGCTCTTATTCTGTCCAGCGGATACCCTCACTTACCCTCGGCAATCACCTTGATTATACAGTCTTCCATTTGCCCGGTCCCGGACTTATTACCGGCTGCCATTATCTTGTACCTTAGCAGTGCGATCATAGTACATTTTGCGTTATAAGCGCGGACTACACTAGTGTTATCGCATTCGGAGTCATGTTGACTCAAAATCGACTCTGATTTCTCGCCTACTTCCGCTGGAACGAGCGCTAAGTTGCTGATAAATTTCAATATCTGGGGTACTATATAATAATCGTTTGTTCAAGCACCGGAGTATAAATAGCATGCGGAATCTCCCACTTTTATTTGTACTATTTTCATTCATTAATTATATCTTATACAATTATAACTGTTAAAGAGTAAAATAATAGTATAATAATTAGCACACTATAAGCATGTCTACACCATTCCCAAAAACCGCTGATAAGTTAAAGGGTGTTGAAATTTTGGCCCCTATTCCAGACAGAGCTAGACACATTTACAATGCCGAAGCTCTCGGATTAGTCGCTACTTTACACCGTGCATTCCAGCCAACCAGAAAGCAGTTGTTGGCCAACAGAAAGGCGCAACAAGCTAAGAGAGACAGAGGAGAATTGCCAGACTTCTTGCCAGAAACTGAGCACATTAGAAACGATCCTACATGGACTGGACCACCATTGGCTAGAGGCTTGGAAGACAGAAGAGTCGAAATCACTGGACCAGTTGACAGAAAGATGGTTATCAATGCATTGAACTCGCAGGTTGCTACTTACATGGCTGATTTTGAAGATTCGTTGACACCAGCATGGGCCAACTTGGTCGACGGTCAAGTCAACCTTTACGACGGTGTCAGAAAGAACATCAGTTTCGAGCAGAATGGCAAGAAGTACGCTTTGAACACCGACCCAAAGAGACACATTCCTACCTTGATTGTCAGACCTAGAGGATGGCACTTGGATGAAAAGCACGTCCTTGTTGACGGCGAACCAGTCTCTGGTGGTATTTTCGATTTCGCTATCTACTTCTACAACAACGCCAAGGAAACCCTTGCTCAAGGCTTCGGTCCTTACTTCTACTTGCCAAAGATGGAGCACCACTTGGAAGCCAAGTTATGGAACGATATTTTCAACCACTCTCAAGATTACATTGGTATGAGAAGAGGTACCATCAGAGGTTCTGTTTTAATTGAAACCTTACCAGCTGCGTTCCAAATGGACGAAATTATTTACCAATTGAGACAACACATTGGTGGTTTGAACTGTGGTAGATGGGATTACATTTTCTCTTACATTAAGTCGTTAAGAAACCACCCAGAATTTATCTTGCCAGAAAGATCTCAAGTTACTATGTCCGCTCCATTCATGTCTTCTTACGTCAAGTTATTGGTCCACACCTGTCACAAGAGACAAGTTCACGCTTTAGGTGGTATGGCTGCTCAAATTCCTATCAAGGATGACAAGCAAAGAAACCAAGCTGCTTTAGAAAACGTTGCTAAGGATAAGTTGAGAGAAGTCACAGCTGGTTGTGACTCCTGTTGGGTTGCGCACCCTGCTTTGGTCCCAGTTGTATTGAAGGTTTTCAACGAACACATGAAGGGTCCAAACCAAATTAACGTTCCACCAAAGGTTCCATACACTCCAGTCACCGCTAGAGACTTGTTGAGTCCATACGTTCCTGATGCCAAGATTACAGAACAAGGTATCAGAACCAACATCATTATTGGTTTATCATACATTGAAGCTTGGTTAAGAAACATTGGTTGTGTTCCAATCAACTACTTGATGGAAGATGCTGCTACCGCCGAAGTTTCCAGAACCCAAATCTGGCAATGGGTTACCCATGGTAGTAAGACCGACGAAGGTAAGACCATCACCAAGGACTACGTTAACAAATTATTGCAAGAAGAAGCCAGTAAGTTATCGAAGAACGGTAAGCCAGGTAACAAGTTTTCTCAAGCTTTAGCATACTTCAAGCCAGAATGTCTTGCTGAGAAATACTCTGACTTCGTTACTACTTTGATTTACGACGATGTCACCACCATTGGTAGACCAACTGCTGCTGAAAAATTGTAAGTTTACTTGTGATAAACTATTTATTGG
Source organism: Debaryomyces nepalensis (assembly GCA_030583445.1). Classification (NCBI taxonomy): domain Eukaryota; kingdom Fungi; phylum Ascomycota; class Pichiomycetes; order Serinales; family Debaryomycetaceae; genus Debaryomyces; species Debaryomyces nepalensis. The sequence continues at coordinate 185,926 of JAJMIM010000002.1, read as the reverse complement.
GTTTTTGACAAATCCGCTATTTATTGTTTTTAATGAATAAATGAACTTTTAAATTACATATGTTAGATACTATTGTATATTCAATTGACAATACTATGAGTATAGATGTAGATGTCACACGATGGGGAATAACGACGTACAAATTTTACGTTGCTCCCACAAATTATTTGTAAATCGCGTACATCTCAAAAAATTGTGGAAAAGCTTACTGAATAGTATACATACATATAACCTAGAATAGACATCATGATAACCAATAAGAAAGTAAGACTTGTTGCTATTTCGGTAGTTCTGATATTGTTTATAATCCTATTCTTTAGAACCAGCTCCAAGGCAGAGATACGTCCTGAAACATTAGATAATGATACCAAAGCCCAAACATTACTTACTTCCAACAACCTAATTGATTCTAAGAATGACGATAAGGTTGATGCAGCTATAAACAACGAGATATCAAAACTTAATAACGACGAAGACGAAAATGATACTACTGGTGATTCAAAGGAAGCTTCGAAACCTAAGACCGAATCGACAGAAGAATTTAACGTAGCACAAGCATTGTTAGAGATCAGAGCCATGTCTCCTATGGTTATATTTTCGAAGACATACTGTCCATATTCCAAGAAACTAAAGCAATTGTTGCGTGACAATTATCAAATAACTCCCGAACCAACGATCGTGGAACTTGATAAACATGAACACGGTCAAAACTTGCAAGAATACTTAGGCGAAACAACGGGACGTAGAACCGTTCCTAATGTGTTAGTAGGGTCGTCACTTGAAAGCAGAGGAGGATGTGATGATATCGTCAAGTTGCACGAGGAAGGCATGTTACAGAACCTCTTGAACGAATGGGGATCCAAGAAGCTTGCTGTGAAGAAAATCGAAGCCCCTTCTAATAGTTAGATTTATTGAATAGGCATTTTACAGACAACATATTACTAATGTATATATATTTAATACATTTACAATTTAATAACTAATGTAACATTAAAAGAAACCCTTATAAACAAATGTTTAATATAAACTTGGGATTACAAGCTTATTTAAAATTTAGTAAATTGCTTAGATTTAGACTTGGAGACGGCGACCTTCAAGACGTTGAATCTAACGGTCTTGGAGATTGGTCTACATTGACCAACAACGACAACATCACCTTCTTGGACACGGAAAGCTGGGGAAACGTGAGCAGCCAAGTTCTTGTGTCTCTTTTCGTATCTGTTATATTTTGGAACGTAGTGCAAGTAGTCTCTTCTGATGATGATGGTTCTGTGCATCTTGGTGGAGACAACAGTACCGGTCAAAATCTTACCTCTGATGGAAACAGCACCGACGAATGGACACTTCTTGTCAATGTAGGTACCTTCAACAGCGGCCTTTGGGGTCTTGAATCCTAAACCAACATCCTTAAACCATCTCTTGGTCTTTCTGTTGGCCTTGGCCTTTGGGTTGGTAAAGATATGTGGTTGCTATAGTCAGTTAGTATTGAGTTCAAAAAATTTTTTCAGCTTCCCAGATTCATCCATGCATCAAATATCATCCTATGCTCTCTACTATTCACTTTCAAACATACTTCTTCTAGTATTCTGCTGCTAACGAAGACTCTAGTAATATTCTTAGTTTTTTTCAGGTCCTTCATGGCCCCTGTCTCTGTATATTGATTTTCTGTTCCACTATTAATGTATCTCTATCGCCTCTATCACTGTTTGTCTCTGGTTTGCATTTCACCTCAATATTCGTCGATTTTTACATTTAAGTCCCATATGTCAAATTTTTACTTTTGATTCAATTTAATGCATGGTTGTTCCTTCAGAAACATCTTAACTATATGATACGAACCTTTTGGAAAGCTCTTTCAGATTGAACGGTCAATTCAGTAGCCATCTTGTCTTGATTATTATGCTAAATTAAAAGATCCTATTCTGAAAATTTTTTATTAGTTTGAAAAATTATCCGTATACTCAGTCGCACTGTGAGAGGAAGCCTGCGAGTTTGTTAGCGGGCGAGTGAAAATTACACAAAACAAAGGTCGTGACTTGTCAAAAATACTTTTTGTCGCCGAGATCCATCGAGGGCGAGAGCCCTAACCTACGAGCCGAGGATTACGGCAGTCATAGATGTATCAGGTTACGTCTAGTTACTGCCGCAAAGGGAAGTCTACGATATTAGTATCCGATACAGGACACGGTTGCATATATTACTGTATAAGGAAGTCTAGGGACAGGACTGTTGTTTGTGTTTATGATATGGAAACGCTTATAGACTATGGGCCAAGATTAATGGAAATCAAGTACTTTTACAAGTGACACAAGATAGAGCCACCGAAGATCAATCAGAAGGGGCGGACATACGATGAGCGCGAGCAATGGGTCCAAATACAAGTTCAACCGATTCAGAAGGATTCCATCGCAGCATTCTGCGGACCAGACATACTTGAACCCCAATGAATCGCTTAACCAGAATACCACACGAACAGTGTCGTCAGGATCGACATCGATACTAAGCACCCCAAGTAACAATATTAGGAGGATCCAGCAGCAGAAACAGCACCAAATTCCCCAGGGGACACTGAAAGAACCAAAAGAAAGAGAGACAAAAGCTAAGCGACCACCGGTGATGACCCGGCCCAGTAATGTAAAGAACAAATTGTTGAACCTACAGTCACTGAAGAAATATATGACGGATGAAAAAGGGGCGTATGGGGCTGGAAAACAAGCATTTTCTATTCGAAAACCGATTGACATGGATGGGTACGACTACTCGGTATTCACAAGCTATACTGGTGACATTGACACACAGGACGATGACTACTTGCGGCCGGCCGTGAAAGAGTCACAGATCAAGGCGTGGGAGTTCGCAGAGAAGATCACCAATAACTTAATATTCAACAACCTGTCGAGCGAGAGCGAAGATGACGATGCAGACAACGAGTCGAAGGACACCAAGGAACCCAGGCGCAGAAACAACGAAATCATTCAATCACTCCCTGGGTATACCAAGGGCGAGCTAGCGATTATACAGGCGCGGTATAACGACAGGAAGAAACAGGGACCCAATACAGCCAGCTTTGGCGATGAAGAGGAAAAACAGTTGCTCTGGGATTATAGAAAGCGCCAGCAAGCGACACAGGAGCGCCTTTTCAGCCAACACCTGTCGCTTTCCAACAAGCGCAAGATCCAGCTTGCGCAGAAGAAGGATCTACTACACAAGATGTTTGGGTACACGAATAATATAAACCAAGAGTATGCCACGAACAACACACCGTACTCTGCCATTGACAATGCCGCCAACTCACTGAAGGCATTCCACGAGGATAAAGAGGAGATTGGCCTGCTTATAGACGAAGATAGACTTTACCACCAACTATTGCATGACACCAAAACGCACTTGACCAATCTCCAGAACAATCGATTAGGCATTAATGACCGCAAGCTGAAAAAAGAGATTGCTGACTTTGATTATGAAAAGTTCCAGAGTGTGACAGCCTACAAGCTTGATCATTTGTATGACCAATTCTTTGCCTATTACAACAGCTCGAGGCCTATGGATGTAGAAGATGTTGACGAGGTGTCGGAGGAATTGTACAATTTTACGATTTCTTTTTTAAGAAGATGCATTAAGGACACAAATGATTTTGATGAGGTTATGTAGGGTTTATAGAACACGATGATTACAAATAACGACAAATATAATAACGACTTTTGATGATTACATATCAAAATAGAAATAGACCGGTCTTTCAGTAGCAATAGAACGTGACTTTTGACAAGTCGCAGTGTATAAAGACAAAACCCAGTTTCGGTACTGGAAATTAATAAGCAGTAGATGAATATGTTTAAACATTCTTCTAACCAATTGTTTAAACAATCTTCTATCCGTTTACAAACAATTAATAGACATCTTTCATCTAGTATGGCTCCTTTACAAGCAACGAAAAATTACGATTATTTAGTCATTGGTGGTGGATCTGGTGGTGTCGCATCAGCTCGTAGAGCGGCTTCTTACGGGGCTAAAGTGTTGCTTATTGAACTGAAATTTAATAAAATGGGTGGTACTTGTGTCAATGTCGGGTGTGTTCCTAAAAAGGTTATGTGGTATGCTGGTGATTTAGCTGAAAAGAAGCACCACTTGAAATCATACGGGTTATCTACAACAGACGATAAAGTCAAATACGGAGATTTCCAATGGTCATTGATCAAGGAAAAGAGAGATGCATATGTCAAGAGACTAAATGGAATTTACGAAAGGAATTTGAAGAACGAGGGTGTTGATTACATATACGGATTTGGACAGTTTGCAAACTCAAACGGTGATGTTGAAGTTACTTTAACAGGAGATCAAGAATTGCCATTCTTGGAAGAGAACAAGACTTATAAAAAGGATGAAAAGTTGGTTTTCACTGCTAGCAAAACATTGATTGCAACAGGAGGGTATGCTATCAATCCTCCAAATGTCGAGGGCCATGAATTGGGTATTACGTCTGACGGCTTTTTTGAATTAAGCAAGCAACCAAGATCTGTTGCCGTTGTTGGAGCTGGATACATTGGTGTAGAATTATCTGGTATTTTCAAGGCTGTTGGATCAGAAACTCATTTGGTTATCAGAGGTGATACTGTATTGAGATCTTTCGATGAGTCCATCCAAAGTTCAATTACTGATTATTACACTGATAAGTTAGGCGTCAATGTTATTAAGCAATCTGGTAGTGTCACCAAGATTGAAAAAGCTGACGGCGACAAGAAGAAAGTTACTTTGGGTAATGGCCAAGTGCTTGAAGTGGATGAACTTGTGTGGACCATGGGTAGAAAGTCTTTGATTAATATCGGGTTAGACAAGGTAGGTGTTAAGTTGAACGATAAGGAGCAAATCGATGTTGATGAATACCAACGCACCAATAACCCAAATATCTTCTCTTTGGGTGACGTTGTTGGAAAGGTTGAGTTGACCCCTGTTGCCATTGCTGCGGGCCGTAAATTATCTAATAGATTATTCTCTGGTGATAAGGCTTTTGAAAACGACCACTTGGACTACTCTAATATTCCATCTGTCATTTTCAGTCACCCAGAAGCTGGCTCGATTGGATTATCATGCAAGGAAGCTAAAGAAAAATATGGAGAAGATCAAATCAAGATATACAAGTCCAAATTCAATGCCATGTATTACGCTATGATGGATGATGACTCCTTGAAATCTCCAACCTCATATAAGATAGTATGTGCTGGTAAAGACGAAAAGGTGGTTGGTCTCCATATTGTGGGTGATTCTAGTGCGGAAATATTACAAGGATTTGGTGTTGCTATCAAGATGGGTGCTACAAAGAAAGACTTCGATAATTGCGTGGCCATTCATCCTACTTCTGCCGAAGAGTTGGTTACGATGAAATAGATCTTTATTTTGAGTTTATAACTACTTTTTGTATCAGTTAAAATTTGTTAAATTATATTAAATAATCCTATATTATCTTATATTATCTTACATGATGATTTTGTAGCCGTTGTATTGTCTCGTTAATTTAATTAGGGAGCTCCATTAATGCTTGACTCTCTTGGGTGGTGGGCCCCTAACAGGCGGTTTTGGCTTATCGCCTGGTTTCATGAAAAACATTGGTGCATTCTTTAAAATATCCGGCACCATAATATATCTAATCATGGATCCTCTAACAAATACTTGGTTCATATATGATGTGCTTCCTGTCCTTCCTTTTGTTATTGTTACATCATAAAGAGATAAATTCATATTGTCTTCATTTTCAAGCAATTTTCCACGGTATGTATCTCCTGTACTTAATTCTAACGATATTATATGACCTTGAGCTTCATTCAAGAGTTTGACAGGAATACCAGCTGACATTGCTTAGTTTATCTGTGTATTTTAGTACCGTTCTTTGATTATTTTCATTATGAAATAGTATTCATAAAAAATCGCACATCGCACACAATATGTAATCTAAGATAGTTGGATTAAAAGTAGCTAATAAGCAATTATAAATCTAATTGGGTAATTTTGTTCGCTTGTCATCGGAATAGTAATATTTTGAGCTAGAATGTATGGAAGATGGTCGATGGAAACTCTACTCTGAAGCAACAAAGACAAAGAAAGAGAGTGCCTGTTTCATGTCTTATTTGCAAAAGGCGAAAAGTGAAATGTGATAAGGTCAAACCAGCTTGTGGTGGATGTATAAAGAATGGGGTTCCTCATTTGTGTGAATACATCGAACCAGCCTGGTCCGGTAACTCAGACGGTGCAAAGAGTGGTGGCACCATAAGCAAAGGCAATGACAAGCTGGCTGAGGAAGTTGAAAAATTGAAAGCTCAAAAAGAAAGAACCATTAACGAACAACGGAAAGAAATAGAAGACTTGAAACGTAAACTTGCGGTTTCACAGCAACTTTCGCCTAAGGGTGATAATTCGGGACGAGATCAACATATAACGATTTTGGCAAAATTGAACATATTAAATGCAAAAGCTACGATGGAAGTGAGTAACGATGTGTCTTACACCGTAGAATGTACATCTCTGGACAAAAGGGAAAAGTATTTTGATATATATTCTTGGCTCAATATAATTAAATTAGATCCGCATCTAACTGCCCTATGGTATAAAATCACGAACTTGCAGAAGATTTATCATTTATATAAGATGAATATGATGAATTCAAGTGCAAGTGGAGATCTGAACTCCCTTGGAACCACCTCGTGGGCGAAAAGAGGTTCAAATCAGATTAATGAAGTTGATTTTACTCACTCCTTGGTGCCAGCAGGGAAAGCACAAATTGGACACCTGAAATGCCCAGTTGTGGAATGTGATATTAATTTTATAACCGAGAGACCTTCTACTCCCATCCCAATAAAAGTAGAGGGTAGCTCGGCTATTAAACTTCAATCTCATTCAGAGCCAAAGTATGAAAAGTTTATTCAAGAATATGAAGAGATATCATACCATAGCAGGATATTATTTAAAAAGATACAAAATGTTTGGAATTCCACATTGAATTTGCTAAGGGGTAATGAAATGATGAATTTTGACCAGCTACAATATTTGCTAGACTTTTATTTTAATAATAAGGTATACAATACTGAATCCAGAAAAACCCTCTGTTTTTTTAAATCCGAAATCAGCAACATTGTCAAGAAGAATGGAGATTCGGTTAGTTTAAATTTTGAAATTGGAATGTCTCAAAGTGATAAAGATAAGTATTTCAAACTTTCTATAAAAGGCGTTTATTTATGCATGCTTTCATTAATACTTGAAGAGTCGTTGGATATAATTAGAATGGAGGCAGATTTGGATATTACAAAGGGCCACCTTGAAGGATTTCAATCCTTGTTTCCTATGGAATTGCTATACTTGGGTCTTGGGTACAAATCGAATAACGTATTGCTTGTCACTCTGCAATATTTGCTGCATATTTCTGAAGAAAAAATACTCGATAGGAAAATGTCAAATTCTTTGAGTTTTGTTGCCGCTTGTACTACTTTTCTTAATCGAGGGGTAGTGAACTATATGAAACAAAACATACCTTTAGATTGTAACATGGAGTTTCAATCCATATTTATACAAGTAATGTCTTGTATATTTTCTAAAGAAAGTCATTTGAAAATTTGGAGAAATCCTCAGGATATATTACTTACAAATGCCCAGTCCAAACACCGAGTGGAAGATTTCAGATTATGTATATGCTATCTTTGGTCTGATTTAATACGTTTAGTGAATTTAGTAACACTGAATACGACACCACTAGTGACTAAACCAGAAAAAATAGATAACTTAATTTATGAGTTTTATGAGAAAGCAGTGAGAAATGAAGTTTACAATGATCATATGAATTTTATAGAGCATTACTCATCGACTGAAGCTAAGGAACTAATGACCACCTTTAAGAAGGATTATCTTATTTCAAGAATCTATTACAACTTGAAATCTGGTGTATCAAACCCCAATGGGTTAAATAGAATGTTGATTAGTGATATGATTGACGAATGTAAGTCATGGAAAAATGATTTATCTAATCAAACCAAATCTAGAATACTAGAAACTAAATGTGTCCTTTATGGCTTGTACTTCCACTTATCTTACATATTAATTTTACAAGATGAAGAAGATCATGGAACTAATTTTGCTAAGGTTTACCCAGAGTTTTTAAAGGAATTTTGCGATTTTATTCATTTAATCAATTCAATAATTGAAAACGAGAACCGTAATATTAACTTGCAGTATTTGCTACTTCTTGTAACAGAGGCATTGACAAGAATAATTCATTTCGTTGTTGGCTTATTATTAAGATTTAGCAACAACAACGAGCTGAATAATACGACAGTCCTACTCAACTTAATCTCAATAGTTGACAGCAAATTAGTAAATGATAGAGACAATAAAAGCAAAGATCTTTCTTTAATTTTGAATGATATAATTGTGAAGATAGTGAATAGGACAATCGATTCGTTAACCAACCACCATTTGATTAATAAAAAGAAGATTTTAAAACTTTCTAAATTGTGGAATTTCTACTTAACCTTCATAAAGAACTCGCATAAGATGGATGCTTTAGACTATGCAAACATTCATGTTAATATTCCTGGATTTAAAATCCAAACTATGTCTAAGTGTCCTGTTGGCCCCAAACTGAATTTGAAAAAGTGTCCAGTTGATCATGGAAATACCACTCCAAAAGATACAAAATATGCACGCTGTCCTATCTCTCATATAACTACTCCTATGGAAAATGAAGATATAAAACCGACCCTAGTTGATCCAGGAAAATGTCCAGTGGTTCATACTTCTGGACCAGCCTCGCCGAATCAGAAGAAGAGAAAATGTCCCTTTGATGAAAATACCAAGAGTCATGATACACCAACAAACGGGAACAGTACAATGAATAGAAATTTCCAGGCGCATGATAATGTTGATAGTAATGAAGAAACTATACCTTTCACCGATTCCAGCGCTACTCAAATACCAGTGTCTACAGCCGATAATAACTTGATAAGAAATATTTCGAACCCAATAGGCCCTATTGAATCTGAAATGATGGCTTCTCAAATTCCGAAGTCGAATTATGCAAATACTGAAGTTCCCGACTTCGGTGTTAACTGGCAAGAGTTTACAGATTTTGACTTTGAATTCTTACAGAATGAACTAATGTTTAAGCAAATGCAACAGGATAACATGGCGACTTCTCTTGAAGATCTATTCAGGTAAATACTTTACAGATGCAAAATTTTTCACGTGCACTACGTGGACTGAGTCTTAATTAGCTTGTAATATAGAATAATAACTATCAAACTTATGGAACAGTAATAGTTCTACATAATGCTTCTGATCAACCCATTATTTCGATATGGGACACATAGTACTTTGAAGTCGAAATCTTTGTTGGGAAATATTTCAAAAACGTCCGGCAGAGCAGACTTAAAAATACAAAGCAAAAGGTCACTTTCGACTACACCATTTCCAAAACCCAAATCCAGACACATTTTCTTTAAAGTTGGAATCAGTATTGTTTTGGGAGGATGCATTCTATATAAGACTAATGATGCTTTTTATAATACAACCAGACATATTGCTCTAACTACTGATAGGGTTGGTGTTGTCGCTTTAGCAACTATTCGATGTTTTAAACTATACAAAGACACATTAGCAAAGGAGTATGATACGGAAACTGAGAGAAGTAAAGCCTTGTCAGAGACCCATCTTAAAGCAGCAAAAATTACGTTGAAGGCGCTTGAGAAAAACGGTGGAATTTACATTAAACTAGGACAGCATATTACTGCGTTAACTTATTTGTTACCTCATGAATGGACAAGCACTATGATCCCTTTGCAAGATAGGTGTCCAAGATCATCTTTAGAGGAGATAGACAATATGTTTCAAACCGATTTGGGGGTTTCAATGAGTGACTTGTTTAGCGAGTTTAACCCGGAACCTGTTGGAGTTGCGTCCTTGGCGCAAGTGCACATCGCGACTTTGAAAGACAGTAGCGAGAGAGTAGCTGTTAAGATTCAGCACCCTTCTCTTGCAGAATTTGTTCCTCTCGATGTATATATGACACAGCGAGTTTTCAGATTAATGCGTATGGTTTTCCCAGAATATCCTTTAACGTGGTTGGGTGACGAGTTGCAAAGCTCAATTTATGTTGAATTAAATTTCGTGAATGAAGCTGAAAATAGTGAAAGGACAGCAAGTTACTTCAAAAGTTTTCAAAAAGAAACCGCTTTAAGAATACCGAAAATTGTATCAGCTAACAGAAGAATTTTAATCATGGAATACGTAGAAGGTGCAAGATTAGATGATTTGGAGTATATGAAAAAGAATAAAATCAATACATCCGACGTTTCTTCTTGCTTATCGCATATTTTTAACAATATGATTTTTACTCCTGATGTTGGCTTACATTGCGATCCACATGGGGGAAACCTAGCCATTAGAGCCACGAAATCTCATAATGGACATAATTTTCAAATTATTTTGTATGATCACGGATTATACAGACAAATACCTCTTGAGATGAAAAGAGACTATTCACACTTCTGGTTATCCCTATTAGATAATGATATCCCAAAGATGAGAAAATATACAGAAAAGCTTACAGGTATTAAAGGAGAACAAAAGTTCAGGATATTTGCTTCTGCTATAACTGGAAGAGATCCTGAAAATGCCCTTCATTATGATATTTCTAAGGAAAGGTCTGCTGATGAGATTTTAAATATGCAATCACAATTACAGGACGATAACGGAGTTTTGGAAGATTTAATGGATATGTTGAGTACAATGCCCAGAGTTATCTTATTGATCTTGAAAACTAACGATTTGACTAGAAATTTGGATGAGGGTTTAGACAATCCTTTAGGACCAGAGCGTACGTTTTTAATTTTAGCTAATTACTGCGCAAAAGCTGTCTTCGATGAAGCTAAAGAGAAGATAAATACAGAGTACCAAAAATTTTCCATCGGTTGGACATTCCAGAACTTAAAGTGTTGGTGGGCGTACCAAAGAAGACTTAGCTCATTATACATTTATGATTGTGTAATGATGATTAATAATTTTAAGCATAAATTGGGATTGTAGGGCCAACGCCATATTGTACATAGTTAATATTATATTATTATTATTTATTTATAAAGTTCCATAAATCATTACAATTGTAGGTAATGAACGCGATCTTAAAGCTATTATATATCCTTTTTGATCTTGTCCAATAAGTTGTTTATTCTTGGTCCCATCAAAGGTTGCCCTGTCCTAGTTTTCTTAGACATCGTATCTTTTCGTCTTTCTCTTTCTTTTGATTTCTTTTCTATATTTTCCCTCCGATTTTGTATGGATTTCAACTTGGCCTCTCTATTTTGTTCTTTTCTTTCCTTAGCGATTCTTGCTCTTTCAGCAAAATTCACTGGATTTTTCTTATTATCCAAACTTGAGCTTTTCTTTTGACCTTCTTGATTATCATTTTGGGGGTCGTTTACGTTTTGATCACCTTGCTCATCTTGGTTTGGGGTGTCCTTATCTATGCCTTCGTTTTTCAATAATTTGAAGTAATTTTTTCTTAATCTTGCTCTATGTACCAAAGATTTTTTAATTTCCTTAGACTTGAATTCACGACGATCAGTATATGGATTCTTCCCTTTGAAATGCCTTTTGTCCACCATTTTCCTGCAATATAAGAAAACCTAATCGTTCTAAATTATTTTACCTATTCTTTTGATGAGCATCAAAAAACCACCGATTATATAATCAATCGTCTTGGTCTACAACATAATTACCATGTTTTATCAGGTTTTCGAATTCCTTTCTTTGTTCGGGAGATAACATGTTCAATAACTCATCTGTTGTACTTTCATTGACTATTTTTTCAAATTCGTGGGTTTCCTCTTGAGTCAATGGCCGATCTTCGTCATCGAAATCATCATCAGCAGCATAATCTGCTTGATGCAACTTGTGCAAGTCTTTCGAACTGAATACACTTTGTAATGATCGCACGCTTTCTCTGACTCCCTTAGGTGCATTGTATTTCCACAGCTCGGGCTTTGGTCGAGTGGTGGAGCTTACATCTATAGGCGTCTCATCTACTTGAGATACATCTTCCACACTGTATTTATGCAAAAGCGTCACCAACTTCTTTTTGTCGTTAAGCTCCTCTTGTGATGGTTCATGCTTATCCCCTTTACTAAGGTGCTGTTCAATTATGTGTTGATAAAATTTCTCGGAGCAAGATGAATGCTTAGAAGAATTATAACATTCTACAGAACAGTACAATGTTGAGCAATTTGGGCAAGTATACTGAGACTTTGCAGACCGACATAACCCACAAATAAAATCGGATGAATTGGAATGTGAATCATATCCTAATGGCCTAATCATGACTGTTTTAATGAAAGGTTATAAAATTGCCTGTAGCTTAAATCTAATGATTTCAGTACGCGATTTTATGTACGTATGCCTTTTTACCATAGAATACTACAAATTTGATGAATAGATAACAAGTACCATGAGTACGACAAGAAACGAAGAACATGCATATGTATCTATTCCTCAGATAAATGCTAATAGCAATTCTGCAGATGAGCGACTGCAAGATGAAGAATTTGAACTTCAATCGTTAACATCTCTAGATTATGAGAACTCTAATACTACAGGCCATATAGAAGAACAAAACGTCAACGACACAGAGTCACAAGAAGGAAAGTCTAGTATGAACATGGCATTCATGAATATGGCTAACTCGATTCTCGGTGCTGGTATTATTGGCCAACCTTTTGCTTTGAAGAATTGTGGTCTTATTGGAGGAATAATAGTCTTGTTATTTTTGTCGGTCCTAATAGATTGGACGTTAAGGCTAATGGTCATGAATGCTGAGATCTCTCAAACAAGATCTTACCAGGATACAGTAAATTACTGTTATGGGAAATATGGAAAGATTGTACTTTTATTTAGCATAAGTTCATTTGCATACGGTGGATGTATGGCATTCTGCGTTATAATTGGAGACACAATACCTCACGTATTGAAGGCATTTATACCAAGTTCTATTACCAGTTCGGCTATCGGGTGGTTGTTCCACAGGAATACTATAATTGTTGTATTTACTACGTGCATATCGTATCCATTATCATTAAATCGAGATATTTCTAAATTGGCTAAAGCCTCTGCGTTTGCGCTTGTGGGAATGCTTATCATTGTGTTGCTTACTATATTGAGAGGACCATTTGCCGATAGTTCTTTGAAAGCGCCACTAACTAAATCTGAATGGACGATCAACGTCAACATTTTCCAAGGTATTTCAGTAATATCATTTGCATTGGTTTGTCATCATAATACAATTTTTATTTACAATTCTTTGAGGAATGCTACATTGGCAAGATTCTCAAAGCTAACTCATATAGCATGTGCTGTTTCTTTAGTTTGCTGTTTTGTAATGGGTGTCAATGGTTTCGTTAATTTTGGAGATAACACCAAGGGTAATATATTGAATAATTTCCGAAGTGACGATAATTGGATTAATGTTGCTAGATTTTGTTTTGGATTAAATATGTTGACTACTTTTCCATTAGAAATATTCGTTGTTAGAGATGTGTTAAAAGAAGTAGTATTTGCAAATCGCAAGGAAGAAGGTGGAAGCACTTCACACCTCGAATTATCTTCTTCTCAACACTTTTTTATCACGTCGTTTTTGGTATTTACTTCAATGGCTGTGTCATTATTTACATGCAACTTGGGAATTATCTTAGAACTAATTGGGGCCACATCTGCATCATTAATGGCATATATAATACCCCCACTCTGCCATTTGAAGTTATGTTGGAGTACAACAGATTATAAAAATGCAGGAGTTGCAGATAAAAGAGAATTTATGATCTGGAAGTTGATTCCATGTGTTGCATGCACCGTGTTTGGCTTTCTTGTTATGTTTATTAGTTCATACATGAGCATTATAACTAACATGAAAGATAATGAAGGTGGTCATTGTGTAGAGGGGTAGCTAATCACTATTTATTGTATATTACAAGAAGGCCGTTAACAATAAAAACTATTTATTCTTCGTCATCGCTAATTATTAATCTTCTTTTTCTTGAACTGTTGAATGAAGACTCATGAGTTTCATCATATTGGTCCTCATTATCACTGTCTTGGAGTGCAATTTTACCTCGCTTCTTAGAGATACTTTCACTTGTAGTATCTGTGAATGAGCTCATATTTATTCTATCACTTTCTAAAGGAGACATACTTTTAGTTACATCATCATCCATGTCGGATCTTGGTATCGAGTCTGATTGCGAATCAGGGTCAAAGTTTGATTGCGACTGTAGATCCTGTTTAGAATTTGTTTTTCTTTTTAATAAATCCGTAGAAGATTTTATCTGAGATGTATCGACACCACCAGTAAACAGTGTGTCTTCGATTGCTTTAGAAACCGAAATTGCAGTATTTGATCCATTACTAGATTCAAGCTTTGACCATGCTAGTTTAAACTCAGCTAACTGCTTTGGATCAACAATCCCCCCAGACTCTTCTAGCAAACGACGTAATCTTTCTTCCCTTACAAAAAACTCATTCTCTTTCTCGTAATCAGAATCATCGTCTGAGTCATGGACAAACTCAGAAGACTTAGTCCTATCCTTTCCTTCATCATCTGAAATGACATTAAACGAACTAGGCGGACGCCTTGTATGTATTTTCTTCTTTCCAGTTTTCGTTTCATTACTTGTACTTTCATTAGATTTATTTTTTAACTCTCTTCTCTTTCTTCTATTCTTGACCCGAGCAACACCTTTAGGAAGACCGTTATTAGAGTCCGATTTACCTTCCAATGCAGCCTCTAGTTTATCTAATTCATCAAGTTCTTCTAAGTTCTTTCTGTCGCCTGCAGGATTAATACTTGTCTCAAATGCAATTGATTCATCATTTTCATCATAATGGCCCCCATCATAATCTTCATCTAATTCGTAATTATATGCTTCCTTAGTTCTTAAGAAGAACATTGGATCCTTGCCATCATCAAATTCAATAGGCTGTTTCGATGCCCATTTTTTAATTATATCCAAAGATTCTACTAGCAGTGAGGTTTCAACTTCTGGAGAAAGCTCACATGGCTCTTCCATTAAATATGGCACTTCAAAGCCAACTATTGTCAATAATAACCTAACATAAGGATTATTGATAAACAACCTACGGTGAACATCCAAAGGGTAAATGTGGTAGCTCTTGTTAGTTTCCATATCACCACCAGAATGTGAAAGTTGACGGCTATTTACAATCTTTGAAACTTCTTGAATAATCCACGCAATTAACGACTCCTTCTCTTGATAATGCAAAACAGCCACGAGAATCTTTAATT
The DNA here is from genome assembly GCA_030583445.1 of Debaryomyces nepalensis. Taxonomy (NCBI): domain Eukaryota; kingdom Fungi; phylum Ascomycota; class Pichiomycetes; order Serinales; family Debaryomycetaceae; genus Debaryomyces; species Debaryomyces nepalensis. Next base: position 170,598 of record JAJMIM010000002.1, on the reverse strand, counting down.
TTTCATCAAGATCAAAGGTATTCCTAATAAATTCCACTTCTTTAGCCAACCTAGGCATGGAATTTTTATTGGTTTTCTCGGGTTTCAAAAACAAATCACCAGTAGCTAAATATACTTTATATTCCACATCTTCAAATCTAGGGAATAATATTTCAATTGGATTGGGAAAGCGGTCAAAAGCTTTCTTGAATTTTCTCATGAAGTAATAAATAAATTCGTCAACATGTTCTCTAGTACTTGATCCTCTAGGTAAATAGTCCCTTAGCTTCTGTAACATATGCATAAAGTCTAATCTATATAATCCAGTAAAATCTTTTCGAATAACGAATAGCCGATGGAAATACGATAAGCACCTTTTAATGTCTTCATGAGTCAATTCTTCATACCTCGAAAGGTAATCAAGATAAGTGGATACAATTGATGTATGGAAGAATCTTACTTCTGTAGCACTGAAATCTAGTTTTCTTTCTCTTGATACTTCTTTCACTCTCTCGTTCTCAAGTTCATCATCAGAGCCTTCAATTACATCACGAAGTGAATCTTCTGTTGCTTTGTCTAGGGAATTAACGTTTCGTTTTCTTTGCTTGGATCTCTTACGCTTTGTTTGTATATATAATTTAATGTTTTCGTTGGCGAAACCTTCGAACGACTTTAGAATTATATGGACAACAGAAATGCAAATACTCAAGTATTTTGGGGAATGTTTGGATGCTGTTTGAGGGATTTGAATAAGGATGTTAAGGAAATCACTAAAAGAAAAGAGCTTTCTAATAATACCCTCTGCTAATTCTTTATCCACAGTTTCCTGTTCATTTTCATCATTTTCATTATTCTCTTCGTGCCTTGTAGGTGTTCTTGAGAATATGGAATATGATATTAATAATAACTCTTTAAAGCAAATCATCGCTACATGGAGTGAATTCCAATTTTTTTTTTCATATGATTGTCGGAAGTAGGAAATAATAAGGATAAAATTGACTTCACTTAAGCCAGCTCCAACAGACCCATAATCTTTTTCTTCATCTTTGCTGATAGAGGATTCATTTTTATCGAACGAGGAATTGGTCTCTCGTTTGTAACATAAAAACCATGCGACGGTCAAAAAGTAAGTTGCCTTTTCATAATCATCAATGTAATTCAAATCATGGGAACCAGAAAATAACCATCCAACACATTCGATTAGATTATTAAAACACCCACCGCTGAGGAATTGTTCAAGGAATTCCTTTAAAATGATAGAAGCAGACCAATTTAAAATCTCTGGAGTTGATTTCACATATTCATCTGAATCATATTTGAAATGACTACGATTATTCCATTTCTTTGATTTATCCAATTTGGCTAATGACAGATTAGTATCAAGTAATGCTTCTTGACCTGATACTACATATGAAGTATTATTGTCTTGAATTGATAAAAGACAACCAAATCGGCCGTGCCTGGTTGATATATTTTGGGTTTGAGACCTTTTCCTCTTTGATTCTTCTTTCAATAGATCTTGTAACTCCAATCCTGATGCAGTTGTGATTGGTTGAATAGATGGATTTTGCTGATTCTGCTCATTTTGATGCTGTTTATATATTCTTTGCTTCTCAATATTCTGTTGAGGATTTACAATATCTTGAACCTTGACTCCTTTGATTATTAAATAAATGCATTCCATGCAAGGCTGACCAAACATTTCTCTATCAAAATCAGTGCCCAAGGAACTTGAAAGGGTTAGGAGGAACATTAGCACCTTGTTCTTTTTGAAACATGATAGTATAGTACTCATTGAAATATCATCATAGCTAACATTGGCCGGCATATTATCTGGGTTAGTAACATGTTTTGTTGATTTCGTGGATATTGTTGTATTAGCGGGCTCAATATTCAAAACATTTCTTATGAAGTATAGAACTAACCTTAATATAGCATTATCTTTAGGTTCTCTATCTATCCTATGTTTTGCTATCGTTGGGAGCACGAGTCGAATGACAGCCTTAAGTATTTGGCCGTTATTGTATGATAGTATATGCTTTTTGTAGATGATCTGACTTTTTCTGACACTTGCAAAATTGATTTTCTGGTTTTCTGACAGCTCTGGACTCAAATCGGTTGGCCATGTAAGTAATACTAGTAGCTCTAGACAGGCAAGCATAACCTTTTCCATTGTTCTAGCGTTTTTTATGGGCTTTTTGGAATTGACATTGTTGTCCCACTGACATAAGATCACAAGTAAATCATTAACTACAAGTCCAGATTCAGCACACGCTAACGCCACATCATAATTGTTCTGTTTTTCATCCACTGATTTAATCCATCTCTTGATATCCTTCAAACATGCCAACGCGTCTTGTCCCAATTTGTATGGTGGGGGTGACAACGGCGAAGTGTGATCTGGCCCCCCTAAGGCCGAGACTAATACAGATATATGTGCCTTCAATAACTTCTGGGTATGTGACTCATTAGGTTTCAAGCTTGAAGTCATTTGCAAGAGTCTATCATTCTGTACTTCTTCTTCTTTTTCTTCACTTTGAGCATGAGTATTTTCCTTTTCGTCTGATACTATGAAGTCTCCCAATTCCTCCAAATTTTCATCAGAAGAAATATATTCATCTTCTGACTGCAGAACACTCATATCTGACCTTGAAACTTCCCGTATTCGTAATATTGATGGATTAATGTTAATCTGCTATCAATCTCTTGATGTTACGCGTGAAATTTTCATGTCGCATTGACCATTTGCTGACCTAACAAAGTGTCACAAGATTTACCAATATATCAGGGTGAAGAAGTCAACAGTGGTATATGACAGGGGATAACCAATCTACCTCAACAATAGCCACTTATAGGACCCCAATCAAGAAATGGCGTGCCTTGCTAAAGACTAATGTTTTTGATTAGCACCCATTTGGGGTAAATGAGGAAAATGGTAATATTTAACAAACCGAATACGAGCTGTAGATAAATGAATCCTCCTGGACACACCAATGTGATACGTATGACTCTAACCATCGCCATCGTGGTGTATTTGATATTTGGCCCACTATAAAAGTTTCGCAGCCTTTGCTCGCCTTTTCGCCGTTTCGCAACATCGCAGCAATCACATATTAGACAACTGCCTTTCTTATTTTCGAATCACCTGTGATAGAATACCCGATATGTCAAATAAGCAGAGATTTGAGTAGTCATAATTCCAGAAATTAAATTGGTCTAATAGGGTGGTTGTTATTTTCTTCTATCAGCCAATACAGCGTGTTCATTTCAAGTTACTGCCCTTGGTTGACAGATAACCTATAGATTTCTAAAATGCATTCATCCACCAAATATTTTATCAGTTCAGGTTGTTCGTGTAAACATGATGTACACTTGCTAGGTACGCTAATGCCGCCTTGGTGGACTTGTACCATTGATAGGAAAATGATAATCGCTATGGAACCCGCGGCGAGTAGCTCAAGCGCCTAGGGATTTTTGGATTTGCTTAAGTTCCCATTTACAGAGAGTGCCGGTATACGTTTCTTCTATACCGGTACATAGTGTTTAGAGACCAGAGCCACTATACTCTAGAACAATGTTGTGGTATCCGGGGAAAAAGAGTACTAGGCAGTCATGCTTACATAATAAAGTTGTTGATATGATTATTATATGATGAACATATTGCCTACGAGAATTACTGCTTGGCCAAGCTTGATACAAGAAATTTACACAAATCAAGTCGACATTGGAGAGTTTCGTAACGGGCCTCAAGATGGAATTCAACTTTAAGAAACGTCAGAGGATACCTGCGTCGTGTTCTGTGTGTCGAAAGAGGAAATCGAAATGTGATCGAGTTAAACCAGTGTGTGGGTCATGCAAAAAGAAATCAATAGCACACCTTTGCTACTACGAGTCAGAAAATGTAGAAATAAGTCCTGGAAGTACAGGCACGTTAGGCCATCCACAGGTAAGTGGGCCAATGAAATCGAACTCCCCAGGCGATCTACACCAACAAGGGCAACACCCTGCCCACGGAGTGCAATCAACGTATCATGTTGGGTCCATAGGGAAGCAAGAAGTTTCCAATGAAGGTTATATACCTGGACCTTCGTTCGGTGCATCTGGTAATGCACCAAATGTGCCAGATCGTATGTATCATCCGGGGACATCAGTGCACCAGCATAATATTCGAAATCCGCAAGGGCAACATCAAATGCATCATATTTCTCAACAGCAACCACACCCATTGCCACAGACGCACCTGGCCTTCCATCCGAACCTTTCCCACCCTATACTGACGGGTCCTCAACAGCCGCCCCCACCCCCACCTCAACAACTGCATGAAAAATTTCCAAGAAATGGCTATGTGTCAAATTATAACCCATCTCCTCAAAATAACTTCAGTAATGGAACGCATCCAATAAATATACCCAATAATGAAAATAATACTGGAAACCCTGAAATATTCCAACCAATAGACCCACATGAAAATCTAAGCAACAAAGAGAACACAAAAAATCTTGTGACGGTAAGTATTGGCCCAAATTCGAAGTTACAAGTTAATATATCAGACACAATCGATGTATTTTCTAATGCAAGTTTCTCATTTCTGGTGGAAGGTTCAACATGGCAACAGCAAGGTCCTCTATCGTATATAGGCTTGACAAAGAGTGACCCATTTTTAAAATTCATAAGAAACTATGCTATATCGTTATTCAAATCAGGCGACATGTCTCAATTCATAAAGAATAAGTCTTTCAAACGAAGAAAGAAAAGCCACAACTCAGCAGATTCTACACCTACGAACCCCAAAAACACCGATAACAATGGGAAAAGCAATCCTAAATTTGAGACACCAGCTTCTATAAATTCTGAACTCTCAACTGATAACTTATCGGCTAAAACCTCCGACAAAGGGGAAGATCCTATAAGTGAAACCCATAGGAAGTTGCGAACCGCTCTGCACCATAGTTTTAATCATGATGTTGACACAGGTGTTAAACGTGTAGAGGGGGAAGGAGAAGTGGACGAGGAAGGAGAAGAAGAAGATGATGAAGAAGAAGAAGAATCAGATGTCGTGGTCGAGGATGGTCTTATTGTCAGTAAAATCAAAGTGACAGATGTAAATGCAAGTGATACAGATAATAACCTGAAAGCGTATAAGGCATTAAACATACTTCCTGGATTGAAGTCGTTGTATCAAGGAAACAAAGGAAAACATGGATATTATGATCTTGTAGGTAAGGCGATAATTAATACTTTACCTCGAAAGAAGAATGTCTTTACCCTTTTTTGCAGATTTTTCAAATATGTATATCCTTTTGTACCTATTTTGGATGAGAATCACTTTTTAATGGAAATTAATCATATTTTGCCTGAAAAATTTCCGAAATTAAGTGAAGATCGCTACACAACTCCTGAGATCAAAAATAATAATGATTTGGTGATATTTGGGTTGCTTTTGCTAGTAATTAGATTGGGTTATATGAGCTTGCTTCATAACAATGAAACTCACAATGGAGTTAATAATGATGAGAAAAAAATGATTGAAGACATGGAAAAGATAAGTGCTCAAGAGTATATTAATATTGTTAACTTATGTATTCCCGAAGAGCAAACATCGCAAAAGAGTTCGTTCAAATTAATTCAAAGTTTGACTCTTTTACACTTTTATAGACTGGTAACGCCAGATGACTGTCATGGCCTCGGTGGTACCGATTCTCAAATTTTATTTGGAACAATTATCAAACATGCCTTTGCTATTGGATTAAATAGAGATCCAACGAAGTATATGGCTCATCAGAATATCTCTAACAAGCCCCATTTGGCTAAGGTTTGGAGGTCTCTATGGTATTATCTTGTGTCTGTGGACGCTAGTGCGGCAATACACTCAGGGATAGTTTTGAACATGCAGAACTTAGAGGTCAGTGATGTTCAATATCCTGAATATGATAGCAAAACAGGAAAGTTAAGTGATACATTTCGAAATAGTCAGGCTATTACTGATTCATACAGAAGTCTCTGTAACTTGATATCTAATGTCAAAAATAAACCTAAGGTTGTTGATGTTTTAGCTGAAACTAACAAAATGGAAATGTTGTTTTACAATATTTTTGGCAAAGATTTTTTCAAAGATTGCATTTGTCAGACTGCAAAGCCTCTGCTTGATGTAGAGTCCCCTATGGAAAATAATATGCTTAGTGTGCAGCATGAAGAATCTTTCTTGAAGGTTATGCTATACATTAATTTTATACAACTAAGAACAAACTTATCTTGTATGTATTATAAGATTGGTATATTTTATGAGAATGCGTATAGTGCATCACAAACTTCATCTATGTCTGCGGGAATCGAGTTGTTCAAGATATATATAAAAAGTGTCATTCAATTGAATTATATAATGTCATATGTCGTTGATAATTCCGTGGATATATTTGGTCGCAATTATGACTATATTTTAACGGCTGTTAACGAAAGATGCATGATTAAAACTCACGCATTTTTATCGTCTTTTTTTATAAGATTACTTCACCATAAGAAGGTGTTGACAGAGCAAAAGGCAAAAGAGCATGGTAATCCTAATGGAATTACTTATTTAAAGTTAGAGGTTATTGAAGTTTTATGCAAGAGAGTTCTTCTTGAAGCAGAATTATATGTTGGTAACTTTAGGAAGCTCAGTAGAAAATACATCAACTCATACAAACTTTACGTGATGACATTTTTTGTTTTGAAGCAGTGCATGGAAAACCCTGATGTACTCTTTGAGCGATCTTTGAAGTATTCCCAGTTTTATCACGATGGAACAAATATGATCGAATTTTTTACGGTGGCGGACTTGCAGCATCTAGGTAAACTATGCGAGGAATATAAAATGGCAAAAAATGAGCAAGAAAAACGTAAAGAGGCGTCGCTTAGCCCTGATTACGCAAGAACATATCCAACTCCCATGAATGCTATGGGCTCTTCAAAGAACGTGAATTCAGATATCAGTGATGAGCTTTCGCAAACTAATAGTCAGAATGTCCCCTCAAGTGTAGGTGCTATGGACTTTGATCCTTCATTGTTAAATACAATGAATAGTTTTGCTGGTTTAGATAATCAGCATATGCAAAGCGAGGACCTTATGAGATTATTTGAGACGTATGCTGATTCGGATCAATTTGATTTCTGATTTATATGAATTGGATAGTACCTTGTATATTACGAAATTTACATGTATAATTATATCTTCAATTGTGCAGCAGTATTTATGAAAGTATTTTCGTGCGTCTAAAACCGTAAATAAAATAGGATTGTAATGCATTAGATTTCAAAATTACTAGATTAATATAGTTTTGAAGATCATTTTGTATCTTTTGATATTAGTTAATTATTATAGGCTAAGAAAGTATTACTCTGGAGGATTACTGAAGATAATAAGTACCAATTTGTACATTTTTTTGAAATTCATATATTTGACTAATGCCACCGGAAGCATCGAAAAAGAGGAACAGGATAAGTCTATCTTGTAATTATTGCAAGAGAAGGAAAGTCAAATGCGATAGAGGGGATCCGTGTACTTCGTGCATTAAGTACAATGTTGCTGGATTGTGTGAATATAGTAGAACTTCTGGAGGACCAAATCCTCCGATTGGAGAACTACTCCCATTTTCAGTACAAAACTCTTACGATTCCAATAGTGCAAATGTCAGAACTATGCTCGATTCAAATGGTGGATTAGAAAAGAAGGAGGATGATCAAAATGGTGGGTCAGTGCAGTCAGAATTAGAAAGATTGAAAGATAAAATCCGACAGATCGAAGCTTCCATAACCGTATCTAACCTTTCGAAACCAGTTACAAAATTGAGCCCTTCCCCAGTCGTCAGCTCATATCCCTCCACATCCATTACTTATAACTCTTATGATATGAATCAAAAGAAGTCACTTGGTCAACACAACACAATCCAGCTTCCACCTTTGACATGGCGTTCATCGTCATCCTCAACAAATGGCTCGGCATCATCGGAAGCAAATATACTAGGTGAGCAAGGCCTGTCATTAACAGAATATCATAAAGCATCTGCAAATTACAAATTCACGGGGATTAACCCATATGGATCACCAGACGAAATTATAAATTTTTATGAAGGTTGCTCACCTATTATTATAAAGTCATCATCTAGAAGAATGAACTTTGGTCCATTTGCATGGATCTCTATCCTGAGTAAAGATATTGGGTTAGGAATACTATGGAGGTATGCAAGAAGAATAAAGGAACAAAATATTGCACAGAAGGGACTTATTTGGAGACAAGAAAAATCCAACCAAGGCAATGAAATTCAAAATAAGCCTAAAAGTGGTGGTCCTGTAGATGCCAGCAAATTAAATCAAGATTTTGACCAAGATAAAGAGTTTACCGAAAAAGCATTGGATAGAGAGGGATATAATGACATCAGACCTTATAATAATATTTTGAATAAAAATGAAGAAGGGAAATATTCAGATGTGACTGAAATTCAAAGAAAGATCAACATGAACAAAAATGCTATTTCCCTTGGTCTAACTGTTTTTGAAGGTCAAATTGACCAAGAATTGAAATTATTCGATAAAATTAAGGCTGTGTTACCTAAGCAGAAGGTGATGTGGATTCTTATTAATAAATTCTTCCTCTCTTTATATCCTTTTATTCCCTTCATCGATGAGAGATATTTTAAACTGGAGATGTCCAGAATATTAGGCCCAGAAGACTATAATGATTCTAAAATCAAGAAATTGAATATTGAGAAAAGATTAGATTTAGCAAATGTTGGAATACTATTAATTATTATTCGCTTCACTTATTTATCACTTTTTTCCAACAGAAATAAAGTAAATGAAAGTAATTTGAGATCTGAAGACCCTTCAACTAAAGCACAAGAGCTAAAATATCTTCTATCTAACCCAATCAGCATTGATGTTATTAATATGGCACAACTATGTTTGGATCAATTTGATTTATTGAGAAAGTCTAACTTAACCATCTTGCAATGTGCATTATTGATGAGATTGTACCATATATTTGCACCTGAAGAAGGAGATGGTGCTGACGGCGGTGACTCTCAGATTTACACAGGAATGTTAGTTCATATGGCTTCTTCAATGGGATTAAATAGAGAACCTGACAACTTTCCCGAGACTTGCAATGATGACAAGGTCAATAATATTGGACGAAAAATCTGGTTATTTTTAATATTATGTGACTTCAATCAGGCTTGTATTTATGGAAATCCCTTGTGTGTCGATGAAAAATATATGGACGCTAAACCGCCCTACTATAAACCAGGAAATGAAAATATTATCGATCGAGAATTAGAAAAAAATGTATTAAGTACATTTGCATATTTTGTTAAGTTTTATAATAAACTAAAGCCACTTTTAGAACTTACATTATCAATAAAAAGTGCAACTAAAATGGGAGTATTAACTACAATTCTAAATGATTTTGAAAATTTTATTGATCAACATTATGGAAAGCTAGCCCAATTTTTCGTACCTTTTAGTGAAGATAAATTCTCGTATCCATTTATTAAGATCATGAAATGCAAAAATTATATTAATTTATCCAATTTCAATATGGTGCTTTTATTCCACATATTTTCATATTACGAAAAAAAAAAGAACTCGGAGCTATCATTCTTTTACTTGAAGAAGGTATATTCCTTGATGCTTCGTGAATTCACCGAGGGTCTATTTCACTTGATTGCAAATAACCATATTAACTTCGGAGAGGGTGCAGACCTATTTTTAAATCCTAGTTTAGAACAGGTTATTCATAAAAGTATTCAGATTAATTATGCAATTCTTGTCAGATTGAAGGTACAGATTAGTAAAATGAACACGAATCAGGACCATAATATTAGAATTGATAATGATTTTAATTATCGAATGGAATACGAGAACTTAACTGTACTTGAAAAACAGATTCAAAAATTGATCGAGATATTTATAGCCGCAATATCTAGACTAAGTAATAGATATTATTATGCGTGGAAGGTGAAGAAGACTTTCAGATTTTTTATAGGTAGTTGTGGAATAGATGAAATCTTGCAAAGAGAAGATGCTGTTGAGCTTCCCGAACTCAATATTAGTGAAGTGAAAGAACTTTCGCAGATGTTTGAAACATCTCTAAAGAAATTCCATGATATTAAATTAGCACACATTGCAGAGAATTGCAGTACACTAAAGGAGAACATATTCCTGGGATCAAGTACCAATGAGGTTGCATATAGCAACATGCAAGCTGATGCAACTCTTCCTTTGACACCTGGTATGTCCGTTAATTCGGTTAACCCTTTAAGCTTTGAGGACATGGGGTTGTTAAATGACAACGAGATTGATCAGCTTTGGATGAATATGGAATATATGAAAAATGATCCTAATACAAATTCTGACGGAAGCACGAATGGAGATAATCCGTATTTGCACCCATCACATACACCAGGTTCATTTTTTAAAACTGGGACTCCTTACAGCAATGTGGACTTTAATGATATTACATTAGATGTATTCAAAAATACAAACTTGGATCATGTACTGGAAAGTAACTATAATTTATAAACTACATGGCCATTATAGGTCTGCTGCATACAAACCCTAATGTAATTTATATCTTCGTAGGGGTTACCCGAATTTCAACCAGATCTCAGTAGCAGTATAAAAGTGTGAATAAAAATTTTCAAATTTAGTTTATTCTATTCTTCAGTAAGAATAATGTATGTACATATAACGAATAAATCGACGATAGGTTTCTGAATGACGACAAAACGCTGTGCACCAGTCTGAGTACTCAAAAGCATGATAGACCCAGTATACCCAAATTTCTGACAATTCTCCTATCTACGATTGTTTAAGATCTGCGATCTTTCATACTAACAATTTGCAGTATTCTACCTATAGCACATAGTCTAATCAATATACACAACGTCAGAAATTCCACTTGTAGATCCATGTTTAGTTAAATCGCGTACCTATAAAACATATCTTCGTACGTAGAGAATTGCGATTCGCGTATGAAGCAAATTTAGCTTTCGTTGACAGAGTTTCGATGTGCAACGGTCACAGCTTGCTACGATATTGTTTCAAGGTGTAACGTTCCCACAACTTTATTCGTTGTAATTTCATCCGTTGTAATTATACGCATGACAACGAATAGCAATTTTCAAGAAGCTCAGCGCCCTTCCAGCTTCAATTAAGCTGTTTTAGTCAATTAATATAAAACGGTCTATATAGTTGCAGTTTGAACAATACAACAGACAATACAACAGGTAGGCAGGTTGGCCTACCTTAACACGCCTCATTAGTCCTGATTAAGGAAAATATTTTGTCTAAAATATCTCCCCAGGAAACATTGTATGTACATAAAATACACAAGACTAAGAAACACGCTCATCGCCTGGGGCTAGAATTATCTAAACAACTTACACAAGGAGGCTTGTCGGTACTGTACTGTTGTTATTAGACACGGTATCGCGGTAATATCAAACACGAAAGTCATTCGAACGCGATTCTCGCTTCAGGAAAATCCTGTTGAATTGTTTTATAGTGTATAGAAAGTTAAATATTATTCTATAAACGGTATATTGTTTCAAAATAGTATTAAATGCACAATATCCCTTTTACACTGCCAATATGTCATACGCGATATGTACCTTTAGTTTACATTAGGTATTTTAATCAGTAGGAATATATTTAATGGAATAACATATAAATATAACTGTACGCTGTATTTTGAATGAATACTTGTCGAAATATCTCAAGTTACCAAAACACCAAAGATGAGTTCAATTGATTTAAAGGCATTGAATATTTTTCTTAATTCGCCAGTATCGCAGGATATGATCCATAAATTGGTAGTTACTACGTTGCAAGTGTTGCCATGCGAGGACTCCAAGATGCAAACTTCATCTAATGGTGCCAAGGACAAGCCATTACCTTCGTTGATGACATTTATCACCAAATTGGTCAGATACACTAATGTGTACACTGGTACGTTGATGGCCACATTGGTATACTTGGATAAATTGAAGACCAAGTTACCTAAGAACGCACATGGCTTGCCATGTACCAGACACAGAATCTTGCTCTCATGCTTGATATTGTCATCCAAGTTCCACAACGATTCGTCACCAAAAAACATTCACTGGGCCAGATACACGGATGGTTTATTTAACGTCAAGGATATTAACTTAATGGAAAGACAGTTGTTGTACTTGTTAAACTGGGACTTAAAGGTTTCCAACGAGGAAATGATATCGCACTTATCTAAGTTTTTGAGTCCTATCAAGGAAGACTTGGTGAAGTCTGCCAAGATGAGAAAGTTTTTGCAAAAACAACAGCAACAAAGACAGTTACAACAATCGCAGCAACAATCGCCAACTCCTCGTATGTCGAGATCTTCGTCTACAAGTTCAAGTTTGAGCCTCCATTACAGGCAAGGCTCCACATCTTCTATATCTACTGTCTCCTCGGTCGAATCAACCATGGAATCATCATCACCTCCTACTACTAAGTCATGTTCTCCTGGTTCTCAGATATTGTACGACAATAAAGTTGATCCTATGATTGAATTTACTGCATTGAGTGAAGAACGCAAATTGAATAGAATGCTTCAGGAATTGAATTCAGCTACACTCTACTAGACTCATAGATATTTCACTTCTTCATCTAGCATAAGCTAGACTTATTTATTTCTTTAATTGTATATTTGGGTTCGGTTTAATACATGGTTTTGGATATTACATTTTATGTCGTATGCTTGTAGATATAATGTCGCAATTCACCCACCATTTTGTAAAGGATTTAGGAACACTCGTCACTATTTTGCGGTAGATTATATCCATACTACGGTGTTAAACATATTCTATCAAGTGTATCAAGTATAAGGGGGCTGAATTCATATTTATTTGAATACTAGTTTGTTAACCGATTTTCACAACGCATTTTAAAGAAAATTGACGGTTAGTACTATGATAAGATACGGTAAACGATGCTTCTCATCTACTGCAAGAGCTTTGAAGAAGAAGAAGAATGTATTGGCTCAAGAACCACATGTTCAGGAAGCATATGAAACAGTTGCATATATGTCAGTGGACGATTTAGAAATTCAACGAAATTTGGATCAAGGGAAACAGTTCTCTTTCCCCTCGGAGCATTATTTGGATAGAAAGAAGATCATTAGGAGCTTGCCTGACGAAGTTGATTTGTTTGACTTGTCAAATGTCAATTTGGAACAAATATATAAAGACTTACAAAGATTAGACGAGGACAAATCAGTTCAGTTAAAATATTACAAGAAGTATTTAAGAAACTTCGATGATCCAATAAATAATTTGATCCAGGAATTTAACGGAATCAACTCCAAGTTTAGATCTTTAAGAAGGGAGGAGATTTCCAGTCTATCATTGTCGCCTTCTGCTTTCTTTCATAAGGAAAACTTATTCAATCAACCATACAACGTTGTTGGATTCGATAGAAGTATTAGTGGCTTGCCTTTGAGATCAGGGAAGAGTAAATTGACTGACGTATGCTACCCAAAAGAATTTGTGGAAGACTTGCAGATGTATCGCAAAAAGATACCCATTCATAAGCGAGATCTTAACTTTCTAGAATATGAAAAGGATTCCGTTAATATTGACCCAAAATATCTTAATAAGAGACCCATCCAGAATGAACAAGATGATAATTTCAATAAATTTTTGGATATAATTTACGAGAATGAAGTCCCAGAATACACAATTCACTACGAGAATGTGAGTCAATACAACTTGTTACCGGCTATTTCGCAGGAGCTCTCTGACGACTTTGAGAATGAAATATTCCAATTACGTAGCTTTTTGCAAGGTCAGATAAAATCGCATATAAATAAAAGTGGATCGAAAATAGTAATGTTTGCAAATCAAGAGATCAAAACTAACCAGTTCAGATTATGTGAAGTTTTAAAACCAAATAATTTAAACGCATCTTCATTATTAGTAATTAACTATAATCTCAAAGAATTTAATGTTTTTCCTAACTATGCTGCATTATTGAATTCCAAGAGACAGGTGAAGAACCTATCTAACCATTTATTTAAATTATTTTTGATTAATTTGGAAGACCAAATTGAAACACTAATAAGAATCAAGTATCATGATTCGAAGGATATGAAGAACTTTATGAAACATTTAAAATCTACTATTAAAACCACAATTAAAAATAAATTGATTGGTCCTTGCATTTCAAACGTGAGACATCATTTACCTTATACTCACATTGACGCATTGATACATGATGTCTCTTCAACTAGCTCCTTCAAGAGAATTTATTGGAAAGATTATTCTTTGTACAATTCAGTTTCTCCCAGATCTAAATATTACAATAACCACAAGCACAGCTTTATCATTAACAAAATGAGATTAACATCATACATTAATCGTGGCGTGCGCGAAACAATATAATGATAATTTTTCAAAGTTCATACGTTTAGTTGATTTAATTTATTTAGATTTACATAGAGTTTATACCAAGGAGTTAAGGTGGCTCTTGCACATGAAATTATAAATATATAATGGCTTATAAAAAATTACAGACAAATAAAAAATTACCTCCCTTACCTAGATTGAAAATTAGAAGACCAACAGTCTCAAAGTCCACTAACGAATGTTTTGTTCTTATGTCTTCTTTATTAAATTGCTGGGCAGCTAACGGGGAAGGTTCATTGCAATGTTCATCATTTGAACACGACTTGAAAAATTGTATGGAAACGTTCAAACCAAAGAAGGAAACTATATCATCCATTAACTACCATTCGGCTAGATTGTATCCTAAGTTAAGAGGTAAAGTCAATGATTAGCTTCAAATCCCGAAAGCATTAGCGCAAAACTGCATGTTATAATTGTATATAGTGAATATGAATAGTGAATAATGGATATTTTATTAATAAACTTTTATCATTCGCCAAGGTAATCTATTTAACAAATGAATTAGAGTTTTAAAGTCATGGTCATCTGATTCTTCCTACATAATCAAACAGCTACATTGTACCCATACAATGTAGGATGTATGACAACGATATATGATTTTACAGCTCTCAAAATATTTGCTTTTGACCTACAAGTAGCTTTAGTAATAAATTTTTGAAAAAAAAATTGCGAATTCTGTGGATCGAACACAGGACCTTCAGATTAACTGGACTGAAGTTGACTTCAGTCTGACGCTCTCCCAACTGAGCTAAATCCGCATATTATATTTGATAAAAGATGAACTTCTTGGTAATAACATGGTTATTATTGTTTCATCCTAATATTTCCTATAATTCAAGCTTGGATAAGTGCCGATGGCTATGTAAGTATGACTGATAAAAGGATTGCATTCTCTATTCATTCATATATAAAGACTGTGACTATCCAGTATATGTTCTATGGTGCCGATGCGGCTGTGATTCAATATGGCAAGAGAACATCTATGCGCATTTTCTATTTCACTTTCAAGAATATTAGAAATATATTGGAATAACGTACTTTGGTGTACAAGAGAGCTTTATATTCTAATTGCGGTCCTTCGAAGTTCTAAGTTTATGCTCTTTTCAATATATGCATTAGGTATTGCATGAAATACAATAAATAAAAAGTATAGTTACTATTTTGAGCAAGAGTGGTAATTTAATGACACCTAGTATTATAAAATTTATCCTAATACTCGGCTATCTTGTGGTATACGCTCAAGGTGCTCTCGTGACAACATATCAATGTACAAAGGTTGATAGATCTGATTTTAAACTTGCACCGTTCGTAATCGATGTTGCATTAGACGAAGATGCAAAGCTATTGAAATTCTTCATAAACTCAAAGGTCCTAAGCTTACCGTCATTTCCTAGGGAAAATGTTCTAATCAGTGACGTTAATACTACTACAAATAAGTACACAACAATGCACGTCGATATACAGTTTATGGGTAAAGTTTTTGTAAACGAAGATATCCGATTTTGCGACGCATTGGCGGTAAAACATACTGAAGAGCTTTCGTCAAGCCCGAGATATGTAAGCTCATCCGAAAAGGTAATTCAGAGTGATTATAACCTTTCTCAAAAGAAAAGGGAAAGAAATGAAGGGAGAATTCGTCGTTTGGACTCTAGCGAAGATCAAAGTATTTCTTTGTCTACGTCTAATACAACAGTTGAGAACTATTTCAGTAACTCTACAGGAAATTTGGTACAATGCCCATTATATGCTAATGATTCACTTGTTATATATTATGAGGTTGATATTAGTGACCATTATCAAAAATTAGGAAGTTATTCTGTCAATTTTAAAGTTTTTGCTAACGATGACTCATCTCAAATTATTGGTTGCAATAAAGCATATGTGACCCCAGAACATTCAAATAAACTCAAAAGGGTACTAACAATAAGTGTCCCTGTTTTATTATTGGTGACTGGATTGATAAATTTTTTTACTGTTATTTATTCATCATATCAAGAATCATCAAATCCATTTTTGTTTGTCGCCTCTACAATTTGCAACGAAAATTTATTGAAACAACTAGACGCTACAACTGAACAGATTATAACATATTTCCAATTTGCTTTGTTTATTGGAGGTTTAGACTTGCAATACCCCGGGTTTTATCAACCGCTAATAGGTCAAATTCGCTGGTGTGCATTAATGGGCTTTGTCTTTATCCATGATTCTAAGGGAAACTATGTCGAGAGGGATAATATCTACATGACGTTAAATTTGGATGGCTTAAAGAATTTAGCTACCTATAGTAGTGACCTTACTTATGATAGCTGTTGGACAAATTTCATAATTACATTTGCTATTTGGACAATGATTTTAATCGTGGCACATCATTTATTCTTAATTCTGAGATTTATATTTCTTTGCATCTATAGAAAAATCGTTAAAAAGGATTCTAATTCACATAATACAAAAGCAATCAGTTCAGTTCCAAGGGCAAATTATGAGTTCACGATTAAAATGAACTTTTACCATATTTTGGGTCAGGTTTTACAAAATTTTATTGTTTTATTTGGTTTTCCTTTCTTAGTACTAACTACTTTTATGCTTCGTGATGCTTCTACACTAGGGCACCTGAAATACAAACCTATAAAAGAAAATGTCAAAAATAATATATTCAGCACATCTGTTCCTTATGAGAAGATTTTCTCACCGAATCTTTATTTTATGATTGAGAATCCTTCAGACATTATAGGCTCTCAGTCACATAATGTTCATATATTCAATTCAACTGAACTGAATTTTGGAAATTATAGTTCAACAACATATGTTAAAGAGTCAGGTAGATACGTTAAGGTTCCAGTTAGTTCTGTAACCATTGGTTCAATTTTATTAGCATTGTGGGTAGGCTTAGCTATGTTTTTCGTTTTTAATTACCTTATTGCTATTAAGAACTGGAGAATTCGGCCTAATAAAAATGTATCACATTTGTATACGTCAATGAAATCAATTTTGATGTGGGGTTTCTGCTATTGTAAGTATCATCCTGACAAGGTGTACTTTGTGACCATCGATTTGCTAGGACTTTTATTCAAGCTGTTAATTATAGGCTGTCTACAATCTTTTGGCTCGGTTCAGGTAGCATTATTAATTGTTATTGAAAGTTTTAGTTTGATACTATTATTCACCCTAAAGCCATATTTCGTGGGATTGACTTGGACAACTACTAGGTGGGTACTTCCTGTCGCAAGATTATTGGTAACTATTTTGTGCATTCCTTACATTAAATCGTTGGAGATTGGCGAATTAACCCGTACTTATATTGCATTCATTCAGTTAGTTGTACATGTAATTGTTGCTATCATATTTACTGTTCACTTGTTGTATTGTTTAATAATTACAATGCTATCAATAATCCGAGAAAGACACGATAAAGTAAAATATGAAAAATGCATTAGAAATCACGCATATAACAGTATTGATGAATTCAATACCCATTTCGAATATCACCCTGTTGCTAATCCAATACCTTCGTTTGTTCCACACGATAATAAATTTGAGTCTATCAATTCGTGTCATGTTAACTCATTAAATTTTCCTCAAGAGCTAGAAAACAATGAAATTGATGACACTTACGTGGATGTAGAGGATGAAGACCCGTATTATAGAGCTGGCAGTGAGAAACAGTTACGAAAAATACATTATGAACCAATTGACGAAATCATGTTTCGAAAAATACCAACAACTGGGTCGAACAGTAACCTTGCTAAATGTAATGATGTTGAAAGTATTGTGGGATCGCTGAATTCTGTAGCTCAGTCGGTTATATCATTTGAGCGACAGCAAGTTTTCTCTAATATCAGAAAACGGAATAATGATTACACTTTCCGCGAAGGTGATTTGATCTATAGGAAATACTTTACTGACGAATCAATCGATCCCGAAATCAAAGCACTTTGGGCTTCTAGAAATAACTGGAATTTATGCCATAGTCCTCATTCAAAAGAGAAAGTTCATAAAGATGATAGAAACGAAAATCGGGACAAACAAACAAACGCTAATTATGAAAGGTTTTCTTTAAGTAATATCCACCTTTTTGGTGATATCAAGAACATGCTTCTGTTCGGAGGTTCACTACAAAAGAAGAAAGATGAACAAAGCTTTCTGGTTTCTAGGCCTAAGAAGTTAATTGTTAAATCATACAATTCAGTTAACAATAATTTAGAACAACGCTATAAAAATTTGTCAGATTCCTCGTCTCCTTCGTCTCAGACTTTGAATGAAAAATGATTTGATTCGATATTGCATGTATCCATGTAATTCTATGATCAAAAATATTTAATTCTCAATTTATCTATTTATTTATTTATTTGGTGCAAAATTTATTCACTTCACTCTATTAGATTACTTTATATTAATGTTATACAATTTTTAAGACTTTGTTAATTATCGTTGCCTTTTTCTGGTTTTGTCCTCCTCGGCAACATTTTCGATAGTTCTCTTCTTCGTTATATTCCTAATTAGTTTGCCGTCATCTATAAATTTATATGTATCTTTCCTTTTAAAAACCTTTTCAACATCTAAGCAGTTAATTAATGATTCATATTCTGACTGGAGGACAATTCGAGCCATTTCTTTCCTATTATGTGCTTTCTCTCCTGTTGATTTATTGAACAACTCTTTAGGGTATTCATTAATTCTTAATTTAAGGATCAGCTCATAATTGTTCAAAAACGAGTTCGTCAATTTCTTTGATTCAATCAATTGATAACATTTTTTGCATATTCTTAATATCATCAGATGTTTGTCAGCTTCAGAAGTAAGTTCCAGTGATTCACTTCTGTAAAGAATTGTGGCTATAGATAATATTTGGATTAAAAATATTAATTCCAAAATTACTTCCGAATCATTAAAGCAATCGTATGAGTCGAGTACAATCTGGGCGAAGTCTTCGTCTTCTTCTAAAATTACATCTAGTGCAAAATAAATATCCTTCAAAAGTGATGTAGGCAAATCCATAGTATTAGTAAAATAATCCTCTATTATTCTTAATGGAATTTCTCCAAAATCAAAATTGGAACCATTTTCTTCGACATACCCATATCTTCTTAATATTTCACTATTTGGATGGTCAGAATATGTATTATATACTTGATCTCCCTTGGCAATTGGCTTTATACTTTTCATGACTAATGCGCTAGGAGTATACATCAAACTGGCATTATGTAACTTAGTATCGGCATTTAATATATCGGCTAATGGAACCATTGATTTAAAATAACCATCTTTTAAAACCGACAGACTACTCTCATTTTCGAATTCCGGTTCTTCTTCTGATTCTTCTTCTTCGTCCTCGTTATCGATTTCATCATCAAAATCAGGTCTTTCCACATCAAAGGAATACGACATTATCAAGGATGCAACCTTGTGATATTGTTCTATTGTGATGTTATGTAATTCTGAAATACCTAAATCGTCGCAGATAACCTTAGGGAATAACTTATGGAACATCTTGTCAGCTTCTTCTTTACCAATCCTTTCCACAACCAACGAAGGCGATAAGTCGTCTAATTCCGGAGAAGACCAGAACATTAGTTGATTGAATTGATAATTTTTACTATCTTTGATCGGCAAAGTGTTGAAATAATCATTCCATCTACTGTTCTCGCAAGCATATAGTTCATATAATAAAATGATAACTAGGGATTCCCAGTGATTCAACTTCAAAAGTTTTTCCCTCATGTCGGTATAATTTTTAGTTAAGCTGCAATTGTCTATGCTGATTATTGTTTCTCTTGGAATGGAAAAGAGCTCCTCATCTTCTCCTATGTCCGTAGTTGCAATCATGCCTCTTCCTTGGCTATACTCCCGTAGATCTTTTATTTCAACATTGGGTGATATCACAACATTTTCATTCAGAAGCCAATGTATAAACTTCGCCGTAGCTTCCTCAAACGAACACATTGTTAGAATAAAGCTCAACCTACGTAGAGATATTTCTCTTACTAAATTTTGCGCATCACCATTTATAAAATGTCTACATTTTTTACGAAAATCTTGTCGGTCTAGTTTAATAGTTTTATATACACTTTACTTGACTTTCTCGAATTGGATGCTCCCAGAGAAACTGAATCCATATTCTTGAAACTATCGTCGCTTGTAGCAACCCCTATGAATTTAGAATCATAGCTGATATCCGTTTTCACAATACTTTGAATTACAGTTTGGTCAGTGCCGAATCTAGGATACTGCTTCATCCTCTTTCGTTTTTGCCAGTTCCACAAACAAAGGTACCCATCAGAACCAGCTGTAAGGAGGGTATTATTTAACTTATTAAATGCTATGGAATTAATTGGGTATACCAAGTCAGTGTTTGAAATTTTATCTGTGAATCTATGACATTTGAAAGCAAATTTCTTTGCTTGTGACTCCTCTGAAGGATCAAAGTATTCTATGGCTACTCTACCATCTATACTTGAAATGGCAAATCCCTCGCCTGAAGGAAAATTTTTAAGATCTTTAATTTGATACTTCAACCCACTTTCTCTAATCTGATAAGGTTGATCCCAATTCCTGTTATCATATATCTCTATTCTTCTCTCTGACATGCCGATGGTTAAATATTCACTTGTTGTGTCTAAACAAAAGATTTTTTTTGGCAACTTTCTAGACAAAATGGGTCTCTGCTTTCTAGTATCAATGAATTGCAAGTTGCCACCAAAATCGCTCGCCACTAATACCTGAGGTTGATCCTCGATACTTTTTAGGTTGTTTATTCCTCTGCTAGTCTCGTTCTGGGGTAACCCAAACATCGCATTGCCTATTTTTAAATTTTCATAATCTATTTGTCGTACAGTTCCATCCAATCCACCTAAATAGGTCGAGTTACCTGACCCATGCGCAATGCTTAATATTGGCTCATCATCTGAATGAAATTCAGTTACCATAGATACATTGTCTACATCTGAACAATCATAAAGTAATACTCTATTATCCCAAGACGACACTGTAAGTTGGTTTTGGTGAGGTGAAAATTTTAAATCAGATATAATATCTAGGTTTGGAGGTGTTGTTATATTTATTACGGATGCCATCGATATGATTTATATAACCAGATCAAATGTACAGTGTTTACTAACATAATGAAAATTCATATACACGACATTTTTAGATGCAACGACATTATTAGACTTAGTTTAGATATCAGAATGTTGGTTATTAATTTTTAATCTAATTATCTCTGCAGGATCTTGGTCTGGCTCTACCCATTCAAAGTTTTCCCCATGTGTGTACCAAAATTCTAAAAACATTAATTCTTCTTGAATATCGTTAAGAACCATTTTCCGTTTACGTATCTCTTTTCTGAAGAAAGCTTGTAACTTGAATATTTCAGAATCTTGTTCAGACGATCTTCTATCATTTACTTGTAAAAGACCATTACTGTTAGGAAGTTCAATAATGTAGTCATTCAGATGAACAATGTTCAAGTTGGAAATCTGACGCACCTTACTGTGATGGAAATTCTTAATATTAATCTCATTGTGTTCTTCAAAATGTGTTATAATTTTGTTTATGGATAGTATTTCATCCTGATGCCGCTTATTATAGATGAAATTATTATACGAGCGCCAACTTATTCGTCCTAAATTATTGACCAAATTAATCTTCATCATATACCAACATAGACACAGCAGAACACCAAAATTAAAAATGGCAAGTGCAAATAGAGGTACAAAAGGAAATACAAGACACTCACCAAGAGTTAATGCAGTGCATGAAAGGAGAATATTTCTAAGTGATCTCTTGTTATTCCTTTCGCAAAACCGTAGGTATGGTTCAGAGCTATATGTCAAATCCACGAGTTTAAAGCCATTGTAATAGTCTTTCTTGGCTAATAACACATTCAACGTACTTTGTACAACTGATTTACTTACTTTTCCTAGCGTCAAATTTCTCTGAAAATTCTCTCGCACCGTTTCAATCAAACTATGCGTATTACTTGGTCCTGGACCTGCCAAAAGATAATACTTCACAAGATTATTTTTGATGTATGTCTGATCGTTGTATTTGTTGAACATCTCCTGCACTTTCGATTCTAAATCTGTATTAGAAAATGCTTTAATATCAAGAAAATCTGCCCTTCTGCCTTTTTGATTCACATTAAGTCCAAATTTTGAATTAATTTTAGTATTCTGTCTTTGTAGAAGCCTGTTTGCCTTAATGAAGTTGAGGAATAGCTCTTCATCTATTTGCATACCTGTTGGATATTGCTTGTAAAACTGGTCCAATCTCCTAGAAAATGTTTCATGGTTTAATGGCTTTCTAGAAAAAAAATCAACAGGTTGTGTGGAATAGTTAGCTCGTAGAACTGTGAATACACCATATTTCTTCCTAAACATCTTTCATTTTAGTACCACTGGATTGTGATGAGATGCAATTGGCCCTTTTTATTAAAATATTTAGAAAGAAACTCAATATCTTGCCATAATCAATATAAGCTTCTATTCTAGAATTTGTGGCGAACTTCCCTTTTACTATAAGTTACAGACTGAACGTATAGATAGTTATATTCGTTTGTGTTCTTATGAGCACTAAAGAAATATCTTTTTCATTTCCAATATCATTTCCTAATTTGTGAAAAATCAAAATACTACGCACTATGACTTTAAGAAGAACCATCAATTTATATGTTTACTTTCTCGACAGAAGGTTTAAACACACGAATAACATTTCATAAACATGGATAGACTGGCTGTACTCAAGGAACAAGAAGAGGACGCTACCTCTAACTTCTCGTTTACTAAATCAGACAATTTAAATCTAGTACAACCAGATATCGAACTGAAGCCATGCACTTCGATACCTGAGGCTAAGAATTCAGAAATATCTTCAGGCAGAAGTATAGATAATACTTATGAAAAACCAATGGATTATGCCAGCTCTAAAACAGATTCTACCTCAGCATCACAAGAAACTATAAACTCCAATAAAGAAGCTGCTGTTCTTGGTCCACCATCGATCCCAGGTAAGAGAGCTTCAATGGTTTCTCAGTTATCAGACTATTCAGGCAAAGGAAATCATATAGCACAGCCTGTTTCAGTAAAAGTGGTCAACCAAGAGTTAAATCCCAGTGTCAGCAAAAAGTATTACCGTGTTGACGAAACAGACGATAAGGAAGATCCTGATCTTGCTGACTCTATCAGCACTGTACATGATGATTCTATCAAAGTGGGTAAATTGAATACTACATCTGTCACCTCGTCCAAGAGATTGGGCCCAGATATGACATTCAGCACGAATATCGAGAGCTCAGTTCCTCCAAGATCTTCTCGTAGACCTAAGAGTGAAATCTTGCTCACTACAAATGAATTGGATGAAGACATTGAAAAGTTTAAGAATAATAAAATCAAGTCGCATAGCAAGCATTCTTCTATAGCTATAAGTGATGACCTTGATAAGCTTATGGAGAGCGCCAATTCAATAACGCTGCAGCTTTATGTATTCAAAAATGTGGACGATAAAATAGAGTACCAGGAAAAGAAGCCACATGAGTCTGATTACCAAGAGTCTGAAGCACCTGAAAATAGAACTGTATCGACACCTATTGGAGAGAATCAAGACGGTGCTCGAAGTTCAAATTCCTTTATTTCCAGGGCCGCTTCTAACCGCACAAACGATAGTTATACCACAGCCAATATTCTTGCTACTGAAGCTGCTGATGGACGACTCCAAAAGTCTTCATTGCCACCAAGACCAACGGCTGACAATATTCAGAGAGCACGCCACGTATCGAGCCAGGTCAGCGAACAACAGAAACTATCAAATGAGTCTCAGGACCCCTCTGAAGCTACTGAGTCTCCGCGCGGTACTCCAATTGCCTCGCAAGACCCCGAAGATGAATATTACGACATCGACGACAATGAAGTGCTTGAGCAACCGTCCAGAGGCAAGTCTGTAAAAGATTCTACGCGCAGCATGAAGAAAATTAAGCACAAGAAAGCAAAAGCCAAAAGAGTCAAATCGCTGTCCACGCAAGGATTGAAACCATTTTCCTACCACACCTTGATAAATCTACTCGAAAGTACTAACGGAACTATCATCGGTGAAGAATTTGATCAATTGAACTTGCCTATAAAAGAAAAACAATTGATAGAAAAAATCGTTGATTCTTTATCTAGACTCACATCTGATATGGTTCTTGACGAAGCCAGATACGATGCTGGTATAACCAGATTGGAAAAAGCCCACAGAGCTTTAGAAGGGTTTTTATAGGCTTATATATATAATGTATGTACTTTTTATACTTATTCCGAATGGCTGGCTAATCGCATTGTACGGCTCATATTTTGCAATCAATTTTTTCGATTATGTGCAGTACTCAAAGCACGGTCCGTGGGTCATCATTGTTCATATTAGATAAAAACACTATCGATGATACTCTGCTTAATTCTCTTGATAAATAGTCAGTGACTTTCGTTTGACGAGTGCAGTTACTTCAATATGGATTCATCTAGCAAATCGAACCTTAGAACAAGTACATCACCTCCAATTGAGCAAGTGCCGAGGGAAGAAACAGAAAACATTTACAAGAACCCCATAGGCTGTTCTAGTTCCCATTCGCCGCTTAAGATCAATGTCAATATGCTAAACAATAGTCACGAAGATGTGGGAAAGAAGGCTATGGCATTGGGCGAACCTTTTGACTTGTCGCCGTCCCCCAGTATATCAACTTCGAAGATCAACTTTGACAAAATCACCCAATTACCAACGCCTGTTATAAATAACAACCAGGAAACGTTCGGCAACTTTAGTCCCCCAAAAGAGCATTACATTGATATCCCAAAGTTGCGTCAGGCGAAGAAGCATGATACCACCAGAGTTGTGTCTGAATATAGGCCTCAACTAGCAGGGCATCTGGGCTTGGATATGCACACTAGTAACAAGAGATTCGTGTCAAACCCGCTCAACGACGAGTCTTCTTTAGGTTCGACTGTTCTGGTTTCAAATATGCCAAGTCCTCCAGACGATGTGCAGTCGAGGTTTGCAAACCAAGTGTTTTGTTCTGGTAATCAAGGGAAGATGTATAATTTCGAAGAAGAAATTGGTTCTGGAAACTTCAGTACCGTCGTATTAGGCTCTAATGTCGATGATGCTAGTGATAAGGTAGCAATAAAAATCATATCCATTCCATTTGACAATATTGATGAAATCCACAATTTCAAATTTTTCATCAAGAGAGAACTCAACATTTTGCATAATATTAGCCATCCATGCATAGTCGATTTACTTGACTACAACTTAAGTTTAAGTATTCCTAGATCTGATATCGAAACATTGGTTGCTATAGAGAGCGAAAATGTTTCTGAAGAGGATGTAACATTACAAAGAGATTCTAATAACCTAAAGTTAAATAATGAACAATTAGTTTTTTTGAACTATTGCCCTGGTGGTAATTTATTCCAATTTCTGTTTAATTATTATAAATCATATCACACGGACTCTGCATACTGGTCGATTATTCAAAGGGTCGTTAGCGAGATAATTCTTGCTGTCTCATATTTGCATTCAAATGATATTATTCACCGTGATATCAAATTAGAAAATGTTTTACTTAATTATAAATTGCAAATGCTTTTGGACATTATACATTCGGAAGATTTATTCAGCAAGCCTCTTATTAATTTGACGGATTTTGGGCTTTCGAAGAAATTGAAATCCCCAGATGAGTTTTTCACAACCAGATGTGGCTCTGAAGATTACATTTCACCAGAATTATTGATGGGCTTAAAATACGATGGAAGACTTACTGATTCCTGGTCGGTTGGTGTTTTGATTTATGCACTTCTTGAAAACAGGTTACCATTTGATATTCCTCCGTTATCTACCTCCAGTCCTTCTGGTGTTTCACCTTCTGTCTTAAAAAGGAAAAGAGCAAGAAATAACGTTCCGCATCGCATTGCTATGATTGATTGGGATTGGTTTAAACTTACAGATATGTTGAATGATCCTCACATAAGTCAGCCTACTAAATCAATTTTGCACAATCTTAAGCATACAGTTGATCTTCTTTTAGTTCGTAAGGACAAAAGAGTTAAAGTTGAAGATTTATTGACTCGTCCAGATTTTGATTGGGTCATTCAATCTCTCCCTAAGGGATTTAATTTTAAAAAGGAATAACTTCAAGTAATGATTGTAAAATCATACTTACATTTGACTCATTGATTACTTTTCTATTCCGTCATTACATGTTGTACAAATATAAATATATGTATAGTAGATATCGTACCAATTTCGTGGTTACATACGTATAATAATAATCATAAATTACTAATCAATTAAATAGAAAAAGTTTAGATCTCTATTTTTCCAATTCAAATCTACCCTCCAATCGTAATCATTAATAACTTTAACATTCTTATTAAACGTAAAGTTGTTACTCTCACTAATGAATATATTGGCTATGCATAATGAACAATACTTTCTAAAGTCGTATTGACCTGTTAGACTGTACAGTTGAGTAAGATCAATTTGCTTCATATTTATAGGAAATTCGACGTGATTGATATTACCGAAACTATTGTTACTAAGCGATAATTTTTCAATATTTGAAGGAAATTTTATGTTTGCAATTTTCCTTATTTTGTTGCTACTCAAATTAACTTCTCTAGTAGTGACTGGCAATCTGAGCTTGTGAATATTTCTGAATTCCTGCAAAGTTATAACGAGAATGTTCAAGCCCGGCGGACATCTGAATTTCTCACAGTAAAAAGTCCCCCCACCACCTTGAAGAGTCAAAGACTTCAAATTGATTGGGTACTGTATTGAATGAAACCTATAAGGGAGATTTCCCCTCAATGTCAAACAACGCAAATTTTGGGATAGTGAATTAAAGTCAATAGCGATGAATGGTAAATATTTGTCTTGAATGATTAACAGATCAAGAGATTGAGGGAATTGAACATAGTACCCATTTCGGCCTGAAATATCTATTAGCTCCAAGTCCTTTAAATTCAAAAGCTCTCTCAAATCCAAGTAGGCTGACATCAATTCGATATCTTCTAAGTGTAATGAGCATAAAGTATTGGACAAATTATTCTCAATGAAATTTGCTACACTTCTGACATGATATATATTTAGATTCTCAATATATGGAAGGATTATTGTTGATGAATGATTAAAATCAACCTTTCCAAGTCTCAATGAATTAGTTTTAGCTGGAAGTAACCTACCATCTAAAGTAGTCCCTTCTAATTCTAATTTATAAATAGTTGAAGGAATGTAGCTTACTTTTGCGACCATATCAAAGTTCTGTAATTTAAGAGATCTTAATGAACAACAGAATTTTGCAATGCTTTTCATGTCAATTTCAAGCCCACATGTAATTATAGATAGATTCTTGATTTTGGGTCCTAGGGTTGCAATAACACCATTAAGGAAGTTATTTACAATATCTGGACTCGAATCCTTATTAATTCGAAAAATAAAATCAAAGTCTTTGTCTGTAAAGTAATTAGCATATTTTTGATCCTTCAAAAAATTTAGTAATTGTACATAAGTGCTAATGTTTCCGCTTCTACTGGGAATTTCAATTTCAATTTGAAATAATCTGGGAATCATATGTGTTTCATTTATGATATCAAAATTTATAACATTAGTTAGATAAGCAATTGCCCCAATCGAAGAGAAATGTATATGATCCATACGCATATTTCTCTCTCCAACATAAGAATCTGATATTATAAAGTGCTTTCTCGATATTTGGAAATATGTAATAAATATCAAAGACTTATCGTTTATTTCATTGAAGGCCTCTATTAATCTTAGTAAATCTTCATTTGGCAAATATGTTTCGATTTGGTAAAGAACATCATAAGGTAGGGCTGAGATGGTTGACATCTTGGAACTGATCGCTCTTTACCCTTTTTTATTATTTTTCTAATAGCAACTCATAATAGATTTTTCATATCACGGATTTGCTTGAGTTGCTCATATGTTCTATAAAAGATCATATTCTGGTGTATACGTTTTTACCTTACATTATCCCACATCTATGTTAATAGAATTGTAAAAGTGACCAGAAATGTCGCGCATTATTCATAACGACATTTTCATTCCTACATTGGAAACTTTCAAGTTAATACGTACAAAAAGTAACAAATCTTATACAAAGCATACGTTGAGGGTTGAAACATGAACGGATTGCATCCATCTGACAATACTTCTGTTGTGGATGGAAAGCCAGCTGATATTAACCCTAATGGGAATAAAATACACAATGGAGCTGATGGAAAGATGGAGAACGGAATAGTGAAACCGGCACCAGAAATACCTCATATAACGAATAATATTATTCCATTATCAAATATATTGAAATTTTATACTCAGGAGGCATACAAACAGTTGACGACCGCAATAGAGAATTTGTCGAGTACAAAAGATACAGAGAACGATTCCAGCCGTAAGAAATTTTTCTTACATTTAATTATATCCTTAAGGCATGACTTTATCAAGATATATACCTTAGTAAAATGGGCTAGTTCATCAAAGGATGTGTGTAAGCTAATTGATTTATTGAACTGGTTCAGATCTCAAGACTTTTATTTTGAGCAGTTAGGGTATGGATTAAATGAATTGAATAGATACTCGGGAGCAAAACTACCAAATTCTGACATCATAACAAGTTTGGAAGTGTTTGTGAAAAAGAGACCTCAATTACCATCATATAATTTAATTGAAACTCCTCCAATATCTTCAGAAAAAACATTGGAAGTTTTGAAAGACTTAAATCTAACTTTAATGACTAGAATGGCGTTAATTAATAATTTGCCTAGGCGCTTTATAAATAATTACGAGATAAAAGATGGTAGAGTCTATTTTACAATTCCAAACGAATTTCAAGTTTCAGTAACAGTTGGAAATGACTTAATAATTGAGGAGGATGAAGATTATTATAAATCACCATTTTACTTTATCGATTTTAAGTTCCTTTTTGGAATCAATCCCGAAACTTCACTAATAACGCACAAAGATAATCGAATAATAACAAGATTGCCTACCTCATCATTCCAAAACTTAGAGAAAACTGTAAATACTGTATTATTAAACCTGGGACTCAGTGGTTTATATGACTTGCTCCATAAGTATTCCATTTCATTCAAATTATATTTAATTGCTAGGCAGTTAAAAGACCTATCAATAAATAGCAAGTGGAGGAACAATATTCAATTCAAATATCAAAACGGCAAATCATTAATTTTGATTAATTATTGGTCAAGTCATTATTTGTCCAAAAATTGGAAGTCTTTCATTGAGCTAGGGATAGATAAAAAGTATAACTTAAATTTTAGATGGTTCAAAAACGGAAAATATGAGCAAAATCACGGAATATCTGGTATATTTGATAGAGATAACATAGAGAAACTGGATATTTCTGATAGTCAATCAAACGAGTCCGAACCTAAACAAATATCGTTAGATAATATTACCGAAGATCAAAATGAAGACGAGTCCGAAGCTCAAGATTTGAGTATAGACTTGACCTTGAATATTATTGTCAACAAGCATTCGGAGATGTTAATTTCAAAAATATATCAAAAATTGTCCGAACGCTTATCTGATAAAGGAGGAGAGTACTGTTCTTATGTAACGTGTCATCAATTGCTAATTAAATTGACACCTAACAAATCGGCATTGTTTGCTATTAACCCTCTAACTGGGTTTTTCTATTTTGTTGACCCATCACCAATTCAAAATCAAATAACAAAGAAAATTAATGCACAGGCATCTAATAGAAAGAATAAAGTGTTTTACAGCGAGAATGATATGATAGAAAATATAGTGTACCACTTGATCCAATTGAGATTAGACATGTTCAATAAAGAGATTAATAATAAATTAATTACAAGTGGTTGGATTAGTAATGATATCATTAAGTTGAATGACTATGAAACGGTTAAATTGTTCAATTTCCTAATTGATAATAAATTCAGTAATTCGAATTCTAATAAAATTCAGTTCTACAGATGCAAGAATTGGCCACTAAGCTGGTTCTTGAGTAATCTTATTAGTGGTGACAACTTTAAGACTTTTTGGTGGGTTGCTAGAATTAAATCGATAAAAGGAGAATGGAAAATTCAATGGGTTCAGCAATTAAAATTTAATGAAGATCACGACACCTCGAGCGACTTGAAATTGGACTATAATTTTTTTAACAGTTTATCTAGCTTATGCTCAAATATGATCATCGACCACATGATTCTTGAAGAGTTACAAGTTAGGAATATTCAATATATTAAAAAGCAGTCCAACGAAAATGCAACTGCACTTGTTAACAAGTTCCAGATTGAAGATGTACTCACTGATCAATTGGAGACTGCGGAAGTCGGCGGTCCTTCCGTTTATGAATCGATAATAGTATTGTACAACAACAATAAATTACTCCCCGTTTCTAATTCTTCGACAAGCTTATTTTTAAAAATTAAGTTAATCACAGTCGGTAATTCAACCCAAATGAAATTGAAATTATTTGGTAACCTAAGGAATATTCCCGACAACCTAGCTGAAGATTTCGATCAATTGAATTTACATATCATCAAATCTCTGAATTATTTTGAAATTACCGACGTTGTAAATTTATCAAACAGAATTAATGATTCTTCGGTTAACGAGAGTAGACTTCTAGATTCTATTCTCCTAAAGTTAAATGTTTTAAATGAGTTAATAAAGGTGTTGTATCAATTAGATCAGAACAACATTCAAATTGTTAATAATTCCATTAACAGCATTGAAATTAAAATTGATGAGAACATCAATAATCTTATAATTAAATTACCTGATACGGATCAAAAATTTAAATTAATTGACCGTGATGATGAATCAAATGAAATGAGGTTAATAATAAGGTATTTGAATAAATATTTACTGTTAACTAATAAAGTTCAAGAGAATGAAATTATTGGTATAATTAAATATTTGAAAGAAATTACACCAATAGTAAGAGCCATAAAGTCAATTAGAACAATAATGGACGAGAAAAACAATATGAAACTAGCTAACGGACTAGATAAATTAAATTTTGACATTGAATTTCAAAATTTAAATTTAATTCAATTCGTTTATTTTATTAATTATACTAATATAAATTCAAACAAAAAGATTTTCAAAGATAAAATTGTTATAAAATTGAATTTCGTCAGAAACAAGTTTAATAAGCAAAACAAATTATTCCTTAAGCTTTCGATGAAAGATAATTTAAATTCCAAAAATTTAAAATACAAAAAGTTATTTGAATTAATCTACAAGGCTATAAGTGAAATCAATACTTCAAGTTCCTCGGAGATCACCAAGCTAAACTACGATTTCGTAATAGAAAGCAAGCTCATCGACGAGATAATGGTTAATATAACGAACGCTTTTATTAATTATTTAAGCGAAAATGCATAGTATTTATTACATAACTTACAATAAATATACAAACTTTAAAAATTATATTACCCAGGTCCTTTCCCTAAACCGAAAACTATTAACAAACCGAAATCATAAATATCATAATATAGGACCACTAATTTATATTTTCAAACATACAGTTGTGATCTTTTTTAGCACATCCTTCGCACTTATTTAATGCGTCGTTATAGACACACTTTATTTTTCTTCTTCTGCATGCATTACAGGAAGATTTTCTTGAACCCAAAGAAGAGACATTAGACTTCTTCTTATTTATTTTAGACTTCGTCGAAACACCTCCCAACGAGGCTGACGAAATGGATGGTTTCTTCTTATTGTTCAACATCATGTCCTCTTTGGTAAAACCCTTAGCAAAGCAGCATGGCAAATTTTTAGTGCTGCATGATTTACAAGGCTTAAACCTTATGAGTTTATCGTTAGATATTATAATATTAGTATTCTCGTCAAGTTCGACTTGTTTGTTCTCAAGCAAGCTTGCAACAATATTTGGTGGATAAGACTCTGCAAGATTTGCAGTTGAAATCAGCTTATATAATACACTAATTTCCGCATCACATTTAACTTTTCTAGTACGGCACGAGTCACATGATGGTCCCAACCTCTGTCTTCTTTTGCGTGAATCTGTAGCCTCTGAAGTCGCCGTACTGGGTGCTGAAATTATGCTCTCAATATTTGTGGCTGAGACAGAGCTAGAATAATTGACAGGCGAATTCATACCAGACAAATTCATATTAGATAGGTTTGGTGACGATGCAGGAGACGACGACGCGGACGAGGAAGTCAACGAAGGTGGAGAAGAATGGTTCATGTTAGACAAGTTTCTTTCAGTCAACTTAATAGTCGTATAATTATTAAATTTGATATCACTTAAAGGAGGTAATACTATATGTCCTTTCTCGTTGGGTCCCTTCATGTTACCCTGGGGCCTCAAAGCCATGGGTAAAGGTAGCAAGGGTATACTGTTCACGTTATGACCCTTATTCATGATCGAATAGCTTAATAAATCATTTGCAGACATCTTGCATTCACTATCAGGTGGTCTAATCTGTTCTCTTTCGTGACATAATAAGTTCTGTAGAAATACTACCGTCTTTATATAATTGCAAAAATTTCACGGAACATTTCTGGGGTATCCGGGCACAAGGGGTGGCACAGAAGTCCGATTGTTGTCCGAAAAGTATCCTTATGACAGCCATCCGAGCACTTCTCATTATCGGTCTTTTTAACGTCGTTTTGTAGTACGACTTAGACTGCACTCGACGTACAAGCCAGTATATGCTGTGTCATTTAGGTGGTCTCTTTATCACTTGTAGTCCTCATGATATTCTCACAAGATGCTAAAGAATCATCCTCTATAAGGCATACCTCGGAATGACTCTCCTGCTAGCACAGGATCCGCCTGCGGACAATCACGGAAGAGCTAAAACCCATTTTTCCATCTCGATGAGTCCTCCACCAAACTCAATAGTTTGGTTAAACCACTACCTTTCACCACTAAAAATCTTTCCCGGCAGAAGCACATGCCTACATAATTGCTCTACTTGACTTTGGGCCGAGTAAAAAACTTACAGTTCGGAGCCAAATATTTTTCCGGGTTATGAAAAACGACCATACAGAAACTCCGCACTCCCAGCCGAGGAGGGATAAGGAAGAAGTAACTTCCATTGATCCGACTTTTTACGGGTGTCGCCTTATTTCGTACGACTGTGGTGCGATAGAATACGCCACTCCGATGACTCGTGTGTCGCCGAGGGAGTCCGAAATGTATGGATGCGAGTACCGGAGGAATGGGTGTTTTCCCTGAGTCGCTGTAAGACATATGCCTGCATATGCTAATGTTGCTTTATTTACAAAATTTCCAAATATGGACTTTGGGACATCTTAATTTGAGTAAGATTCAAGTTTAATACATGAAATACAAACTATTGATATACATCTTGTGTTGATATCAGACATGGATGTCGATACGTCGCTTAGTACACCAATAAAAAAGATCAAGGGATTGAGCCTTGGTTCTCCGTTATATCCGAGTTTAAATGAATTTCAACCAAACAATATGGCCCAAGAAATGGTCAATCGAGGATATTCACAGACATTGACGAATAACGTATTAGAAGAACTTAACGCTAGAGCTAACGAAGTATCCCAAAATGTCAATCTGTCTCCATCCAATAGGATACCTACAAGTAGTGCCAGTCGAAGAAACAAACGGTACCTGGGTATTCATAGGGCCAAATTCAAGAAGATGGAGTCTATAGCGAATCATTATTCGGTGAAAACTATAGATGCCGATCCAAACGGAAACATGAATGATGTTGGAAAGAGAAATTTGGCAAACATGAATATTATCAATAAGAAGAGAAGAACATCAACTGGGATGGAAGAGATTTTAAAGCTGTCCCCTGTCAAATGTGCTGTGCCACAGAAAAGTTCTCCCATCAAAGAATCCCCCCAAAGTAGTCCAATTAGGAGAATATCTCCTTCGAAGAAGTCTATGAATTTGAATAAATTGTTGAACGAAGGTGATAACAAAAGATCGACATCTTTGCAAATGGCAGGAGTATCACCCGCAAAGACACAATCTGTTCGGACTATACCAAAATTGACTAAACCTGTGCCAGCAAATAATGATAATAATGGGTCCCCTAGGATGAAAAGCTCAATACCGAAATTGACTTCCACAAAATTTAACAGTCGAGAAGATAAAGAGAATGAGGCCATAAGTAAATTTTCATTTTCAAAGTCCCAGAAGTTTTCCACTCTCGATAACCGGAGAAAGCCTTCAACAGTCATATCAAATAAACATAACGGAGAGCTTTCAAACAAGCTGTCAATTCCTTCATTATCCCACAAGCTGTCAATTCCAAAATTAGCACACAAACTGTCTATTTCATCGTTAACACATAAACTGTCTATCCCTTCACTAAATCATTCATCTTTACAACCATTGACTAAATCAAAATCTGCATACGACGACTCAATCAGACTGGTCCCTTCGCAGAAGAAGCCAGTTCCCGATTCTAATGGGCAACAGCCTAAACGATATACAATTCCAAAGCCATTTTCATTATATAACAAGCCTACTATTTCTTCATCCCAGAAATCTTTAAACAAGTTTCAAAGATTCAAGGACAAATTTAATTAATCATATACCTGTATTCATGTGATACATAAGATATTTAATAAATGTTAGTTTGAACTTTAATTTCGCCGCCAACAGATAAGACTTGGGCACCACTCCATTTTTCGCCAGATTTCAAGTTTTGGAATTCTGCTACATGGCCCGGTTCAATACACAACATGTTCATGTA
Organism: Debaryomyces nepalensis; assembly: GCA_030583445.1. Taxonomy (NCBI): domain Eukaryota; kingdom Fungi; phylum Ascomycota; class Pichiomycetes; order Serinales; family Debaryomycetaceae; genus Debaryomyces; species Debaryomyces nepalensis. Next base: position 135,410 of record JAJMIM010000002.1, on the reverse strand, counting down.
ACCATCCTTTGGCTCAAAATCAGCCATGCCGGCAGATTTCTTGATCCATGGATTCCAAACCACAGCATCTGGTAAATTTTCTCTTTCAACATTCATCAATACTTTCCCTAATTCAATCATTTGGAAACGTTTGCTGGTATCGATACCTTTGTAGATCCTGTCAAACTCTTCGGTGAAACTGATCATTGGAGCCTTTTCTTCATATGATTCACCTATTAATTGATCATAACATTTGGCATCAGTAAGGTTGTTGACAATTATATCTGTGATGTCTGGCACCCTGAAATAAGTATGGAATAGCCAATTGAACTTGAAATCTTTATCTCCGGTATTTTCCACTTCAATATTTGTCTTCAAATAGTCATTTCCAAGTGTAACTGAAAGAATTAAGGTAAAATCATAGAGACCATCATTCCACAACTTATATAATTCTTGATCAACTTGCTCAGGACCCAAGCCAAATTGCACGGTTAATGGGTCCTCGGTCGTTTGACCTAAGAACTCCCAAGTCGAGTTTCTAGCAAACCCATGTTGCGGCAAATTGAATGCTGGATTGCTTTCATCCTTACATTTACCAAAGCATGGAAATACTAATGGTACACCACCTCTAACTGGCTTAGATCCATCAAGCTTGGCTCCTGTAGACAACCATAATTTTTCATCACCCTCATGTTTCCACGAAGTAACAGTAGCACCGTACTTCAAGATTGTGACTTTGGTGTTTGAATCGCTTGGATGGGTTAATATAACCTCTCTTTCTGTCTCTTCTACTGGCATGGTACTTGTTCAATTGATGCTGGTATACCATGTGTATTGCCATATATAACAAGTGTTTTTAGGGACATTATTTAATTGGTTAGTACACGTTTTCTCCCCACCAAAATTTGGATGGGTGCTTCGTTTGGGCCAGGAAAGTGCTATTAAATACCTTACAGTACACAGCTATATGGATTCCACTTAATAGATAGATACATTAGTATGATGCAGTTCTGGGTTTTATTCCACAATTTTCTGTCGCTGATTCTTGAGACACTGCCAGACAGAAGCCTGTCCTCTATTCTCTATTTCTACTCCTCTACGGCCATATCCCATCTTTACATATCATGCGTATTGAGCTGTGCTTGTGTGTGTTCTTAGCATAAAAGAAATTGGCAGTATTGCCTGTTGGAAAGCATAAAATTCAATTCATCAGAAATTGCAAAAAAACCATTTTTTCGTAAAACGCGTTCCCAGTTAACTAGAACCTTTCCCATATGTTCCACGGCAATAGAAATTTGTACTCTCTAACTACAATGATAGCTTACATTATGTATTAACACAACACAACCCAAGTACATACTACTTGTTATATTCAAGTGACTCTACTCCAGTATTCTTTTTGCATTTTATTATCCAGGATACAAACCACCTTACTAATGTTCCCAATTCAGGCTCAGCGCAGCAAAGCTTCCTTGCAGGACTCAAAATATATTAACTTCAATTTTACATACATAATTTAAACAAGACGTCACTTGCAAACACATCTGTTCTGCTAGACCAATCACTACTGTCATATATCTTTACTCTACAACTCTACACTCTGAAGTGGACCCGTATCACTAAGTTACATCTTTCAGTCCCCTATTCTTAATCATCGCAAAAAGAAATTTTGTTTGTAAATTACACAAAGCCGGGTGATTTGGCTTCCAGAAATTAATTTTTTTGCTACTTTATAAACAAGTGATTTCCAAAGCCTCCAATAACCACCGAAATCGTTTGCTATTAGTCGAAATAATCAAGTAAGAACATAAGACTACTATATCTTATTATATCAGACCATCAACTCAGAACCATAGGTGGATAATATTGATATTTACATCCGTTTGTCAGGCAATTAGCGCTGCGTATTAGAAGTCGATAAAAAACAAGCAATTTTACATTCCGTACTTTTGGAAATATATTGTAGCATACACGGTTCAAAATGGTATCGTCGTTCATATTGAGATCAAAGATTATACAAAAGCCATATCAGCTATTCCATTATTATTTTTTGCTGGAGAAGGCGAGGGGATCAACCCTTTCAGACTTGTCGTTCGAAACCAACACCAAATTCACAATAGATAAATTCAAGCGCCACGAGTGGACCATCAACGAAATATGTCACTACGGGTTTCTTCTGTCAATTATATTTTTTGTATTTATTATTTTCCCAGCATCGTTTTTAATTAAGATACCCATATTGTGTGCATTTTCTGCTTGCTTCATTATTCCATTGACATCCCAGTTTTTTGTTCACGCATTGCCCATTTTTACATGGTTAGCATTTTATTTCAGTGCTGGGAAATTATCTCCTGCCTGGAGGCCGGCCATTAGCGTCAAATTGTTACCAGCTATGGAGACCATTTTGTATGGGGACAACTTGTCGAACGTATTAGCTGAAGTTACTAACTCCACCTTGGATGTTTTGGCTTGGATTCCTTATGGTATATTGCACTTTTGCTCTCCATTTATTATTGCAATTTTCATATTCTTGTTTAGTCCTCCAACCTCCTTAAGATCTTTTGGATTTGCATTTGGATATATGAACTTGGTGGGTGTCATCATTCAGATTTTATTTCCAGCAGCCCCACCATGGTACAAGAACTTATACGGATTGGAACCTGCTAATTATTCGATGAGTGGATCGCCAGGAGGGTTAGGTAGAATTGATGAGATATTAGGAGTAGATATGTACACCACTGCATTTTCTAACTCTCCTATTATATTTGGAGCATTTCCTTCTTTGCATTCTGGTTGTATCGTTATGGATGTCTTGTTCTTATGTTGGTTGTTCCCAAAATTAAGAGTCGTTTGGTGGGGATGGGCAGCGTGGTTATGGTGGAGTACGATGTATTTGACACATCACTATTTCATCGACTTAATTTTTGGTGCCATATTATCTGTTGTTGTATTCAACTACACTAAGTACATGCATTTACCCGTGATTGATCATAACAAGTTCTGCCGTTGGTCATACACAGAGATTCACAAAATTGACATTAATGAATCTGATCCACTTTCCATGAACTATAATATCGAATCGATGAATGATATCGAAGCTCAACCAAGTGGCTCATTTTTAAATCCGGCTGTTAATAACTATCCATACTTCTACAACCAAGCTAATAATAATAACCAATTTGAAATGGCAAGTTTTTCAAGATCTAGACAGGCTTCCAGAAGTGCAATAACTCCAGTAATCCCAGGCAAATCATCATCATCCATTAATTTGCCAATAAACAACGAAGAGTTGCGCGAAGGTGACGAAGTTGACTCTTCCCTGCTAGAGGAATCATCTCTTTCGGTTTTTGAAGGCGAACATGATAACAATCATTTAGCAAGCTCAGTGGCATCATCAACTTCGTTAGATGATGTTGAAGCAGTCGCAAATGCTAACTCGTCTAATGCAAACTTCAATGATAAAAAGACAAAAAATACTGTTAAAAATAGATAAAACAAATTCTCAAAATGAATTTTCATATATATCAACTAATATTTAATGATCCTAATAATTAATGTCTAATATTCGCTATTTAATAAACTAATGATATATACCCGAAGTTGTAGAATACTTTTCCCATCTCCTGATTTCCTTAACCTGCTGAGACAAAGTTTCTACATTCCGCATGCAATAGTATTATACATTTATTTGTTATTTACAGGGATTTACTCGTTAGATACTACCATTATTTAGGGGTACTGTTGAACGCTCTTTCGAACGATGTTCCCGTATTCAATTTTTTGCTCATGTCTTGCTTGACAATGTTGGCTCTTAAAACTCTTGGATCTCTCCTCAAAGTTCTCAATAATTCTTGTTGAACATTTGAAGACACATCAAATCCCATAAGGAAATGGTACCCTTGGAAATGTCTCTCCTGATCCTTGGAGATAATTTTTGGTAATGTTCTTGGACCCAAGCTTGTAATATCTCTAATTATGCCTCTATTATTCAAAATTAATTTACCCAACGTTGAGACAATCTTCGTGGCTTCCTTGTTAGTCTTCAACGGATCTGATATCCGCGATATGGCCATTAATTCATAATACATTGCTAGTTATTCCAAGGTGATCCAGTTTATAGCTACATTGAATGAATTTTTTTACTGGCCATTTTGTGAATCGCTAAATACGTCTATTACTTATATAAGCAATAGACATAAAATGCGACATGAAATTATCTAGTCACGTGTCGTGTTGCAATATGTCTATTACTTTATGCTTGAGTTCATTGGAAAATTAACAGTTTAGTACGATTTAGTTGATACATTAACTATGGCTTCAAACATCACCTGGCACCCAAATTTAACTCACGTTGAACGTTCCGAATTGAGACACCAAAAAGGTGTTACCGTTTGGCTTACCGGATTATCAGCTAGTGGTAAATCTACCATTGCTTGTGCATTGGAACAATCTATCTTAGGAAGAGGATTAAACTGCTACAGATTAGATGGTGACAACATCAGATTTGGTTTGAACAAAGATTTGGGATTCAGCGAGAACGATAGAAATGAAAACATCAGAAGAATTTCCGAAGTGGCTAAATTGTTCAGTGACTCTTGTTGTATTACTTTGACATCGTTCATCTCTCCATACAAGAAGGACAGACAATTAGCAAGAGAATTACACGAAAAAGACAACTTGCCATTCGTTGAAGTCTACGTTGATGTTCCTGTTGAAGTTGCCGAAACCAGAGACCCTAAGGGATTGTACAAGAAGGCCAGGGAAGGTGTCATCAAGGAATTCACCGGTATCAGTGCACCATATGAAGCTCCAGACAAGCCAGAAATCCACTTAAAAAACTACGAGGGAGTCTCAATTGAAGATGCCGCACAACAAATTATTGAATACTTAATCAACAATAATTATATTTAAATTATAGAAATATATCGTTACTAGTACATAGGTCATTTCTTCAAATTATTCAACCGAGCCTGTAGGTCATCCTCTTCATTGTTACTTGGGCCTCCAATAGCCTCTGCAACTCTTCCATTGTCCACCTCTTGCGCTTGGACGTTTATATGGCTTGGAGTGTCTTGCAAACTAGTGTTCAAGTCCACGCCAATTTCGTCTAGAACCTTAGTTAAAATTTCGTCGACCTGTTCATCTTCTCCTAGTTCTTCATCATCTGCCATAGCGTCGTCTATTGCATCATCCATAAACTCTTGTTTTTGGTCCATCATATCATTCTCTTTCGCAAATTCTTGGGCGATGCGTGATAATTGTGGTAAGTTCATGGATTTATTCATACCTGACAATAACCTCGTAGCATCTCTCATAGAAGTAGCCATTTGCTGGTTACTACGAACAGACTGAATACGCAACAGGATGGCTTGCAATTGAGCTTTCATAGAATTGAACTTTACAATGTAACTTTTTGTTCTGATTAAGTCCTTGGCTTGAAGCTTGGCGCTAGCTATTTGTCCTTGCTTAGCAGATTTTTTGATATCCGACACGAGTTTCTTTTCTTGGTTTTGAAGTTTCGTTGTTTCTCTTGTTAATTCTCGTTGTGTCTTCTCCAATGCTCGTTGGTTTTTACGAAGCCTCTCTTGAGGAGTAAGCTTTTTACCAAAAGCCCACTCAAATAACAGCGACATCACAATAATGCTATATGCTCTATATAATTAAAAAGATATATTCCTTTTAAGTCACTGGGGAAATGTCTTTAGTTTGAACTGTTAACAATCCTTATCGATCCCATAATGATATTCGCATAGTCGAATTTATTACACAAAACTATTACTATAACTTCTACGTAAGTATTTAAAGTTTAATGTCTCTAGATAAAGCCAAACGAACTGCTTTATGAGCCATACCCAAACCTGCTTGATATCCGTAACCGCTTGCACCATAGTTGTGAATTAAAACTCTACCAAAGTTGGTAAATTCTTTCTCAATTCTAACACCACCATGTCTACTTGGTCTTAGACCAGATGCAACTCTCAAAACTTCCAAGTCTGAAATCCTAGATCCATTAGGATTTTCCTTCAAAATCTTAGGATAAAGCTTGGCGGTCTTTTCAAGTATTTCGATAGTTTCACTCTTGAAAGTGTTAGCAGTCCAGTTGTCTTTTTGAGTATAGCCTCCAAGAATTAACTGATCGTTTGAATAAGGTCTCTTGATGATATAAGTAGGGTCAGAACTTGTCCATCTCATAACATTTTCTTTGATATGTGGTGCCTTGATAACCACGACTTGACCCCGTGTGGGGTAAACTTGTGAGTCCAAGACCCCACCAAGCTTGTGGGCACCAATACCAGAACAATTGAACACAACTTCTGTATCAGAAGAGTAAGCTTCAGATACATGAGAGAGTTTCTTCCTGGTAAATTTAATATTATGTTTGTTTTCTAAGAAAGCTTGAAAATTTTGCAAGAATAATGGGCAATTAAAATTCCATGATTTGAATTTGATACCAAAGGCAACTCCCGATGGCAAGTCGTCCGAGGAGACCTGACCATACTCTTCAAGGTAGGATTTCAACGACTCTCTCTTTTCTTTAGATGGTGTAGTATCCCAGTATTCGGTTGACTCATATCTGTCCAACCCGCATTTACTTCCCCCCAACTTTTCTTGCACCTTTTGTAAATTAGTGTAAGAATGCTTGTCGAAAGCCAATGTTTCCGGATCATCACCAGTGATGCATGAAAAGTTACCACCAGCGTAAGGTGAAGTATAATTTATCGATTCATCTCCGGGCAAGAATTCAGCTACTACTGAAATATCCGACGATTTAACGCCTTCTTCGAGAAGTTCAAATGCGGTATATAACCCAATTATACCAGAACTGCTAATGTTAGTAACTTTCTATCACTTAGTCAGTTATTTTTGTAGGTACATACCCAATTACAACGTATTTAGTCATTATATTATAAAAAAGTTCATAGAATGTGGGATTTTTTCTCGGACATTAATAACCAAAAAAAAATCTGACGATTTATTGTCTATTTACACTAACTAAATTCGATTGTTCACCCTCATCTGAAGCGCCGTAGTTTTCCAAAATACCATAGAGTTTTCTAATAACTGCCTCATTACTATCATTTTTGATATCCTCCATACCATACTTATAAATAGAATAAATTCCAAAGATAGCACAAAATGCACACATTAATATTGCAATATAACCTTTTGTAGTGAATCCAGGAGGTAATGGCTTGGCTTGTAGGTTCTCTCCTCCCAAGTCATACCAAGAATCTTTGGAATCGCCATAATTTCCTGCTGCATTACCTTTCAGCGACACATTTCCTAATTTACATGCATCCCAATGGTTAGACGATATTGCTTGGTTGCTCTGCACTTCAAAAGGAGCTTCAATAAGGGTGATTGCAAGCCCTTGTTCCAAATGCCAATCAACATGGCAATGAAAGAACCATACTCCAGGGTTATTTGCCTTGAATCTTATAACAATAAAACCATTTGGATTCACCAAAACAGTATCACGAATCATAGGAAAATCAGGGAAATTATTATGTTCGGGGTTGCTTGGATCGTATGTTATTGGATTGTCATCATCATCTCCAGCCTGGGAACGCGATATCACTTGGAAATTATGTCCATGTAAATGGAAAGGGTGTTTCCCGGGATCCATATTATTAAGAACAATTTCTACAACTTCATTATGTTGTAAAACATAGGTGTTCGTATTTGATCCATAAATTTCTGCATCACCAGCATATTCACCACTAGATAATACAGTCATTAATGTAGGTACTTTAGGTGGCGTGTATGTAATATCATTAAACATGGCATAATTGACCCCATTTCCTAAATTATCCATTGTGAAATTGAGAGATATTTGGTAATCAGCTTCAGGGAGAAGTGGCTCTTTCGATAATGGTACTATGTTAAAGTCATCTACCGGATTAAGCTTTTCAAGAATCTTCGCAAAGCTATTTGGTCCATTCTTCAATGCTTGTGGCAAGTCTTTATTATTGTATGCAACCCAGTTCGTGGAAATAATTTGCAACTCCTCTGGCAAGACATCCAACATTTCTTCATCAATTATGTTGACAAATCGATAATTTTTGTGTTTAGACAGTTTCGTGTGTACTAACACGGAATACCTTTGGGCAACTGCAATATACAAGGAATCTGTTTCTATAGGTTCAACCAAATTCCCATCAACTTCCACAATAGTAAATGTGTGATCCTCAATATACAAGTATTGAGACGTAAACATCCCCATGTTCGCAATTCTAAGAAGATAGGTTGTATCTGGTTTGACATTCCAAGTGGAATTCTTGGTATCGTTGAAAAGCGAATTCTGAGGGATCGGCTCTGCACCTGTAGGATTATATCTACTTAAGAAGCTGCTCATAATATCAGGGTATTCCATATGGTACCAATCACTGACAGTCAAAGTTACTTCTTCATCGTATTTGAAAGGAAGTTTTGTATCATCGTCAATTATAAAGAGACCTCTTAAACCATCACTGTATTGAGCCCCCGAATGAGAATGGTACCAGTATGTACCTGCTTGATCACTGACCGTAAAATTGTATAAGAATGTGTAGCCCGGTGGAATGGGGCATTGGGTAACCATTTCGGGGCCGTCCATGGAATTGGAATCTTTTTGAAATAAACCATGGAAATGCAAAGAAGTATTTCTGTCTTCCAACAAGTTTGTCAAGTAGATTTCAACCCTATCATTTTTTTTAACTCTTATTGTAGGTAATGGCCATTCATCGTTAATACCGATTACTCTACGCTCGCGTACTCCGTCAGGGTTTGCTAAAACATAGCTCGCATTAAAATGAAATGTATGCGTTTCAGCTATAACGCCTAATGCAAATACTACAAAGTATAAAGCAGCTAATATTTTCATTAATAACGTTGTATAATTTAAATGCTTCTCGTTCTTCCTTTGAATGAAGAAAAGATCAACTATATATATGCCTACAAAAAAAGCTTGGAACTTCAAAAGTCACGTGTATTATATGCAGTGGTTCAACTGCCGAAGGTCTTTAACTGGATTTCTGAACCATCATCAGCTTGAAGATAGTCTTGATGAGAGGAATCAGGGTTAACCTTAAATAATTCTTCAGTCTTTTTCTTTTGAGATTCAGTAAACACATTGTCAAGTACATGTTTAAACGCAGTTGTATTTTGCTGGACCAATGACAATAATTTCTCGTGTAAATAGGACTTTGGAAGTTTTCTCTTGTCACCATTGTCAAATCTGAGCAATATAGACATCAAGATAGAAAACAAGGCAATAGCTTGAGAGTCATCAAATGTGTTTGATTTGGCAAATAGGAAGAGGACTTCAAACGCAATTTTTGGGTCTAAATTAGCATCGTCTTCAACAAGTAATCTAATTATGCCACCAATCAAATCCTTTATTACTTGAATATCTTTATCGTTACGAGAGGAGTATTGAACCAACGACTTAATACATTGAATACTCATTGTTGTGCTTTCAGGGGTCGATAATAGCTCGATTAGTGTTATACTAAATTGATGAGAATCTTCCTCATTCAACTCGATATCTCCAGATGTAATAAGAATCATCGTAGTAAGTACTGAATAATTATTCTCTTTATCAATCTTGTAGTAACCACGAATCACTTTACTAAAGCCGTCGACCAAATTACAGCCCTGTAAACCCTTAGACTCAGTGATAATTTGTTTCAAATGGGGCAATACAGTAGAAATGAGCAACTCATTTCCATTTTCATAGAACTTGGTGAATATGAATAAAACGCACGAGTAAAGATCAGCCTTCACAACATCAGGGAAGCGAGACATCATTCCTACTAATTTTTGGAAACACTTCTTTAACAAGAGCAAATTGGCACTATCATCTGCGTGTTTTATAAGCAATTGCGTTGCCTCATTACTTGGATCAAAATCATTTCGTAAAAATGGAACCGTATCAAATAACGGGAGCATACAAATTCTAATCAACTCAAACAACCTATCAAAACACTCTGTCAAATCATTATGCTTATCCGTATAGCTTTGAAACATTGTCCCAATTATATCAATTAATTTGCATTTAGTTTCAATATCATCATCAATTAAGATTAATCGGTCAAATAAATTCACTATTTCACCGAAAATTTCATGATTGAATAAGGAATCTATCAAGTAAGGACTTTGGACTAATATGTTTAAAGAAGTTAATATTTCAGATACATTTTTATTCTTTATTAAAGATTCAAAGCATTGACTGAACAATATGAAGAGAAAACTGTGAGAATCCCCAGATAGAAATTCATCCACGAACCTTTCATCTTTTAATTCTAAACTCAATACATTAATTAAATTTAACCAATAATTTTCATAGATGGCTAATTCCTTAGATGTAGTTTCATTATACTTTAAAGTAGAGTATTCTTTCAAAACCAAAATCCATAGAGAATTTAATAGCATTGAGTAATTATCAAGAGTCTCAACTAATTCTGGTTCCGACTCTTCCTCTTCTTCTTCTTCGATATTGATTTTCAATAAGGCCCAACAATTTAAAATCGATAATTGGATAGTTTTCTTCCCATATTCAGACATATTCTCTAAGTAGCTAAATCTTAAAAAGTTGCTTGACGATATTTCTTCTAACAAATAAATCAATGTTTTCAATATTCTCTGCTTTGAATAAAACTTAATTCTTGGTAGATTAATAAATTTTGAAGAAACATTTATTGCTTTAACGATGACTTTGGAATCATTGTTAGCTTTGAAGCATGGAATTAAAGCACTAATAATCAATGCCTGTTGTTGTTCTAATATGGATACACCTGGATATAGCGGATCCGCAAAGTCACCAAATAACCCAAGGGCTTTGTCCAATAAACTCACACCACCTAACTTAATGGAGGTTATAGGAGAAGTTGATCCTGTGAAAGAAATCTTTATAATATCCTGAATTCTCGATTTCAATTGTTCTAAAAGTTGCGAATTCCTATATGAAAATTGCAATAACTCATTTAACAAATCGAATATGAATGACTTAAACTCCCAGGTGATTGGCTCATTCTTATCAGATGACTCTTCATCATTACCAACAATATTTTCAATTTCTTCATCTTGAAAGGCAATTTCTGGTTTATTGGTTTTCTTCTTTCGCTGCAGTAAAGGTAATAATTTCTGCTGGTAATTTACTTCAATAAATGGCCCGTTCAACTTTTTTGAAGAATATTTAAACAAAGAATTTAAAGTCACAAACCAATTCATCTCTAAACTTGCCTCCATCCAAAACTTGATTAATTGTTTCAATTCATAGCAAGGCTTTAAGTTCAAAGCAATCCATAAAAGTTTAATAGTTTCTTTGGATAGGATTTCACTTCCATATATTTTGATCAAACCGACGTAACATTCAAACGCAGTCTTAAATAACAGAAAACTTGAATTAAAAGGAAAAATCACATCCTTGTTAAGCGAAGTAGGGCATGTGCTTACCAAGCCAAGTTTCAAGTTTTTTGAAATAATTATATCAAGCAAAGAGGTGAAAAACTTTAGACCCTTACTAATTAATTTAGGATCAAATATTATCAACTCAGGGAAAATTTCTAGGAGCCCTTTGTAAACTTCAAGGTAATCTGATATTGTCACGCAACCAATTCCATAGCTCAAAGAAACAATCAAGTTTTTAATTTTAACCTTATCTTCATTAGGTAAATTACGTAAGTTGGGACCTAATGAAGTTATGCATAGTTTGATCAAATCAGTAACTATTCCAACAGAATTGTATTTATGCTTTAAATTAACTAAAAGTTTATTCTCAACCTCGTATCCATAGTCATCATTCAAGTAAATATTGTACAAGGACTCTAAAACTTCAGAAATCAAATGAAGATTGTCTAAATTATTCTTTAGTAAATTGCTTGTCGCATTCAAGGCGTAATGTAAAACAATAGGATTCGGATCTTTAAGTAACTGCAATGCAACATTATATACTTCATTGAACCCTATATTTGTATACTGATGTATTCTTGAAAGCGATAGTATCGAGAATCCTCTTTGATAAGGATTTATGTCATTAACAATTTTATTAACAAATCTATTGATTTGTTCATTGGCAAATGACTTGTCTTTACCGATAACACCACACGCTAAACCAACAGAGTCACAATTGATACTTATCAAAGACATATTATTAGTTTCAATTTTCTCTAATATATCTAGTAATACATTCACAATATTTTTCTCCAAGTATTGTTTCTTCTTTACGGCACTATTCAAAACACCATGTAAAGCTATAGAAATATTAACGCAGACGGCCTTAAGACGTAATGGATCAGTAGACTTTGCAGTTAGAAAGCTCCTCATTTGTTCCAATAATGAAAATTGAATTTTTGAGCTTAGATATGGAACGACTAGCTGAAACAATTCAATAGAAAGATCAACAAGTGAGATTATAATATTTGTTGAAAACTGTTCGTTAACGGAATAATCTTGCACCAAATAAATATTTGGGTCATAAATCACAGAATGGTCTACCGACTGTAAAATAAGCAGTTCAAAATAATCAAACCACACATAGAATTTATTATCAATTTGAGATTCAATCATGGAATAAGAAGAAACGTTTGTAGGTTTCTTTCTGGAAAATGGATCTCTGGAGAATATAGTAGTAGTATTATCCGTTGTCTCTGTCTCCTCAAGAGAAAGTTTAATCAATAATTCATCAATATTTGGCGTATACCCTTGATATTTACTAGATACTCCAAATGCATAATTATAGTCTTCTCCCAAAATGATCGCACTGTGGTCAAAGTCATTTGATTTCATGTGGTTAATTTTGTTGCTGGATGATTTGGACTTTTCTTTCACATGTTCTGAGGATAAGCATCTTGAAAAAGTCTTCGAATCACTAAAAAGTTTAACTAAGAAAATCACCATATTCGAATTTATATCACTCTTCAATAAAGTTGCAAGCTTTATGAAACTTTGCAACAATATCTTCTTGTTATACAAAATTAAGCTTATCATTATACGATTGAAAGATAGCTTCTTATTGACACTATAATTTGAATAATGGATATTATTAACCATAGTTGAATTGTAATCGTTTTCGTTAAACTCTTGGCTAGTAAAATTAGTAATAGGTCCAATCCCATCAATATTATTCTCCAAATAAGTTAAATAGTTGTAAGACTTCGATAGTAAAAATTGCAATTGCTTTAAAGATTCTGGTGTTAATTCTACTGAATTTAAGTAGTTTAATAAGCAGATTAAACTAGAGTTTCTCAAGCTTAAGTTGTCAACAATTTCTTTTTGTTGTCCATCCTGGCCACCAGTACTTAATGATGAGCTGATAAATTGTGACGTTAGTAAGCCCTTCCAGAATACTAAAAATTGCGATGAATTCAACTTCACAAATTCAGAGTCATTATAAAAAGTAATTAACGATGATAAGATAGTCCAGCAAGCCGAATTCTTAATCGAATTACTGTGACTATTGTGCTTCAAATTTTGCGTACAGAAACTCAAAATTCTAACTATCGTTGCATTCTGGAGCAACCTTGAATCTGTTTGCTTTATTAAAGCCAGAAGGGCCAATGCAAAGCTCATTAATTTCACATGAACCAAGCCACAATTATTCTCCTCGACATTACTAACGGTATTTGAATCATTTTGTGAATCTGAGTTCCTATATTCTTGGCTGACCAGATTATATAAATCCAAGATAAGCTGATTCGTCTCAACTTCGTTATTAGATGCATACTTTAGCAATGTCGTTAATGCATAAATTCTAATACTACTATTGTTGCTTATGAGTAATTTGAAAATAATTTCCTTCAAAAATGACCCTTCATTGCTATTTGTAGTTTGCTCTTCTTCGTCTATCTCTTTCGAGATATTAACCTTATCGTCATTATCATGTATTTCCGATGAATTCTTAATATCTTGCTTCGCATGTGCTATCGAGTTGAAATCTAATCCAAATGGTAGTAAAATTTCTATTATATGCAACAATAAAGAGCATTGATATGCGTTTTGATAAGGAATTATTTCTCTTTGTCTTGCATCCTTATTTCTTTGCTTCAGAGAACTTTTTCCACTTTTAAAGTTAAATAACTTGGACTCTCTTTTACTACTCCTGCTAGAAGGCGCACTACTATTAGCTTTCTCGGATGTTTGGTCCGAACCTCCTGCAATCAGATCCAAATTAAATTTTGCGTAAGTATATCCCATCAATATTTCATGGCAAGTTGAACCACATTCGTCAACAATGTAATCCAATAAAGACGTGAAATGCTTCAATGTTTTATTCCAATACAGGTTTTGTATGTGATTATTAAGATCATTTAATTCTCCGAACTTCGATAATAAAATATCCATGATGTTAATCAAATTGTTTGATAAATAATCAGCATTTTGAAACTGTTCTAATTGAATATAGAAAATTAAAGTCTCGATCAAACCTGTCTGAAGCATTAATAAATCTGTATTTGCAAATATAATATTTTCACTATCGTGATTTGTTACTGTATTTTTTTCTTTTCTTGATTCAACTATAATTGAATCATTATCCGTATCGGTCATTACAGTAAGTGAATCATCCCAGGTATTGGTTTGAGGAAAAGTATATTCATTAACCAAGTATTCAATAGGGTTGAACTTTCCTGTTGGTATGAAGTTAATAAATAGATGTGATATTAATTCTACCATTGCAATTCTCACTTCCTTGCAGTAATTGGCTAGGCCATATCTAAAAACCTTGAAGTTAGAAGTTATCAAATTCATTTGAAATTGATGCTGCTGTGCCATGATAGCTTCAGGTTTCATTTTGGAGCTAGCCGAAGATGAAGACGTTGACAACGCTAATAAATTCTCATAATTTGTAGAAACGGATATTAAAAGGATATTCTTCAAAACCAAGACATAGCTTTTCTTCAACAATATAGTAGATGATGTATCGCTATTCGTAGGTGCCAAATCTAAAGGCAATTCAAACAGTATACTCAATTGCATGATGTTTTTGTTTACTATTTTCAACAATTTTGCTTGTAGTTTCTCATCAATGTCGGATTTAGTAGCATTATTTGTAATAGAATTTAGCAAGTAAATAAGATTACTGTTTATAATAGGGTACTTCTTAATAATTTTATAAATTTGGCTTACTGAAAAACTTATCAATGAGTTTAAAGAATTTGGATAAGTTTCGAATAAATCAATAAGAAATATTATCGAAACCTTTGCAATGCTAGTTAATTCACCAGATTCACTCACATTTAAATAATTTAGTAATGTGTTAGCAATGTCATAGGTTTTAGTAGGCAATTGTGCAAGAACTAATATCAAATTCCTTGAAGCCAATTTATAAAGGTTCATGGAAACTTTATCTTCAATATTCACATTATTTGATGTTTCCTCTACTTCCTTTGATTTTCCTTTGGCTTTTGATGATGGGGAAACTTTTAACACTTCTATTAGTTCCACTAATTGTTGTAGATATTCATTATAATCAAGTTCAGATTCGGTCTCATCATACCCATTTAGCTTGCCATTAAGTTCAATTAAGTAGTTAAAGACCTCTGTCTTATCATAGTCCTTTATAAGATTAGAGAATTGGTCGCTACTCATAGCTGATAACAAGTTAATTGGTTACTATTTGAATTCTATATGGCGCTCTTATGATACGTATGCATATATTTTTGATAGAGACGACATTTATGGGACATGACATTTTGTGTTACGACATTAGCTCAATATTGAGTTGCAAAATAACTATCTAAGAGAAGACACCTAATTACTAGTTGCTAGACCCAACGCTCTGAAAGTTTCGAAAATGTTTGTTTTACGATGTCGCTTCTTAACTTCTTGAACATCTGGCGACTTTACGTTATTTGACTTTTCGAGCATTGGTGATCCATTGACTGCTTCTAAAGCTTGTCTGGATGTTTGAAATTGCAGGGCACGATTGACCTCTAACAGCTTCATTCCCAATAATGGTCCTTCTGCCGAAGATAATTTGCCCCTTGACGGTAGCTGATTTGACTTACACATTTGGATTGGCTCCACATTTTCCTTATCTAGAACATCAGGTCTTAAAGCTGCATTTGATGTGTGTTTAGATAGTTTTGTAGTTGGTGATGACTTCATTTGGGAAGTGTAAACAGAATCTTTTAAGTTGCGTGCTTTCTTTGACATATTCTTAGAATTTGCGGTTAGTTCATGAAGTTTTTTCAAAGAATCAGATTTCTTCATTCCTGAACCCCTGGTCAGCGATGCTATGGTTGCGGGAGGAGGTCCCGCGTTTAAGATATCCTTCATGCTCAAGAACAGGCTTTCTACTTCGTTATTTTCATAAAATTTTATTTTTTTCTGCAATAACTGAATCTTCTTTTTTTGTTCCTCAGTTTCGATCTCGTAGTTAGTTATATGCAATTGTTTTTTACTGTTGATGTGCTTTTCTCTTTGTAAATCGCTTTCAATTATGGCTAGTTTTTCTAACAATTCGTTATTAAATTGATTAGCTAATTCCAATTTATTGGAAAGCATTCTATCATTTTCCTCCATGTCATCGTTCACGATTTCTACTGTGACTAAACTTTGTTTCAATGCAGTTATTTGTGTTTCGTATTCCTGAGTTTTTGTAATCATGGCCTCGTTTAAGTCTGATATTTCCTGATTAAGGTTTGTGACCATCTCTTTGGAAACTTGCAATTGTTCAGTAGATGCTTCTACTGCTTCACGAAGTGATGCGTTGCTCTGTTCCAATTCTTGGAGCTCCTCCTCCAAAGCTTGTTCCAACTCTTTGCTCGATTCTTGAAACTCGTTCAACTCAACCTCAAGCTCAATCACTCTCAGTACTATTTCATCTTGTGTTAACGATTCTAGTTCATTCCGTGTATCCCGAGGTACTGAGAGCGGTTCGTGTTCGGTATTTGAGCCCACCATCTCTAATGACTACTTATATTGGTAACAAGAAGGTCTGGTACTTACAAAAACTACTCTTGTGTGTTTTTATATGCAGGTTGTTTTATTTTCATATATCAGATTAAAGTCTGGTACTGAAACCATCAAACTTAATAGGCACTAACTCTATACTTTGGAAACAACTTGAGGAAGTGATCTCAACCATCACCCCAGAATTTACATCCAATCTGATTTAATTTGACTATAAATGATTTTGTTGCCGTGATACTAAATTTGCACCAATTTGCAATATGTTATACTAGAGACCCAGAAAATATTTATCAAAAAGTTAATTAATTTTTTCAGAACGTTACATCATTCAGCCTTGATATCACTCTGGATATAGGTCATAGTCAGTCTCTCTAAATGGTAAATTTCCACTTTGTTTAAATGCCAAACCAAGGGTTGATTGCAAACACGCGTAAATATTATACCAGCAGTAATAAATATCAGTACATTAAAAATCACCAATTCATCAGAAAAACATCTAGTTACTTAAAAAGTGTTACCCTACTTTATTTATCAAAACAGCGGGTAACCCTTTATATTGAAGACTAACAGTTGCAAAATAGAGGATGGAACATCAACAAGAGATCGGTGGTGCACAAGCATTGCTTCAACTTGGTTCAAAGACTAGAAGCGATGACGAACACGAAGGCAAAAATGGAGAGGGTGATCAATCTTTGAGAATATCAAATAACGAAATCAAGTTTGGCGATAAAGGAGACGATAGCGACCATCCTAACGACGCAGATGAAAATGGAGATGGCATAGAATCAGACGCAGATTTGGCTGATGTAAAGACGACTAATCAACAAATAAATGATGCTGTTGAGGCGGCGGTAATGAGATATGTTGGTGGCACGTTAGATAGCGGAGATAATCCATCCAACGCTGGACCTAGAAAAAACAAACGGAAGCTTAACCATGACGACATCATGTCGAATATTAATGAATTCAATCAGTGGACGGGTTTTTTGGATGAAGACATCACAGACAACCAGACAGAAGACTTCAATTCTTTTGCGCAACAGCACCAGGCCCAGAATACGGCACAACAACCAGCTTCTAATAGGAACCCGCGTAAGAAGAAGAAGAAGAACAATCAAGTTTCTCAGACGCACAATGAAATTGA
Source organism: Debaryomyces nepalensis (assembly GCA_030583445.1). NCBI lineage: Eukaryota > Fungi > Ascomycota > Pichiomycetes > Serinales > Debaryomycetaceae > Debaryomyces > Debaryomyces nepalensis. Next base: position 117,394 of record JAJMIM010000002.1, on the reverse strand, counting down.
TCCTGAGCTAACAGGGTTGGATTCTTCAACAGAACATGACCAGTTGGTTCAGGCGGCCATTATGGATGCAAGAGAATTAGCGAAACAACTTGGAAGCGGCTCTTTGCACGAGCATGATGCTTCGTCAGTCCATAATAGCTTGAATAACTTACCTCCTCATCAAGCACAACAAGTCATTGCGGCAGCTACTGCAGCCGTTCAACAGGGCCAACCAAACCCAGAGTCAATTGCCGCAATCAATCAACTTGCACAAGCAGCATCGTCATTATCTGGGGACTTATCAAGAGGCAAGAATTCTGCTAAACAAGGAAAGTCCTCCAAGATAGAAGAGGGTCTAATTAACTACCAAACGATAAAACCAACATCTAATTACCGAAAGCCGAAATTTAACCACCTAACGTCTATTGACTCATTGGTTGAAGAAGCGTCTGCCCAAGCATGTAACTGGTATAATAATTTGCCTCAAACAAATAGCAACGGCCCTCGTATTTTTTCACCTGAAGAAATAGCTGCCGTTGACCATTTTATTACAGGTTACTGTCATTTGCATAAGTTGAGTCGTCAAGATATTTGTAATAGAATTTGGTCCAATGAAAGAAAGAAAGACAATTTCTGGGAGTCTCTAACTCGAGTATTACCTTACAGATCTCGTGCATCAGTTTACAAGCATGTTAGAAGACAATATCATGTATTTGATGTTAGAGCAAAATGGACTAAAGAGGACGATGAATTATTGAGAAAGTTAGCTTCTACGAAGGAAGGTAATTGGAAAGAAATTGGTGATACTATGGGTCGTATGCCTGAAGATTGCAGAGACAGATGGAGAAATTATGTGAAATGTGGAGATAATAGGGTGTTGAATAAATGGTCAGACGAAGAAGAAAGAAAATTGAGAGATATTGTTACTGATATGATGGCTAGTATTGGAGAAGACAATAAGCTGAAGGCGCCCACCATCAATTGGACGATTGTTAGTGAAAGAATGAATGGTGTTAGATCTCGTATCCAATGCCGCTATAAATGGAACAAACTCGTTAAGAGGGCATCTGCAGCTAGGGCTTCTTATATGAATCAAAATACAAGATTATGGCTTTTCCAAAGGTTGCAGAGATTGGGTTTCCCCACTTTGGAAAGTATCGATTGGGACTATATTGTTCATTTGTACAACGAAGAACAAAAGAATTCGGCGAATCCAGACGATAAGAAGAACAGCCCAGATGATAATTGGATCGCAGCAGATTTTAAGGTGGGCTTTGAAAAAATGAAATCAGAAATCAAAGACCATAGACGAATGTCCTTGGCTGAGGTTTTGGAAAGACTTGTAGACGATTTTTATATAAGGCAGGGTCAAGCTCCTCCTCGTTCCCAAAACCAGGAGCATCAACACCAGATCCCATTACCATTAAATGAGACTGGAGGACATTATACCTCTACCACTCGCCAAGTTCCAAGCCAAGGACACGTTCATGATGAAGAGGATGATGCAACGTCTATTGCCAACGCTGCAGTTGCGGCAGTATCCGCCAGCGTCAATGGTGAAGATGCACAGCAACAAGAGTACAGTTTGTGGAGATAAACGTTATGTATATTCATTTATTATATAGGTGCGTCGTATGTATATATATTGAACAAAATTCAAATTTGTGAAATTTTAACGAGGAGAAATCTCGCGATTATTACGAGAATCACCAAACATAACAAGGTACCAAATCGAAAATTGACTGACAAGTGGACAAAATAGTAAACTGCTCAGATACAGTTGGAACTAGTACATTATGATTAACTATGATGATAATGATGAAAATCTATTGCTATTTTATAATATGTCTAGTGTAAATCCTAGCAACAGGAAAGATTTAAATTTGAGTACTCCAGATATAGCGGATACAGAAGAATTGAATAACCTTAGTACCGATGAACAGTTCACTTTACTAAGCACTCTAATCAATGCAAACGCTGGTAATAACAACAATTCACATTATCAGTATGACGATGAAGATCCTGAAGACCCACTTCGTGGAAGAGGTTCAAATGTCATCAAGCAATTGGTTCAAAAACAGATCATTTCTTCTAAGGACGACCCAAAGTTAAATATGTTCTTGATATCGTCTCAAAATTTTGATTCACAGAAGTTCTTGACAACTGTACATCGAGATACCTCGATTGATGATTTGATTCAATCTTTGAGTTTCTTAGAAAGAAATATACAAAGCCAAACTGCAGAACTTAAGCTGGTTATAGATTCCAATTTCATTAAGTTCGTGGATTGCAAGAAGTCAATTGATGATATTTTGGTGGGCTTTAGGAACCAGAAAACTCAGGCCCAACAAGAACGAGAAAACGCTAAAGTTTTTAATCCTCAGAGACACAAGGATACGGATAAGAGTGAATCACTATCATCAGAATTAGAGGAATCTCTCAAGAACATTAATATGGCATCTACAATGCTCATAAGGCCAATAATGGAAAATAAAACCAGAGAACATAAATTGAATATGTTAATCGAATTCATTAAAGCAAATAGGTTCTTTTTTGACCTCCCTCATAACTTGATTGAGTCATTATCCACTCAAAACAATGACCAGTTCATAGATGATTACAATAGATTCCTCAAAGAAAAACAGGAATTTACCCAGAAACATGAAGACACCTTTAGAAGCGACCTTGCTCAGTTGAATCCTGAGACCGACTATGAAGCTATAAATATTATGGAGCAAAATCATCAATTGATAAATACTGCTATATCGAAAGTCTTCACCGAAGTTGACAGTATAATAGCTGAATACAGAAAAAAGATATATAACGAACTTCTTAGTATGGATCATGAAGCAGGTAATACTAAGGGCCATTACTTAAAAACCAATAATGCTAAATTCATTTCGTTAGTGGATAAATTATATCAATTAAACAATGACGACAAGAACAATGCATCAAACCCAATATATGAGTTTTTGAATACTCAACTTGAGGGGTTCCGTAAAGACTTGGAGTATCAAATAAATAAATTTGATGCCAAATTTAAAATGATGCAGAGAAAATTATTGGATTATATAACTTCTTTGGCAGAGAATAGAGAAGGGAGCTCTCACGTTAGCCACATAGGTCAGAAATATAGCAACATTGATGATTTTTTTAGAGCATCATCTACTTCTTCTACTCCGACAAACCAAGAAATGGACAGACTAATTGTTAAATTTTTTGACAGTAGCGAAAATTTAGATTTGTCATTTATCAATGAGACATGGTTAGTGTTGCTAAATTTTGTTAATTATTTAGATGATTTGTTTTTGAAAAATATTTCAAAGTTTGTTAACAATTATAATCACTATAATAACCCTAGCAATGGTTTCCATATTGATAATCAAGGTAAAATAAGAGATTCCTTTATTGATCTAGTTGTGGCACTTACAAATAAATTGGTATCTTTATTTGATGATAACGCAGAACCTGTTAATCAATTAGAGTCGTCACCAGAGAATTATAATCGCTTTTTACCTTACCATGCTAATTCATTATCTACAATATTTTACTTAACCGGAATTTCTGGGAAGATTAATCACACTTTAACTAAGATTGGTAATTATATGGTTATTGTTGGGAATGCGAATAAGAGTCCTGAGACAAATAAAATAGTTAAGTCTTTAAGAACTGCCTCAAGTAGTATTAACCAGAAAATACTAGAAGCTGCTTGTGCGGTATGGGTTAATGACTGTTCACAATTCTATGACTTAGAAAACTGGCAAGTATACAACCATATACACGAGAAGTATACTGGCCCTACCTTCACAACGACTATGAATATTCTTGAGTATTACGAGGGATATATATTGAAAAAGTTAGCTGACCTAGTATTTACAAATAACTTTGATGACGGACAATCCAGTGAAGATGTGCGTATTGTTGCTTCTTATCCAAGTAAGAGGATACTTATGAGTATTGAAATTCAATTCATGAGAAGTTTAAATATTCTCATCGATTCCTTGATGAAGAAATATAACGTAGAAAAGTCAAGAGTACGGGTAAATATGAAAGGAGCAAATATTGATTCTGAATTATTTAAAGTTTTGACTATGAATAACTTTGACAGACTTTCTGAAGTTATTTATCCTAAATTAATTAAGAAGTTTGATAAGCTTTTTGAGAAGAACTTGCTGCAACAAAATTTAAAATTATACGCAGATATAGATAAAGCAGCATTAACTATATTAGATGACATTCTAGATCGTGAAAAATCATGGATTGATGAGCGGGTATCTAGATTCTTTCTCAAAGTTCCAAATAAGATCATTGGTTCTAAAACCAATTCAGAATTGAAAATTGAAAGTTTTACTTACGAAGTATTAATTCATTTCGTCAAATTAATAAATGAGGTTAAGCCATTGACAGGTACCGAGATTTTCGTTACCATAATGAATGAATTACAAAATTATTTCTTGAAGTTAGTTTTGGAGTATTTAAGGTCTTTGAATCGAAACGAGAACTTTTATTCGATACTAGGCAATTTAAAGTTGAGTATAATTTTCTTTGTTGAAGTTTTCGAGCCAAGCAAATATGCTAAGTTGAATGAATATTGCATGAAATTGGTGGACGTTATACTAGGATTGATTAACGAAAATGAGACACCGAACTATTCTGAGGCTGATTTCGATAATGTATTAATGCAATGTTTAAGAGATTCGGAAAGCGAATTTGATTGCTTCTTATAGACATATGTGTATAAGTTATTTACATACTTTCTACAAGGTGAACAGTCCACTTGTTCCTATCTTTGCTATGTATTAAAGCTATTACGACGAATGTTGACGATTAACGTAGTTGAAATCTTACATAAGCTCTAGAAGAAAAAGTAGAAGCGATAAGCGAATAGTTGATCTGGTACTTTTATTTTAGGTCAATACTAGATGGAACCTGTAGAATTATGTTCATTACGTGGTCATCTTAATTCAGTCACTTGTACTGAATTGTACCATGACGAGGATGGAACATCTCTCATCTCAGGAGACATGAATGGATGGATTATCTGGTGGAATATAAATCGCCGGAGACCTAATAGTGTATGGAAGGGTCATGATAGTAATATTGTAACTATCAAGTGCATGGATAATGGTTTATTGTTAACACATTCTAAAGATTCCGACATCAAAATATGGAATATTTCTAATACCAAAAAATATGGCCGGTTAATGCCAGATGAGAAGTACAATGATGCTAAATTTTTTAATATTGAAGGTGATGACAAATGTGATAAACTATCGTTAAGAAGTGAATTACTTGAGAAATATCCTTTACCAGAGAATGTGACTATACCCGTTAACTCGTTAAATTACTGTAATGTAGACTATTGCCGTAACCATTTGATAACGCCAGCAACGACCGATTCTAATAACTTTGATATATATCAGATATTTGCACCTTCTAAACAGAGTGGACAATCGTTGGAATCCAAACTAAATTTAAAACGAATAGCTACAAATATCGATCCTTGGAAACTTTATAAGAAGAGAATGGAGCAGCTCAATATGAATGATGGCATTGAGTTCGAAATAGATAACGATAATATGTTAAAACGGGACAAATTCGGAATTATGATGAAAGTATTGTTTGTGAGAGAGGATTTGTTTTATATTGGCTACGAATCCGGTCATCTAATAGGTTTCCATATTGATTTTGCTAACGGTTCAAGTGATTCTAAAGAACTACCTAACACAATAAAGGAAAGCGCTACAAAGTCAGGAATTTCAGGTTTACTCGGTAGCAATGCTCATCAAGTCACATTTGATAGAACTATTCTAAATAAAGAGCCCAAGATAAAAATATTTTACATGAATAATTCCAATTCGCCCAATCCCGTCATATCTTTACTGCATGATAAAACAGGTGATAAAATTATTTGTGGAACGGCTGGCAAACTGTTATCATTTCATAAAATTCCCCAAGATATTAGTTTTTTGAACGACGATAATACGTGCGAAAGAATTAATTTAAAGCATCGTGGTATTCAATCTGTTTCCACTAGCAAATATTTGATTGTAGTTGGATTTTGGGATGGGATTATTAAAGGCTATGATCGCCAAATGAACGAGATATTTAGATATCACAAGAAATTACCTAGGATTGGTATATTGGAGTCGAATAATGGACAGGATCAACTGGAACAAGAAAAGCACGTAAAACTATATTCCGTGAAATTGATATCTCCATCTAATAAACAATCAAATAGCCTGAATGGATATAAAACTTTAATTAAAGAAAGGCGCAATATATTGAAATGCAATTTACTAATTTCAAGCTATAGTGATGGTACGATTATTGTTTTTAAAATGTAAAATAGATATGTATATAGACTCCTAATTTATGATATTAATTTAAATTTAGAATATTCTAATCGAGTTTATCGCTCTATGTACTAACTTCGCTCAAGTTTTTGTTCTGTAAGCCTGATTTATTATTGGATTTCAGTCCATTATTGTTAATATTGTTGCCGTGCATTGATCTTCTTTTTGATTTATTGCTTGAATTTCTTATTTTGTGGTTATTTTGTTGTTGATTTTGATAGCTGGCATTATTGGCATAAATAATGTCTTTAACAGTATCATGGTCATTATGCGATGGAGGTGTTGGGAGTCTCGAACCTGTTTCGAAAGAGCTAGCTCTTATTTGTTTGTTATTACTAGTTTTTTTAGAAACGTTACTTTGAGAGTTCCAGTTACTTAAGTCAGAACCATTCTTCGAATCGAATCGAATCGAATTTCTTTTGTTTTTTCTTTTCTTCATAGCAATAGAGTTATTCCTATTCAAGCCTTTATTTGTATTTCCTACATCATTCAGTAGATCTGGGGAATTTGTAAGGGTAGTATCTTCATCAAAAGATGAATTCGATAATGCATCATTCGACTCATTAAGGAGTTTTTCAATATTGACTTCAGATTCATCCAGAGAACTTAACTTCATTGGTAAATCAGGATATTTTTCGATCAACAATTTAATATTTCCAAGTGTGTCTTGTAATATAACTTTAGATTCTTGTCCATGAAGCTTTGCAATTTTAGCCAATTTAGATAAAAACTCTAATACTGTCTTATTCTTGTTGACGTATAAATTATCCATAGTCTTTCTTTTGTTGGTTAAACTTTCGACTATTGTATCAATATCCTTGTCAGTATTTGCCAATTTAGAATTCAAACTATTGAAGTCCTCGAGGCTTTGCTTCTTATAAGCTTCAAATCTTGACGTCAAATCGTTGAGCTCCTTTTCATAGTGTCTTTTATATTCAACTTGTGATGCAATTAAAGCATCGTACGCAATCTTTAGTCTCTCGTATTCAGCAATCGAGGAAGATGATGATTCTTGTAAATTATCACATCTGATTTTCATATTCTTATTGTTCAACGTCAAAGATTCGTTTGTAGAACTTAACTCATTATACTGATCTTCCAAGTCCACAATTCTTCTTTCCTTTCTCTTTAATAATGCGTTTATCATGTCATTTTCGTGCTTAGCATTTGCTAGTTGGTCAACGAACAGATCGTTTTTCTTGGACGCCACTGCATAGTTCTTTTTGTAGTTATCATGAGATAATTTAACACTTTCTAGTTCATTTTTCAAGGAATCGATCTCAGAATGCAACGAATCTATAACTTTAGTAGTTGGTTTGTGCTTTACAGGGCTAGTGTCTTCCATACTGGGCATTGATTATTCACTAAAAGACGTTTCTGCAATGATTATTACGATTTGTTGCACCCAAAACACGTAAAAAATAGTACACGAATGATTTTGACTAATATCAAAGTTTGAACAGTTGTACTTCTAACCGAGTATATTGTGAAAATTCAAAAATTGTAAACAATACCAAAATCGGCACGTGATGTTTATGAGCTTTACGAAATTTTATGTGATAAAAAAAGGTCGTACCCGGATTCGAACCGGGGTTGTTCGGATCAAAACCGAAAGTGATAACCACTACACTATACAACCGAGTAGGTAAACGTCTAGAAGGCTTAAAATTTGTAGTAGGATATACAAATACTATTTTCAACTTAAATGATTCCTGATATTGAATGTAAATGAATTCCACACCTATTATAGACACAAGTATTCTTGATTCAGATGAATTATGCAGACAAGCTATAGATATTATTAATTCTGTAGAAGTTTCTTGGGAGAAAGACAAAAAGTATTACTACAAGATAAACAAGTTGAATTGTGATGTCGAGGTACAAACATACCATAATAAAGGACTTAATAGCGATAGATGGTCCGCTAGGTCATCAAACTTATCAGAATTAGACAATGCTAGTAAGAAAAAATACTATTTGAATATTAAGAAGTTTATTGTTGGATCAATGTCTAATTTAGAGCAGACTCATACACATTACGAAAAAAAGTACATTCATGAGCTTGTTCATTTTAGCCTTAAGCCCATTAGCCTAGCCCCTAATAAGAACTTTAAGTCGTTCTCTTACTTGGTCAAATTGGAGTATAAATTTCCATTCCCGTTAAAGCGTCGAGTGTTTTACGAATTGATTCATATATGCCAATCTCACGATGAATCTGAATCGTATATAATCTCATTAGCAGTTGACCCTAAACGTTTCGAGGATGATACCAATAATATGGTGCATGGAAGGTATACCTCGATTGAAAAGATATGCTACAATGATTCTACAAGTAATTTAGAGTGGATAATGTGTACTTGTTCGAGTCCAGGTGGGTTTATTCCTAACTGGCTAACTAAGATAAGCATGAATGCCGCAATAGCGAAAGATGTACCTAGCTTTTTAAATTGGTCCGATTCTATTTAAATATTTAAATTTCATCATTGATACTAAAGCTTTCAAGCCACAGCTTTACGTCGTCACCCAAATTATTTAAAAACCCCAAATTTGTATAATCACTGATTTGATGCAAAAGATTAGGATTGGTCGAGGTTGTAGTTGACGAAGATGATGTAAAATTATTCACCTTATTGTTTGTCGTATATGTATCTTGTTTTGAAGCTATCCTATGATTACGGCTTCGACTCTTAATCACGATTATGTATTTATTATTAGTTTTAATGTAATAGAACATCCAGTCAAAATGTTTTGAAGAATTAAATTTATGAAAGTATTCGTTCATATTAGCATCTTTGAAAAATTTACTAGTATCTTGAGCAACAAATAAATCACTTAGCTGATCATGCAAATAGAAAATAGTTGACTTGTATCTGATCGCTGCTTTGTTGAATTTAACACCATTTGCTTGACTGTGAATTTCTCCAGGGTCAGGAATAGGTAAATATGGCAAGGACGATTTTATCCATTTTTCTTTCATGTCGAAAACAATAAAATAGAAATTTCCTGATGAATCAGACTCCTGACCGGATGCTAAATATGCCCTTGAATTGCCGACTTTCAAGGCATCTAACGATCTTTGCAAAGACCCGACGCTATTTCCCAAAGTGCTTTGCACTAAAGCATTGCTAATTTCATCTGTCAAGGGATTTAATATTTCTTTAGAAAGTTTTGAATAAAACTCAGTTTGATCTAAAGAATTCAAAGAGGAGTCATAGACAAGGGAAATTAATATATTATTCTTAATATAACAGATCAACAGATATTCTCTTTCTTCATATATTATTTTGCCTTTATCATTCTTCTGACCAGAGCTTAAGTACACTAATTTCTTATGTATATTGTAACTTGTGTCTGTTTCCTCACCAATACCGATTAAGAATTCTCCTCCATATTCATCATCCAATTCTTCATCAGAAGATCTATCGTGGCTATCATAAATATCACTATGGGTGTTTGGTTCTAAATTTTCATTCTCAAGGCTGGTGCTTTGGCCGAAGGGATTGAGATAGTATGGAACTCTAAGCCATTGTTTATTGGATCGACTTTGCTCTGAAAAATCGTTACTATCTTCAGTCCTTGAAATAGTACTGAAATTCATGACATTATTCACGGTATTATTAAAGGGCAGAATGATATAATTATTGGTGAATTGAATAGGATTGATCATATCAAATGTTGAGTTGGCATTTGACATTACTGACCTAGAATCTGAATCATTTCGGGCAAGCGAACTTTGCTGCACTAGTGGTTCAATATCTAATTGATTACGTACTGTCTCTGGCGATGCAAAAATATTTTTACATTCTGAAGCTGTTAGATTTACACTGTCAAGTTTGTGGTGATGATCAAAGTACTCGAGCCAATTATAAATATCCACTAATGTATGATTTTCTAAAACCCTTTCACTTTCTCCATCAATTAAAGAACTATTTGAATAAATCATGCCATATTTTTTAGGTACATTTTTATCATGAAATGATACAATTAATCCTTTGGGTTTCGATTCATCCTCTCCTTTAGATAATATACTATCAATTTGTGATCTTATTGAATTATTTAATTGAATAGACGACTTTTTGAATATTTTTGAGTCATTCCCATCTTCCAATAAACCTAAAAATCCCTTGTAATTCAAGCTATTTGTCCACTTAGATCTAGAAGGAAATTTAAAGTGTTCTGTGTTATAACTATGCAAAAACTCATACCAGTAAGTGTTTAGCGAGTTCATTAATATATCTAGCTTGTATTCATGCAAAATCTTTCTATAAGAGCCATTGTATAGAACAAAATAATTATATGCTTCATCTATCAATTTTGACATTTGACGGCTGATCAAGCTTGATCTATTGGAAGCAGATATCAAAAGCTTACATATAATGTAATAATTCTTCTCTACTGGCTTGACAATTATAATTGATGTATCAGTTTTAATAATATTCGTTCTGTTATTCGGAGAATTGGAAAACCCCCTCATGAATGAATTAATTCCTCTCACAGTACCAATTGCTTTTAATTTATCATGAATATTACCGTTCATACACCGTTCACCAATCTCTTCTTCTATTTCAGAAGAGGCAAAACATATTATTTGCTTGGTCAATCCTTCATCTGACTCACAATCATCATCTACTGCAGACGGATTAAAAATTAAGATATACGCTATTCTGGGATATATGTCCTGCTGAAGAATATTTTGATCAGATACACCATTAGAATCCTGTCGTCCTATCAGAGGTATAAATTGAGTGAAATAATTATTCATTACTTTACTAGAAGATACCCAAACGTATCTTTGCATCTACAGAAACTGCTATTGATAACTATCTTTAGTTACACAAAAAACTAAACGTAAGATTATATCCATATTTCGTTCCATCCTATATTTTTCCTCACTGCATTGGAAAATCCTTCATTGTATTTGACCCATATCCTAGTTGATTCATGGTTTGAATCAGTCTCGTTGATTTGGCTCGCAACTTCATCGTACCTACCTTTAAAGAATTCAAGACTGTTTAATCTACTCTTTTTCTTCTTGTTTTCTAAGTCGTTCTTCAGTTTCCCATCTGCAGCCTGAATGGTTCTTTTGTGACTTTTCTTGAGCATATCTAACCTCTCAATTTCTTCCACCATAATAGGAAATAACCATTGTCTTTTTAATTGGGTTTGCTTATGTACGGTAGATGCTGGAATTTGCAGTAATGAGGAATCAAATATCGTAATCGAATCCCAATTAGGGGAGACATGTAATGACTCCTGACCTGTTTCAAAGTCCCGATGATTTTCTAAGCGTAGGTCAAGTTCAGTAACTATCCTTGTTGCCTTTTCTACAAAGCGTTTTTCAGATTCCTTCAAGCTAGATTTTAGTTTACTTTCAATGGTTTCTGGTGTTAAAAGTTTGCTCAAATAAGGTAGAAAGTAGCATGCGAAACTAGAATCAATCTCCCCACCAGCAACACTTTGCTTCAATGAGATAGGCATTTGGTTTATAATTCTTTTTATGATTGATTTATTTTGCTTCATCGTCTCAAATGATTCAAATTCTAGATTTTTACTGTTAGGTATAAGACTAGTATCATTGGAAAATTTATTTGGATTCAATTCACCAAATAATGACCATACTTTCATACTGACTAAACTAGAGTAATAGTCCACATCATTACTATTACCAGTCAAATCGTAGAAACTTAACCAATCACTTAATTCAGCGGGCTTTTTTAACGAATCGTCTTGAACTCTTACTACATCCAAATACTTGTTGAAGCATCCACGTATAACTTTATCGAGGTTTCCATTATTACTCGTTGCGGATTTGCCATCTCCGTTCATGACAAGGTCCATTAAGACCATGAAATTCTCATCTTTCGATAATTGCGGATCCCGCTTAAATAATAAGTCTACCATAGCGAACCATGATATCTGGATATCTTTATTCAATCTTTCTTGTTGAATTAATTCATTAGATACAAGGTCAATTTTGCGACCATTGAATTGCAAGTAATTTATGCACGCACGGATATCTCCTTCACATATTTCGACTATTTCACCTAATTGCTGGTAATCCATGCCTAGATTTTCACGGTCGTTTATCCACATCAAATGCTCTTTAACTGATCTTGAAGCATTTCCGCTACGTTTAGAGCCTGACATAGATTTATATGAGGACGGTTTTCGCATGGCTATTATTTCACATAACGGTCTTAATTTATCCATTGCTGAGCCGCCAGAATTTCTGAATGAGCCGTTACTAGAATATATATCATTAGCTATGCAGATAATAGGTCTGTTTAGTGTAAAGGTTTTCTTTTTCTTATCCGATTTGGCATTGTATGTGCTACCATTTTTATTGTTATTCATGTTGGAACTTTGGTCCAATCGAATCAATTCATTAAGTACTTTAACTATTTCATGTGAATTAATACTCGAATCAATTTCATCGATTATAAGACAGGTTGGTTTACCATTTGATGTTAAAGAATTGGTCGTTAATGCATTGATTATTTTTAATTTCAAAGCAGCTGACGCATTACTATACGGGTTCCCCACAGGACCAGTCGATTGAGGAAGCGTATCCATACTATTTGCTGCATTTAGTTCTTGCACATTATATCCCAATTGACGTGCCAATATTTGAGCAGCACTTGTCTTACCAATTCCCAGTGGACCATGAAGCAAGAGAAGTTTCTTATGTGGTCGTCCCAGAATATCTACATTATCATCATTAGAAGAAGCTTCATTAAATACAACTTGTGACCATTTTTTCAACCAATGAAGAATTAATCTATATTGTCTATCATTTCCTGCTGAGCATAACTGTAAAAAGCTAGTGGGCCGATATTTCTCTGTCCAAATTTGACCATTTGAAGGAATCCTTTGCCTCAGGTTTGCTGGGATGCTTTGTTTCAATGCCTGCTTGTTACGAATTTTGCTAAATAGATCATCCATATTCACTATGTTATCTGTTTCTTTCATTCCCAAAGATGACAAATCTATCGTATTCTTTTGTCCTATCTTTTTCTTTAATTTTATTGATGTGCCGTCAAAAGTTTTGACGGTCTTTACCCCCGTATCGTCGACTGGATCTTTTTCTAGATCATTCGTAATTTCATCAAGTAAAAATGATTGTCCAAAATTGATTCCATGTATGTTCTCTCCACTTCCATTGGTTTGTTCAGATAATATTGATTGCCCAAATGTCAAATTATCTAGGGTAGTAGAATTGCCTATATCTTTATCTACAGTCATCACCACTAGTTTACAATTAATATTTGTTGACACTTTGGTATAATACAACTAATTTTTTTGATAAAGGACGCGAACGCGTACCATCAGTGGTGATGATATTTCAATTACAAAGATTATGCTATTACTTTATTCTATACACCAGAAGACCGATTAAAGAGTCATTTATCATTCGTAGCTTAAAAGTAATATATATAAATCGTACATTTCAAATAAAAAGTAAATTATACTAAATGAAAGTTAATGATGACTAAAATATCAATAAAAGTCTTTATAATGAAACTGTCAAGGAGACGCAAATTTAAACAGTAAATACGCAATCATCTATGAAATGGAATACTGGTATACTTAATTAATACTAAACGATCTAGGTGCTTCACCTTCTGGACCGATATACTTAGAATCTCTCCATGGACCAATATCGTTCAAATATAATTCATCCTCAGTAACATCGGACTTACCACCGTATTTTGTTGGCAAGTTTTCTGCAGGGATTTGCTTCAATAATTCCTTCTGGTAAGAAGAACCGAGAATAAAAATCTTGGAAACAGTAACTGGATCTAAGAAAGGCTTGAAAAGCTTGAAAGCTGTGGAAAACCCGAATGGAGAGTTGATAAGGTAGAACTTACCCATTCTTTCAGGATAGAAATCTTGACCAATGGCAGATGCTTCCTTCACATAGTTGACAACTTGATAAGCGGCGGAAATAGAAATACCCTTTAAGTCCATAATAGTACATGATGTTTCCACTAAGTAACCTTGTTGACGTGAGCACGCAGGTAATCTGAAAGTGGTGAATGATTCATATTCCCAGACCAAGTTCTTCAACATTCTTTCTTGCGTAGTAATTTTCAACATTTCATTCAAATTGACTTTACCTAACTCTTCGAAGTAAACTGGACGACCGTCTTTGTCAATCTTGTGATAATATTGAGGGTACATCTTGGCAACCAATGGCTTTTCGTTGTAATGGAAGTCTGTCAATATAGTATTAGTACCGAATTCCTTTCTCCATGTCTCACACTTGTCGAACATTTGCTTAGCCTTGACAAGGTCGAACTTTCTTGCTCTTAAAAATCTGAGTAATGTGGCGTCATCCAAACGTTCCTCATAACCTGCAGCTGTCAATTCTTCACGGAATTGTTGTAAAGCTTTCTTCTGGTCATCAGTTAAGTTTGATGTGTAACCCGTTTCCTTGCTTGGTGCTGTAACTTGAGGATATGACTCTAAAATTTCTTTCTCTGTAACAGGCATTCTCTATTATTATTAACAAAATCTACAGTGTATCACAGGAATTGACCTCTGCTATATTGAAATATGATTTATTAGTGGGATACTTGTTCAATTCTAAAAAATGTTTGCTCAGTTATCCGTTTTCTCGATTACGTAATAAAGTACTTCAATTTATATCACCGTATTATACACTATACACTAATCAACCTTTTCTCAACCACTTTTTGAATGGGTTTTTAGTAGTTGACTTCATGACGCTACCTAGAGAGTTTGTACTAAGAGATTGAGTCATACCTGCAAACGATGGATCGTTCTGAAATTTTGTCTCTGGGAATTTAAGTTTCAAAGTACTAAATGCGTTTTCTGTGAGCTTCTTCAAATTACTTGACCCTAATGAATCATTTTTATCGAGAAACACGATGCAGTTTCTTGTAGTATCCAAGTAGGCCCTAGAAAGTATATCATCTGTAAATGCAGCCCATAAAGCAGTATGCGATTGGTAGTTGCTAGGGTATTCACTATGTTCGAGGAAAGCTTCCAAGTCGACAATAGAGTTCGCAAGACTAGTACTTTGTTTCTGCAAATCCTTTAATGTGATATCAGAAGTAATGAAGGAAAATATGTTTTCATTACTTCTGCATAGCGACTTTATAAACCCTTCAGTGTTATTATCACCAGCCAAGTCCAAAAACTCAGCTTTTTCAAATTCCAATGAACCAATCTGATAAACATTCTTCTCGTCATTTAAATGTATCTCGTCGAACGAGCTGCTATTGCCATTGTTATTTTGGCCATTGTATGATATAGAGCTATGAACACTTATAGATGAAGCCGAGTTAACAATGCCGTTTTGAGAACTTGGAGTATGCAAATTTCCTGCTGACTTAGATTTGGTAAAATCAAGCAAGTGGATCAATTCAGTCAACCTCAAACACTTATCAATTAAATACGGTGTAGTTGGTAATTCCAGCAATGAATCGTCAGACAATCCTAAATCAAATCTCTTGACTTCGTGTGACAAATCCAATATTTTTTCGTTGAAATCATTCTTCCTTCCTGTTATTTTATCGAAGTATTCAAGCAAGTCATTTTTATGACCCTCTAAAAACCCATTCATTCTAACCAAGTGAGGCTCTTTGTGCGCTGAAAACTCTTGTCTATTAGCCAAATTCAATAATATTTTTGCTATTAAAGTCAAAGCTCTTTGAGTTTTACCTGTTTGATGATTCTTGGTTAAATAAAATAACTTTGGGTTTAAGATTGCGGGACAGAAGAATCTCAAAAATATAAACGAACTCAAACAATTTAAAGCTGTTTCCTTATCGTCAGGATCACAACTTAACTCAACCTTAGTCCTGAAATTCTTTAATTGTGTCTTGATTTGTAGAGGGAGATCATTACTTGTTATAGATATTTTGTTCCATACTTCTTCTGCGTACTTATGCAAATTCTCAAAATTGGATTCAACCCTTTCTTTTACTATTTCTTCGATTTCACGTTCGGTATCTGAATCATAATCATCAGAATCACTATCGCTCTCCAATTCAGAATCTTCTATTGACTTCCCCTTCCTTTCAGCTTTCAATTGCAACCTAATATATCTAGGATCAGTCTCGCAGTCCTTTTCTTCATATGAAAGCTTACTCATGAACTCCCCAAAAACTTTTTCCAAATATTCTTGTCCAATTCTCAAATTATACATCTCCAATGATTTCGAAAAGATTGACAAGCCCCTAAATAACGTATTAAAAACATTACTAGAGCTTGTGTTGTTATCTCTGCTACGTCTATGCGATGCATAATTCTTTCTTGTCATTTTATCGACGCTAACCAACTCCACTTCCATTAAAGATTTGAACCATTTATCTTCAATACCTAGACTCTGAAAAATGTCTAGCATGATCAAACTAACGTTTTCAAACTCTGATGATTGAACATTTTCATTGCAAAATTTAATTAAATCTTTCATGGGGGCATTAAGTAGCATGCTTTCAAGTGGTTTGTAAGCACTTGGTGTTAGGATATGATGTTCTTTTAATTTAACGTTCAATAGTAACTTCCCCATAGGTAAATTTGAAGAATCATATATGGCTAATCTCACAATATCGTTACTTGTAGAACTACTTTCTGTCAGCTGAAGACCGTTCACATTTATAGAATTGCCTAAGGCAGACCCCATCATCATTGTGGAGCTTGAATTCATTTGCTTGGTTAAAACGTCTGGCGTTAGATACACTGTACCTATTAATTTATCACTTGACAGATAATGCGATCCACGAGAAGTCGATTTTTTAATTAAAATATGAATCATTTGAGTCAGTATTGGTAAATCAGTTACGAATTCCTCTTTCCAGAATGGGTTATCAGTACAGGATACTAACGCAGTCCTCGACCATGGCAAGCCCCACATTACTACCTCTGCATACAATCTACCACTTGTTGAAGATTTAGGAAACTCATCAAATTTAGCTTCGATAATATCAATAAATACTTTCTTTGAAACCCTTAAATTTTCTTTGTTGTACTTAGATAACGGAATAATTTCTCGCACAGTGTTAGAATTCTCTTGGTTCACAGCCTCCGTCTCAGTTTCATTGGTTACCGGAGACAGCCTTGGACTGTACGATCCTATATATTCTCTCATGGAAAAATAATCCAAGCCCACTAACCAATCCTCTAAATCTATGTGTAGAGGAAATTCAATTAAAATTCTTTGATTACTAGCAAGAGGCTTACCATCCTTAAACAAAAATGGGTTCGTATCATTCATAAAGTTGACAGTTTTGATGCAGTTATTAGACCTCAACTCTTTTATGTGGCCTACAAATAAGACATTAGAATTATCAAAAATTGAGTGGTGGATTTGTCTAATCTCTGACGACAAGATCTGCTTCACATCGATAGAGTAAAGCAATGTTCCATCTAATTCAGTAATGAAATTCAATATCCCATTAGACTTCAAAACTCCCATGGTATAGAACCAACCTTCTTGTACGTTGTCTTGCAGGCTTGAATTATTGAGACTAGCAATCCCGTCGATCTGTGATTCAAACGAAGAGTCGCTCTTTGGTTGGTATACAGGAGCCTTTGCCCCTGGTAGCACTTTTATATTCTTAGATTTGGTTGGAATTGGTCCGTAGATTTTGTATCTGCACACGAGTACTTCATGAACATCCAGTGGCGCACTTGGAGAGACCTTACTCTCACAATACCATTTTTTTGCTAGCGTCTGAGGCTTTAGCGATTGCCACACAAGCAAGCATGGTACCAAGTTGGCAAAACTTGCTTTGGTAGGAATCTTAATATACAATTTCTCGTTATCATAAGTCTTGATATAAACCACCGGTGGCTCCTCGTTGACATTGTTATCCGAGTTATTGGACAACGAACTGGACTTTCTTGTGAGTATTCTCCTCGCGGGCTGTTGTTGCTGCTGTTTGTTCTGTAAATGTGGGATAATTTGTACGTAGCATGATTGTAGTGATTTCAATAATACATACGCGTTTCCTTCGTCGTCTGTTGATGTCATTCGTGCCTCGTCATTGATCCCCAACGAGTAAACGTAATGCCAGCTTATTGAATCATTAGAAACTAGGAAATTACGTCCTTCGAACGTTCCCTGGTTTTTTGATATAACTTCGTGAAATGGCGTTGGATATTTCATCTCTATAGCGTGTACATGAATTTATACGGGTTACTGATTTTCACGAATGGAAATATGTCCTTCTATTTTTCGGAGGTTTAATCCTAGTTGCAATTCTATTAGTCTAATACGAATGAAAGTATTTCCTGATATAATTAATGAATTTCTTCCACTCTGAAATTCATCCGATCAGGCTTTGGGCAAAAAGCCATATTCTAGAAATTTTTTTGTGCGCCAGGGAGAACAATAAGTCAGGTGCAAATTGCTTCTTCGTTTATGCCTAAAACAATTTCATAACGGATGAGTACAGACGACGCCGCTACCTTCGAAGTGCTATGCAAGTAACGTCGTCCATATCTCCTAAATGACAATAATGTCTATGCATATGGCTATGTAAAAACGGTCAAATATTCAATCGTAGCCCGCTGATTATAATCGGGCCCAACTGGTCTACTGTATGTCGTATGACTTAAAGACCCCAATATGCGATAGGGGACTATATTGCAAGTACAATTTGAAAAAAAATAACTGTTGTTACTAAGATAGCTTCATGGGCTGATAGATTGAGTATGGTGCGAATAAAATGCCCCTATTCGGAAAATATATATTGCGTCTCATCATACCAATTTAAAACGGTAAACAAACGATATATAAGGCAGGAACACACATTTCAGTATTCCCGTCTATTTGTCGTCAATACGAGGCACTTTCGTTTTAGTACCAGACTGTGTCTTACATTCCTAATCTGGTGCTATTTTGTAAGGGGAATTTAGACGAGTAACGCGCACAATTAGTGACAAGCACCCTTATGTGAAACGCCTATTATACGGACCGCTGCGTATAAGTGCCCTAGGTCTGCAGGCACAGCGCGCGCGTCAACCTATGACTTAGTATGCCCACCATTGGGCCAAATGTTCAATTGGTGATAAGATGCTTTTGATTTATGGTCCGCATCCATTACAATATTATTGAGCATCATGTAATCAACTGGTGCATCAATTCCTATGCCAATTTAACTAAATAGGAAAGATCCTTTGGCTCCTCGTAATCGCTAGTCGTTAAGAAGTTACCAAGAACAGCTCATAAAGGCAATAAAGGTCAGATATGTCTCCAGTACCGATCATATCTTGTTCCAACGATATTCGAATGTACATCAGCGCCGGATGAAGCACTCAGCTGTTCTTCGAAAACGTCTTACAAGGCTATCAATCAAAAACCTTGAAAAAAAATATATTGATATATGCAGTCCTTCTATCGACTGAAATTTTCAAATTTTAAAACTTTGGTCTCACAAGTACACTCTTGCATCATTATCATAAGGAAGACATATGATCTGAGTATCCGTTGGTTTACGATTAAAAACTGTATTGAATTTAACGAGAAGCCGATAAATGAGTAATTTATTGTTCCAAAAGTACGATAATACGTCTGGAGATGAGAATGACATGACCGTTTCTCCAGTGAATAATAATACCGGCAATCCAGCTACAAATACGGCCTTGAATGAAAATTATTCAGAATATTACCCATATGAAGAAGAAACGAGAAATAGCGATTTGGACGCCGAATTAGACTCCGGGTCAGATTTGGGATTCAATTCTGAACACCCTGTAGAAGCCTTGCCTGAACATGCTTGTGCATATTGTGGTATCCATTCAACCAACTGTGTTGTTAAGTGCAACACTTGTAACAAGTGGTTCTGTAATTCGAAGTCAAGCTCCAATGGGTCTCACATTGTAACTCACTTGGTCTTGTCAAGACATAATGTGGTTTCCTTACATGAGGATTCGGACCTAGGCGATACAACATTGGAGTGCTACAACTGTGGAAATAAGAATGTTTTCATATTGGGATTTGTTAGCGCCAAGCAGGAATCAGTTGTTGTAATACTATGCCGTTTACCGTGTGCTCAGCTGAAAGATATAAATTGGGATACCAGCCATTGGCAGTCTTTAATCGAAGATAGACAATTTTTGCCATGGATTGCTTCAAATCCCTCAGAAGATGAGTTTATTAATGCAAATTTAATCAGCCATCAGCAAATCTCTAAGTTGGAAGCACAATGGAGATTGAACAGAGATGCCACCATCAATGACATCAATAATGAATTGGAAGATGATGAAGAAATCTTGCCCATTTTAATGAGATATAACGATGCATTTCAGTACCAAAGGTCATTTGCGCCATTAATCAAGTTAGAAGGGGACTTTGATAAGAATTTGAAAGAATCGCAAGCATTAGAGCATATCCAAGTGAAATGGGCTCTAGGTTTGAATAATAGACATCTAGCATCATTCACATTATCAACATTTGAGAGTAATGAACTAAAGGTTGCCGTTGGAGATGAAATCATTCTTCGTTATAGTGGTTTGAATCAAGAACCTTGGGAAGGAAACGGATATATTGTTAGGTTACCAAATGCTTACCAAGAAGAATTTACCTTGGAGTTAAACCCCTCAAAACTACTGCCTCCTACTCAATTGACCACAGACTTCACTGCCGAGTTTGTCTGGAAAGGTACTTCTTACGAAAGAATGCAACAGGCTATGAAAGACTTTGCAATTGATAAGGAGTCTGTATCCAGTTATATATATCATAAAATTTTGGGTCATGAAGTAGCCCCTGTTGAGTTTGACATAAAGTTGCCCAAGAGATTTTCTCACCCAAACTTAACTGAATTAAACATGTCTCAGACAAATGCTGTTAGATCAGTGTTGCAGAGACCATTGTCATTGATACAAGGACCTCCCGGTACTGGTAAGACTGTCACTTCAGCTACAATTGTGTATCATTTATCTAAATTGAGTAAGGAAAAGATCTTGGTATGTGCGCCATCAAATGTGGCTGTCGACCATTTAGCAGACAAGCTTAACTTGTTGGGCTTGAAGGTAATTAGATTAACTGCAAAGTCTAGAGAGGATGTTGAAAGCTCTGTAAACAACCTAGCACTTCATAATATTGTGAACAAAACCGCAAAGGGTGAATTGAAAAAGTTAATTCGCTTAAGAAATGAATTAGGAGAATTATCGGAAGCAGATTCAAGGCAACTCATTAAATTAACTAGATCCACAGAAATGAAGATATTAAACAAATGTGATGTGGTTTGTTGTACGTGTGTTGGTGCTGGTGACAAAAGATTATCGAACTTGAAGTTTCGCACTGTCTTGATTGATGAAAGTACGCAAGCGTCTGAGCCTGAAGTTTTGATACCCATAGTTAAAGGGGCTAAACAAGTAATATTAGTTGGTGATCATCAACAGTTAGGACCTGTGATCCTAGATAAGAAAGCCGGAGATGCGGGCTTGAAACAATCTTTGTTTGAAAGATTGGTCGTCTTGGGCCATGTACCAATTAGATTGGAAGTACAATATAGAATGAACCCATGTCTCTCTGAATTCCCATCGAATATGTTTTATGAAGGATCGTTGCAAAATGGAGTGACAGCAAAACAAAGATTAATTGAAAATTCAATTTTCCCATGGCCAGTTATTGACAATCCAATGATGTTTTGGGCAAACTATGGTAGGGAAGAAATTTCTGGGAGCGGAAATTCGTTTTTGAACAGGGTAGAAGCCATGAATGTTGAAAAAATCATCACAAAATTATTCAGAGATGGAATTGAGCCAAGTCAAATTGGTGTTATCACACCATATGAAGGTCAGCGAGCTTATATTGTTCAATATATGTCAATGAATAGCACATTAACAGAATTGAAGGATAAATATTTAGAAGTGGAAATTACTAGTGTGGATGCTTTTCAAGGTAGAGAAAAGGATTTTATAATTTTGAGTTGTGTCAGAGCTAATGATCTGCAAGTAATTGGATTTTTAAGTGACCCAAGAAGATTAAACGTTGCCTTGACAAGAGCGAAGTATGGATTAGTCATTTTAGGTAACCCAAGAGCCTTGTGTCGTAACACCTTATGGAATCATTTATTAATTCATTTCAGGGAGAAAGGATGTCTTGTTGATGGCTCATTAGATAATTTACAACTTTCCATGGTGCAATTAAATAACCTCAAGACAAATGTCAATTTACCACATGCTAAGAAATATGCTCATCAACAATTTTCTAATGATTTTGACACTGCTAGTGTCATGTCGTATGCACCAGAACAAAATAATTCATCGCTTTCCAAACAACAATGGCCTAGTTTGAGTAAAAATACAGAAGAAGAGAATACGTTTATTGATGGCAGTAATCCTATCAACGCTAATTTTGTTAGTAAATTAGACAAACTAAGCAATGTTGGGAATTATTCCGATCCTCAAATAAGTCATAATGATGATATTAAAAATATCACTAGTTCATTTGCTGCTAGCTTTAACTTAAACTAGATTATTGTAAAAAGTAAGTAATTAGGCTAGTTATTTTAATACTATGAAAAATTCCAGTGTCGCAAAGATTAGATTCTTGACATAATTTCTCACAAAAAATGACATTCCTATAAATATAGACAAGAAAAAAATACGAAGCGTAATCTAGCTCATATTGGTATCATAATTTATAAATCTATGGACAGTAATAATGTCTAATGGTAGGGAGGAAACAAATAATCATAGATATAGTCAAATTAGGGAATTGATCGATCCTTTAAAGTCTAATTTACAAAATAATAGAAATGATTTCCATTCTAACAATGTCAATACTTTGAATGCAAATAAAAGCGCTAGCGAGGTTTCCATATCAAATATAAGCATGGATGATTCAAGCTCTAATCATACTACAGTGAACGATTACGAATCTAACGGAGACTCTAATTCGATAATATTCAAGAATAACCATCGAACAAAATTAACTAGTCAAGATGTGAGACTCATATTATATCTAATTATTAACATAAAACCTTTTAAATATGTTGGAGATAGGTCGCTTACCCAAACGAAGAAATGGGAATTAATACAAAGTAGATATGCTGAAATTAAACGAAAAGATATCGATGGATATACGGATGTAATTGTTCCCACCGTTAGAACATTACAGAGACAATTGGCTACCGCAATAAAAAAGGCTAAGATGAGGCGACAAGGTAATAGTGGAAATATCAAAGATAAGAATGGCTTGAACTCTTACATGATCTTAAGTCAGATAAGTAAAGAAAGTTCATTAAATGACTTAGAAGATGCGTTACTAGAACTAAACGACCTCAGTGAAAAATTAAAGAATGGAAAAGGGACCAGTACCCCTGTTTCTATAGATATACCTAATGCAAATGTTTTGCAGTCTTTTGGATTGAACAAGTCTATCATTTCTCCTATTGAATCACCTAGCATGTCTGGTAATATCTCTACTCCTAATTCGACATTAAATAATTCACAATTTCCTGTACCATCAATGCAACCATCTACAATACCGAACAGCATAAATCTGAACCTTAGTGATACTTATAATACGATCCGAAAAGTCATGAATGAAGGCAATCAAACTTCACACAATAATTTATATAATTTGTTGGAAAAATTACTAGGAGAGTATACACAGTTCCAAATTCAACAACAAAAGGAGAATACGAGAATTATAGAGGAGAATATAAGGGTCATAAAAGAGCAGAATGAAAGGTGTAATAAAATAATTGAATCAAATAACAGATTTCAAAGAGAACAAAATGATTTAAATAAAGAATTGATTTTAGAGGTTGTGAACACGCTAACCCAAGAATCAAACTCTTCACTCTCAAATAAAAATAATACCCTCAAATCATTTCATGACTTACTTTAATGTCAAGAATTATAAACCTAAAATTGATGATTCCTATAGGCCGATAATTTTAGAGTATCACTATCCCAGATAATGAATAGTGGCGTACTCATAAAGTTCATTTATTTCCGTCAATTCACCTTGAACGTGACTATCACAGCATTATCCTGGTAATGCATTCTCGCCTAATGGATTTACGAATACAATTCACTGAATTCATAAAGACAATGGGATAGAGTGTCTCACAATTCATGCTTACTCGAGAGGTTTCGAAATACCCTTTATGGAAACAATTTTGGGCCACAACTTTATCTTGAACAGGGTGCTAGCGTCCTTCCAAACTAAGTAATTCTGAAAATTCTAATTACTTTTTCAGGCTACTTCTGTCGCTTAAAATACGAAATTCTGGGTAATGCAGTAAGAACTATACTTACTAATTAGGAAAAGCCAAAATGGACATGAAAGACCCTTCGATATGCAATGAGTAATTAACTTTATTGGTAGAAATATCTCAATTAATTATGACCTATAATAGAACGATTGTTCATACAAGCACAAAAATTTTAATCACCGTAATGTATAATTATATTTAAACTAAACTAGTCTTATAGTAATGTACAACCAAATAAATATTATTACCTCCAGAAAAGAATTCCGAAAGTAATTAACCGAAATAATAATAGGGTATAAAAAATGCAGTCATCAACAAAAAAATAAACCAAGCTAATGGTACGAAATTAATGCAAGCAGCTTTAGCTGCACGAAATTCTCTTGAAATCAAGCCAATTTAATGACACGAAACAATTCCAACTATATGGAACAAAATGCAACACCAATCTAATGGTACGAAATTAATGCAAACCAAATTAATGGCACGAAATATTTGAAAATAAGTCACTCAAAATGACACGAAAGTAAGTAAACCAATCTAATGGTACGAAATATCTTAGCCCATGAAAAAGGTACTAAGATCAATAAAAGCCAATTATGACACGAAAATTGCAGGTCGTGAAGAAGTTAAAAAGGGAATGAAGCCATGATCTCATCAGTAATGTGGGGGTATATTTATATCTTAATAGGAGACGAATGTATTAAAGTCGAAATCAAGCTCATTTTGTCCAATGAATTGATTAGAACCGCAGTTTCCAAGCAAGTAAGAATCCATAGTAGAAGTCTTCCATAAGTCACTTGTGCAGTCTTCAGCTTCAGAAACATCGGTGTTTGGTGTTAATACATTATCACCAGCGGACGAAACGGATTCATCGGATGAAGAATCATCTCCGCTTAAGGCAACGGAAATTTGACTATTAAGACCCATATATTCTTCCAACCCATTGGTTTTCATTGGGCTATTGGACGAAACTGGTTCAGAAATAGTACGCCTGTGGTTTAATTCATTTGTGGAATTCTTTTTTACTTTTGTCTTAGGAGTTTTATAGGCCTTAAATTGAAATGTAGAACCGGATCTCTTTTTAGAAGGCTCGGCCGCAGATTTAGATCTTTTATGGCAATTAGATTCTTGTGTTTTCAAATTTTCATATGTAGGTAATTCTGGTACAGTGTTAGATCTCTTTAAATTCTCGAATTGAGAATCAACCAGAGACTGTTCCATAGTAGGAAATTGATTAAAGCTTGTATGGTAAGGCATCATTTGCTCGTAATTAAAGTTTTGTGATAAGTATAAATTATCATTTCCGGATTCCCAATGACCTGCATTCGACGAAAAATCCACATTCATTATGCCTAACCCAAGCATAGCATTGTTTCCATTCTGGGTATCAATTAGAGTATTTGCCTGCATATAATTTTCCGAACCAAAGTTCGAGGAATTCGACAAGATTGATGTGTTTTCCAACGACGAGAAGATTGAATCGTCGTCAGATTGCTGGGATTGAAAGGAATCGTTGGATGAAGATAATTCGAAATATGAGGCTGTATTTAAGCCCTGGCTATCAAAGACTTTATTGTCTGGAATAATACTTGGTGAAACTAAGCCATTACTCTCATTCTCGTCAGACGCATTATCAGTGCTTTTTACAGGCGATAAATCAACAAAGACGAAATCTTTTGGCATTCCAGGCTTGTTTTTAGGTCTTCTAAAGGAGGGTTTCCTAACTTGGTATTGGTTTCCAGCAGCGGATATCTTTAAGGAATTCTGTAAGCACTCTATCGATGACTTTGGATCGAGTCTTGAGTTTCTCAATTGTGACTGATTACTCGTTGAAACAGAGCGTTTCACCCTCCACAATTTTTTTCCATTGGCAGGAGGTTCTATTCTAGCAATTCTGTAGGTTAGTATTTGTACTCATAAGTCGTTATATGCTAAAATGTAGTCATGATAATAGTTGAATACATACTTTGTACTTTCCATCTTTGTACGGGTATCAAAATTCAAGTATACTAAGTAGAAAGTGACAATTGACTGTTTTCTTCACTAAAACAAATTTCACAATTCAGAGATCGATTTATCGAATTACCTGGGAAATTCATGGTATTTATTTCATTGGAATCAATATTGCTCTGCAATCTAGAAGGGGTTAGATTTGATTACGAATTCAGGCGCCTAACGATATTATTGTTCGTTTGTTTTTAAATTAAATGCATTGAATGGATGCAAATACGTAATCAAAATTCTAAGTTGTTGTATGTATGTTCAATTGTTTTCATGTGTCTTTTCTGTAATATAGATCGCTCGATTTGTATCATGCATATAAATTCAAAAAATATTATTCTCGCCTATCCCCAGATTTTTTATCCTTACAGTAAAGCCTATCTTCGTGATTATTAGATGTTGGCATGCTACATAAACTTACACTACAAGGCTCTACTGATCCTGTCTATATTATGACTAGTTATTCAATATCTATTTCCAATCCTTAATTTTTATCTCTAGTATGGTTATTACAGTCTACACTGTTTTTTTCGTTCTATCATGTTTCCTGTAAGTAATAAGCCTTAGATCAGCTATGTAACTAATGAGATCACATAAATTACCTAATATAGTAAATTAATGTGCATACATTTTTCCTAATTAGGCACAAAGCATAACTCCTCACTTTCTTCATTAGGCATTTGAAAATGCCATCTGAATAAAACACATGCTGTCGCGAAGGAGGAGATCGACCTAATTAGGCACACAAATTACAATAGGAATACTTGTTACAGTAGATTAATTGCAGATCGGCCTAATTAGGAGAGGGGTAAATAAACGAGTGACATGTAAATTTTTCTTCATGTTACCGAGTTGCGACTATACGTTATTAGCGAAGCGCAATGTGACTGCAATGTGAGTGTATCTTTTTCACTGCACTATTCATTAACTAACTTAATTCTAAACTTTAAACGAAAAGGGCCTACTTCTATCAAATAAGCTTAGATGAAATGGTATATCTGAATCTACCACATTTGTGAATTCACTGTTTCAATTATAGTGGGGTATACAACGGTGGAAAGGATCTTAGTATTACATCCGCATATGATGGTTTGTACCCGTTGAATTTGTTACTATGGCATTTTATCACTGTCAGATGCTAAACTTTAGTGCGGAGATGCGCATTTTACGAATGAACGCTTCTATAGGAAATCGGAAGCCTAATTAGGCATACAGGGGGGGCCTGATCTCTGCACATGAAATTGTATTTCAATACTAAAGGGGACTTAATAAGCTCGCTATAATTGGTGATGAGGCTCATGCAGCGCTAGCTTTCGTAGTACATTTTATCCCTACTAAGCGAGCTCTTGTCCGTTCCTAACTAGGCCAAGAGAGAGAGATAATCGGGAACTCATATTCTAAGAATGAACATTGCATTTCAAGAAGGGGTGGCTGATTTGGCTTATGTGGAGATCTGTATAAAACATTAAATCATAAGCAACTTAAGAAATTGAAGAACATAATGATTGGCTTAAAGCTATATATTGATATTAGAGACCTAGACTTGCGAATTTGACTAATAAGGATTTATATTTCTCAATTAGTTGGAGATTAACATATCTATTCGATACACAGTCTCATGACGATCTAGGCAAAATACCTAGAGTGATTTAGATCCAGTGCCTGGAAGCTCTTGTGTCTCATACCTATAATCCTATGAAGGAATCTATTTACTAATATGGAGACTGGTGTAGTCAAAGGGGCACGCTCTATTGGCAGATTTATTAACTTTTTAGGCTGGATCGAATTTAGATCAAATAATTTATTTCTGTTGATCATTATTGCTAGGCTCTTTACCTTGTTGCTCTACTAATCCTCGTAACCTCTCCTTTGCTTCAGGTGTATAGTCCAAAGTTCTTGTTTCAAGTTGCTTTATTTGCAATCCGATATTTTCTCTCTTACGTCTCTCAACTTCTTCGGAAGAATGAGGTGTGAACTTAATGTACTCAAAGTCTTTTCCTGCATCCATAAGGAGATATGCACCAGCCGCCAAAGCTATGGTGCCTACTACAAATCTGTGGATAAATGGAGGTGTTGGTGGTAGTTTCTGTGCCATGTTAGCAGTAAGGTCTGTAGAGTCTCTGTACTAAGCATTGTTCTGAGCTATATAAATTGAAAATATAACTTTTGGGTCTGGTACACGACTCGATTTTTAATGAACCATTAAACAAGGGATTCTTTCTCATTGCCCTACTGTGAGAATTGGTGTGGAACATATTAGTGAACAACGAATATGGCTGCATTACCGAAGAGAATCATCAAAGAAACTGAGAGACTTGTCTCCGATCCTGTTCCTGGCATTACTGCCACACCATCTGAGGAGAATCTCCGGTATTTCGAAGTGACCATTGAGGGTCCATCGTCATCGCCATACGCTAACGGATTGTTCAAATTAGAGCTTTACTTGCCAGACGACTACCCAATGTGTGCGCCCAAAGTGAGATTCTTAACCAAGATATATCATCCAAATATTGACAAATTGGGCAGAATTTGTCTCGATGTATTGAAAGACAATTGGAGTCCGGCTCTACAAATCAGAACGATTCTATTATCGGTTCAGGCCTTATTAGGTGCACCTAATCCGGATGATCCTTTGGCAAATGACGTAGCCGAGGACTGGAAAAAAGATGAACAGGCTGCCATCAAGGTTGCTAAGGAGTGGACCTCCAAATATGCCATGAATAATTGATTGATGGCTCCAAATTCGCTAATTATAGATGCCAATAGGCCACCATTATCCCTACACCTCATAGACGCGTTAAAACTACTTGTTCTATTTTTAGTGTAGCTTCAGAACTGCAAGTTCGGCCCTTGCGGCCGATCGTACTGGGTACCGCAGGTTTATATCCACATGGAACACCCTGCCTAGGTTGTTCTCAATCGTTTCGTAAATAGGCATAGCTCTACATAGTCAATGTATCATAATTACTTGCAACTTTATTATTGAGTCTTGAATGTACCTCGATTAGTGATCCGATTCGGCTGTTGCGGATCACTCGGTATTAAAATATCCGATTCCATTCCTACACATCTCGAGCATTTCTGCAGTATGTAGACTTAAATTCGAAAAACTCCCCAGTTAGAATTGTATAATCGTATAAATGTTAGCATAGTATATGTCCATGTAGAATACACACACGCTCCCTATCCCCATTTCTCCTGTCTCAATTATTCTAATCACTAGGCACATCAAATTCCCTAGACGAAGCCAAAATCGCGTTGCGTAATCAATTTTTTTTTTCGCATGGGACGTTAGATCGCGGATCTAAATCAGTTTTCCTTAACTTGATTGTAAAACTTTTATTTTCCCGTGTTTCAGTAAGAATTGACACTGTTCTGGTTATTAGAAATCTTTAAGTTGGCATTAGCAGCTCGTATTAAGAACGCATAAGTACTCTCTGGTTTGAAATTTGTGATAGATCCATAGAATAGACAGAAAAATTAGGTACTTAGCGCTGACAAACCGAACATGACTTTTGACGACGAACAAAGTCCGTTTGCAGATAAACGGAATGGCAGATTTCCCAACGGAAACTCGAGCCATGAAACGCTAGACGATACACCCCAGCGGAATTTTAGTGATGATAGTTTCAAGACCACCCACCTGGAAACGAACTCCATAGTGCAATCACCGACCGAGTCTCATTTTGATATAGACAATGCCAACACCAGTTCCAATGGGAGCCACATATCTCCCAGCAGGAAGCTGTCACTCAGATTCAAGATTCCCAATACCACAGCATCTACCCCACCAACCACATCATCCAGTGGTGCCAACTCCAAAACGCATGGACTGATGCATAACAAAATAGGGTCGCCATTTATGAATGAAGTGATCGCTGAAAACGAAGTGTTTAAAGCACCCCAGTCACCATTCGTAGATGACTACCAGGCATCTGCATTTGAAGGCGACGATGATTATCTACATCCAGATCAGAACGGCGATGGCCTAGACCGGGATGAAACGGTGATGAAAAGACATAGATGGGGTACAACTAGAGATAAAAAAGGAAAACCCAGGAAGGAAAATGTTGCAAGATCGAAGACATTAAAAGGGATGTTACTGCATAACGGAAGCATAATAAGATCAAAGACAAGAGGAAAGAGGGCGCATTCATCGATTCGAAAGCCAAAAACAAATAACGACACTGATGATGAAGGACACGATAACGAGCATGATGGTGAACAAGAGGATGAAGTGAAGGATCCGAGAGATCATAAAGATGAAAAGAGAGCTGTTGTATTCAATAGACAATTACCAGAGGAGTTTTTAGACCCTCAAACCGGTAGACCAAATACCGCATACTCCAGAAATAAAATCAGGACCACAAAGTATACATCACTATCCTTCTTGCCCAAGAATATCACCAATCAATTTATCCATAATATTGCCAACATGTATTTCTTGGCATTACTTATTTTGGGTGCCTTTGATATTTTCGGCGTTCCAAGCCCTGTTTTGGCAGCAGTCCCATTGATCGTGATTGTCATCATAACTGCTATTAAAGATGCCTTCGAAGATTCGAGACGTACTCTTTCAGATTTGGAAGTTAATAACCAGATAACGCATATCTTAGAAAATAACCCAGCCTTTGAAAATCCTGATTTCGTTTATGTCAACCAGAATGTTGATGATGAAAAGGTTTCTCTTTGGAGAAGGTTTAAAAAGATGAACACGAGAGTATTATTCAGGTTTATTAATGCGTGCAAGAGAAATCTAACAAAGGAAGGGAAAGCTAACAAAATGCGCGAGAAGCATAAAGAAGAAGAGGGCGGTCATAAAGAAGTAATGAGGAAAAGTTTTGATAGCGACTTCATTTTGGAAACTCCAAGACCTTCAATTTCAGAAAATCCATTCAATGATAACCCTTATCGCCAATCTTTTCAACAGGGTCGTCCATCTCAGCAAGGCCGTCGTTCAATGGCAAGAAATGAACGTGATAAGCTCTTAAAGTTTTCAAAAAAGTATTGGAAAGATGTCAAAGTTGGTGATATGTTAAGAATCTATAATAACGATGAAATCCCTGCCGATGTTATAATATTGGCAACAAGTGACGAAGACAATTGTTGCTACGTGGAAACTAAGAATTTGGATGGTGAAACTAACTTGAAGGTAAGACAAGCATTAAAATATGGATCTACTGAGAAAAAGATTAAAAAAGCTGATAATTTAATGGATCATCAGTTTCAAATCGATAGTGAAGGTCCCCACCCTAATTTATATTCATATCAAGGTAACTTGAAATATTTTGATGAAAACACCAATGATTTAAAACAAGAAGCTATTACAATTAATAATCTCTTGTTAAGAGGATGCTCTTTAAGAAACACTAAATGGGTTATAGGTATAGTTGTATTCACTGGTGATGATACTAAAATTATTCTTAACGCCGGCATAACCCCCACAAAGCAGTCAAGAATGTCTCATGAATTAAATTACTATGTTTTGCTCAACTTCTTGTTATTATTCATAATCTGCTTCGTATCTGGACTAGTAAACGGTCTTTGGTACCGAGAGAAGAATACATCTCGAGATTTTTATGAGTTTGGAACGATTGCAGGATCCCCTGCTAAGAATGGTCTTGTAGGATTTTTTGTTGCAGTTATCTTATATCAATCATTGGTTCCGATTTCGTTATATATCACGATTGAAATTATTAAGACAGCTCAAGCTTTTTTCATTTATTCAGATATTGGAATGTACTACGAAAAATTGGATTACCCATGCACACCAAAGACATGGAATATTTCTGATGATTTGGGGCAAATTGAATATATTTTTAGTGATAAGACAGGTACGTTGACTCAAAACTTAATGGAATTCAAAAAGTGTACAATCAATGGAGTATCCTACGGTAATGCTTATACGGAAGCATTGGCGGGTTTAAGGAAGAGACAAGGTTACGATATTGAATCAGAAGCCGCCCATGAACGTAAATTGATTGCTCAGGATAGGGAAATAATGATCCAGAAATTAAGGGATCGTTCCCCTGGTAGTTTAAACTATGAAGATGATCTCTCATTTATTTCAAGTCAATTTGTCGATGATTTAGATGGTAAGGGAGGAAATCAGCAACAAGAATGTAACTCGCACTTTATGTTAGCATTAGCCTTGTGTCACTCTGTTCTAGTTGAAGAAGATCCAAAAGATCCTGAAAAACTTCTTTTAAAAGCCCAATCTCCTGATGAAGCAGCATTGGTTGAAACAGCTCGAAGTGTCGGTTTTGCATTTAAGGGCAATACAAAGAAAGGTGTTCTAGTTGAAATTCAAGGTGTCACGAAGGAATATCAAGTTTTAAATACTTTAGAGTTTAATTCAACTAGAAAAAGAATGAGTGCTATAATTAAAATTCCAGGAGAATCCGCCAATGATGAACCAAAGGCTTTATTGATTTGTAAGGGTGCAGATTCGATCATATATAGTAGATTATCAACTATGAATGATCAGTCACTACTCGATACCACCTCCGACCAGTTAGAGCAATTTGCTACTGAAGGTTTAAGAACGTTGTGTATAGCACAAAGGGAACTTTCATGGTCTCAATATATGGAATGGAACAGGCGCCATGAAGAGGCATCTCGCTCGTTAGATAATAGAGAAAGTAAGATGGAGGCCGTTGCTGATTCTATCGAGAGAGAATTAATTTTATTAGGTGGAACAGCTATTGAAGATAGATTGCAGGATGGAGTTCCAGATGCGATTTCAACGCTAGGACAAGCTGGTATAAAATTATGGGTTTTAACTGGTGACAAGGTTGAAACAGCAATTAATATCGGTTTTTCTTGTAATTTATTAGGAAATGATATGGAATTGCTAATTTTGAAAACAAACTTGGAAGAGAAAGAAAGATCTCAACATAATATAGAACCAAAAACTAGTGATGCCAAAATAATTGATATTTTAATCACAAACTATTTATCAAAGTATTTCAATATGTCTGGTTCTGAAGAAGAAAAAGAAAAAGCAGTTGAAGACCACAGCCCTCCAAATGAAGGTTTCGGGGTTGTTGTTGATGGTGACGCATTGAAACTTATATTACTTGACGGTGATACCAAAAGAAAATTTTTGTTACTTTGTAAACAATGCAAAGCAGTCTTATGTTGTCGTGTTTCTCCAGCACAGAAAGCAGCTGTTGTTAAATTGGTTAAGGATACATTAGATGTGACAACCTTGGCTATTGGTGACGGGTCCAATGATGTTGCTATGATTCAAGCAGCTAATGTTGGTGTTGGTATTGCAGGTGAAGAAGGAAGACAAGCGGTCATGTCATCTGATTATGCCATTGGGCAATTCCGGTTTTTGACCAGATTATTGTTAAACCATGGAAGATGGTCATATAAAAGATTCACTGAAATGATTTTAAGTTTCTTCTATAAGAATGTGATTTTTTCTATTGCATTATTCTGGTACGGGATTTACAATGATTTTGATGGGTCATATTTGTTTGAATTTACCTACTTGATGTTCTACAACTTGGCATTCACTTCATTGCCAATTATATTCCTAGGAATCTTAGATCAAGATGTGCCGGCAAAGGTTGGATTATTAGTTCCTCAATTGTACAAAACTGGTATTATGAGATCAGAATGGACTGAAACCAAATTCTGGTGGTATATGATTGATGCAATTTACCAATCTGTCATTTCATTCTTTTTCCCGTATTTAATGTACTATAAGGGCTTCCAGAGTATGAATGGTTTACCTATTGATCACAGATTTTGGATGGGTATAGTTGTTACATGTATTTCATGTATTTCATGTAACTTCTATATCTTGTTCCATCAATACAGATGGGACTGGTGGTCCTCATTATTTGTCGCTTTGTCAATATTGATTGTTTTTACCTGGACTGGACTTTGGACTACACCCTTGTACAGTCAAGAATTCTATAAAGCAGCATCCCAAATGTTCGGTGCTGCCTCATTCTGGGCATGTACGTTTATAGGGGTATTGGTTTGTTTGATTCCAAGGTTTTTCTACGATGTGATCCAGAAAATCTACTGGCCCAAAGATATTGATATTATCAGGGAATGTGTTCAAAGAGGAGATTTCGATCCATATCCAGAAAATTATGATCCATCCGACCCTAATAGACCTAAAATAAGTCTGTACACTAATGACAACGTGAAGAGAATGAGTATGGGCCACAATCCTAGTACTCCACCTGACACATACAAAGATTTTACTCCTAGCAACAGCGATTTGGAACTTAATGCCAGCTACGAAAACTTGGGCCAAAGTTCAGCCATCAGATCCACCGCTGCTAATCAAGGTACCCACCACCCTGTAATTGAAGGCAGTCCAGATATCAATGGACAACCAAAGAATATGAACCCTGAATCTATGGTTCACAGATTGAGTCCCAGCAAGACATCCCACAGGCAATCGCTTCGCAACATGTTCAAGCGCAACAGCCAGTCCATCTCGCTCCACGACGGTGCGGCCTACGGCAACCTGTACAATAACAATGCAACCACCGATGACGTTGCCCTGTCGCTTCAAACGGAAGAAATTCCGTTAGACGACTTCAGCATGCCTACACAGGCCAACCAAAACGGCTCCCACCCGATCCGCTAACTTTGAGTCGCTCGTGCACCCCAAACGCACCCTTTGTAACATAAATATGAAATAGACATTATACAAATACCCCCATGTAGCCTCGCACCTATCGCCGTGCTTGTTTGCAGTCGCCGGGCCTTACCTCTGGTCGTGGATTCTAGTCAGTTCTGCTTCTGCGGTGCATCTTGTCGTCTACAATTGTTCCGGCGATTGCAAAACGTCCTGCAAAAAGAAACGGTCTCGAATCATGTGAATATCTCGAATCGGATCTGCCCCTACCCTTGTGTTAACTTCGTGTTGCTGCTACCACCTCTTGCTACTACCACCTCCTACTGCTTTCTTCCATCGTCTCCCACTCGCTCGTCGACTCGCTCTCTACATGTACATACTAACATCTCCCAATTGAGTGCCCAATTGGTGTCTACAACAATTCCTTCAGCTACCACTTAAAACCTCTGGGGCGGTCTGCGTCTGCCCCCACCGTGTTTGTGTAACTCCCACCCCAATCATCCCAAGCTCGTCTTTCTGGCCCCAACTTTCTCTGTCTACACTATCTTGTCGTCCATAGTACAGTGTACTCCCACCACTGATCCTCTTTCGTTCATTGTCTTTTCTGCCTTCCAATTGGTATCTACAACCACTATATCTTCTCCCGGAACCTCTAGGTTACCCTGACAATAGTAAGAAACGTGAATCGGCCAATCAAAATACATCCTCGGCAGTTTGTGTAATTTGAGCCCGATAAAATCCGTTTCTGTTTTTCGTTCATAAAAAAATTTCATCCGGTTGAAAAATATATATAGCGATCTTTTTCACTTGAAAATTTTTTTTTTGATTTATTCTTTTCTTTATACATTATTTATTTGTACATAATAAATTCTAGTTAAATATATTCATACACAATGGGTGATTCTACTTTCTTAGTTGATTTCATGATGGGTGGTGTTTCCGCCGCTGTCTCCAAGACTGCTGCTGCTCCAATTGAAAGAGTCAAGTTATTAATCCAAAACCAAGACGAAATGATGAAGCAAGGTCGTTTGTCTAGAAAGTACGACGGTATTGTTGAATGTTTCAAGAGAACCGCTGCTGAAGAAGGTGTCACCTCATTCTGGAGAGGTAACACTGCCAATGTTATCAGATACTTCCCAACCCAAGCTTTGAACTTCGCTTTCAAGGACAAGTTCAAGGCTATGTTCGGTTTCAAGAAGGATGAAGGTTACTGGAAATGGTTCGCCGGTAACTTGGCTTCCGGTGGTATGGCTGGTGCCACCTCCTTATTCTTTGTCTACTCCTTAGATTACGCCAGAACTAGATTGGCTAACGACGCTAAGTCCTCTAAGGGTGATGGTAAGAGAGAATTCAACGGTTTAATCGATGTTTACAAGAAGACTTTAGCTTCTGATGGTATTGCTGGTTTATACAGAGGTTTCGGTCCATCTGTTATCGGTATTGTTGTCTACAGAGGTTTATACTTCGGTTTGTACGATTCCTTGAAGCCAGTTGTCTTAGTCGGTCCATTAGAAGGTAACTTCTTAGCTTCTTTCTTATTAGGTTGGGTTGTTACCACCGGTGCTTCCACTGCTTCTTACCCATTAGATTCTATCAGAAGAAGAATGATGATGACCTCTGGTCAAGCCGTCAAGTACAACGGTGCCATTGATGCTTTCAGAAAGGTTGTTGCTGCTGAAGGTATTGCTTCCTTGTTCAAGGGTTGTGGTGCTAACATCTTAAGAGGTGTCGCCTCTGCCGGTGTTATCTCCTTATATGATCAATTACAAATGATCATGTTCGGTAAGAAGTTCAAATAATCTAATTAATACGCTACTATTGTATAATGTATGTATATATTTTTGTTATTAATTTGATATATTAAATTTCTGAATTAATTTATTTGAATCTCGCTTTAATCTAACTGTAGGATAATTAATTTAGCCCCGTGGACTAATCTGGTGTTAAACAATTTTTATGGGGGAATCTGATTGGATATTTCATGCATAACTAAAAAACCATACGCGTCTAGCAGGTAATTGTGCAACATAAGTAAATTTACTCGTATCAAGTAGCTGTTGGTAGGTTGATTTAGTTGATAAACATCAGTGCCATTTACTAAATGTGAACGTAATTCAACCTATTCGTGTGAATCGACTCGTAGTCAAAAATAAATCCAGATGAATTCCATTAAACACAGTATAGTGATCAAGTATTATTGAAACTTACAATTAGTTCTTCCATTAGATATATGTAGTAGCTATGGTGTGTTTGTCGGAACTATAATTTAAGAAATAGCTCTCCAATGTCTTTGAGTGAATTTTATCTTCTATTGTATTTTTGTAATTTAGCTGCAAAAAAGCCTAAATTTTAGAAATTTACACAAATATTTCTCCTACATAACAAACCTTAATGGTTTGATAAAGAATAACTCACATATGTTATATTTTTGTTTACTATAAATTGTGTTTGCTACACTATCTATTAGCAAATATATGTAATAAAAAAACGTATGGCAAAACCCTCATACCAATAGCGAAAAGTCTTTCCAATGACTTCGACCACCCAGAAACAAATACCAATATGTACATGATGATACATACTAGTATTACAAAGCCTTCGGATTAGTAGAAATTTAGCTATTAATATCCCCCAGGGTTTGCTAGAGAAAAAAAATTATTTCACAGCCTTATTTTTTGAAAAGTTTAAATACAACAATTTATAGCCAAATTTAAGATCGTACAACACTCTTTCTTGTTTTTGATAGCCATATTCAACCAAATCATGTTCACAATTTGATAAGTCGCTGAAGTTAAAATTATCATTTGAGTCTGCAGAGTCTGTAATGAAAGTAGCAGAGAACTTTCCAGGCTTGAAGATACTTAATACTTTGTTTAAGACATCAACTACTCCTTCGCTGCTGTTCTTAGAGAAGGGATAATTAGTTTCGAACGATGCATATGACCATCCAGACTCTGGTGTGATATGCAACGTATAATAAAACCCTCCGTTATTCGAAGCAATGGAGTTGGAAGAATATCCACATGGACTGAAAGAAAATGCATCATGAATAAAACTAAATTTATCCGAAGACTTCTTTTCAAACTTCTTAGGGGTTTCATCCGATTCTAACTCCATGCTATCAGATAATGAAGGAGAAGGAAGGTGATTTGAGCTGAATCTTCTACTCGAACCGTCAAAGATACTATTAAGTTTAGTCTTGAACATAGTTTGCATGCCCATGTCATGCCCAAGATCATGTTCCTCTTCTTCATTTGTCTCCTTAATCAACGATTCGGCTCCAGGCTTCCTATCTGCAATGAAATTCTCAGCACTAACGGGGTCTAATTCAGTCATTAATATTTCAAAAGTTTGATCGTTCGAATTATTCTGACCAGCATCAGCCAGAGATTCATCATCTCTCCCGCCCATATATAAGTACCAATGGTCATCTCCAATAAAATCACCAACAATATATGATTTGCCGTTAACGAAATATTTGTTCAAAAGAGTGACTTCTTGCTTCCAATTTTTGTGTACATGTTTTTGTTTGTCTGGAAACATAAATGATCTTCTTGAATAAAATATTTTGTAGACATTGAAATCATTGAAATCCATACCTTCAACGTATTTATTAACAGTTTGAAATAATTCATCAAGACAGGCTAATGTTGTAGTAGTTCCACAGGTTTTCAATATCAATTTATGTGGGAACACAAACAATGAGGACTCAGACAACAAATAGGCATCCATATATTTAGATGATTTCATTGACAAAACTTTACAATTGACTAAGTCTAAGATTTTAACCCATTCTTCCAAAGGAATGCTACGCAATCCTTCTGATTTAACAGGTACATCGTTCTCTGATTTAAAGAACCAAATTTCCAACAATTTTTCAGGTCCTTCAAATGCGAACGTTGAATCTAAATTTGCAGATAATTCATGATCGACATAGGTATCTTCGATATAGGCTGGTGCAACCATTTGGTGATAATAAGTGTTTTTAAGATTTTTTTTTTGAATTTAAAATTGAAGAACTCGTAAATCAAACGGTAGATCAATTGATTATACTCTGAGGTGGATTGAAACTTACTCTTATTAGTTAAAAGTGATCAATAATTAAGCAACAATTGAAACGAAGAGAGAAGTAGCAAGAAACGTTTCAACGATAACTAATTAGTATTAAATATTCACTGGTGGAAGGGGGAAATCAACA
This sequence comes from Debaryomyces nepalensis, assembly GCA_030583445.1. Taxonomy (NCBI): domain Eukaryota; kingdom Fungi; phylum Ascomycota; class Pichiomycetes; order Serinales; family Debaryomycetaceae; genus Debaryomyces; species Debaryomyces nepalensis. The sequence continues at coordinate 78,049 of JAJMIM010000002.1, read as the reverse complement.
ACCGAGTGAAATAATTATGTCAACAAAATAAAACGAGTTGAATGGTGAACTTAAATGTAAATTTAAATTGAATGATTTTTATGTGTTAGTATGCTATATTATTTAGCAATTGGAATTCTTTGGCGATGTTATCCAGGTTCAATTAATTTAATGTGGAGCAAAATACGTCGTGATTCTTTTTTAGGCATATAACTTTTCAAATAAAATTTAATCGAAAGCTATGCACAGTCTTAATCTTGTCGGATCTCAGTTTACTCAATCCAACAATCTTTAGTTTAAGTCTATTGTGAAAAAATTAATGGCAAATACTAATCTTGGAGTATGATTCGCTTAATAGGAGTAAGGAATCAGCTAGCTTTTTTTTATTTTTTTCGAAGGAAAATTAACTAATAATCAGTCGATGAAGTTTCAGTGACTTATTCAAATAGTTAAAGATGTAATTAAAGTCGATTAATACAACAAACGATAATATAATTAGAAGCCAAGTGTTGCTCCATAACCTTAAACTGAAAATTTTCAGTTTCATGACGCAAAAAAATATTTCATTTTTGTGTCATTTACAAATTAGGTCACTTGACGCTTAGAACATATAGACAAATCCTATATATATAATGAACAATTAATTTCTAAACTCCTATATAAATTTAAACACTTGACACGATTTCACTAGCATTCCTTAATACATCTACCATCTTCAAACATTCCTTTCTCTTTTGAACAGTTAACTCGTTCTCCTTTACCAAATCTGCCAAATCAGGAGAATTGTATAATTTTTCTAACAATTCCTTTTGAATTTCTTCCTTAGATCTTTCAATTAACTTCAACATAATTGCTTTTGGAACAACATCAGCTACTGTTCTTTTCACGATATTGTAATAAGAGGAGATTAATAATTTAATCACTTCAGTTTCCATAGTTTCTCTCTCGGTCATACTACCAGTTGCTCTTAATACTGGTGGAGGTGCCTCCATGGATTGCAATCTTTTCTTGTTCTTGGAAGAGAAGAAACCACCAAAAAAGCCGTTAGCACCTTCTTCCTTGGATTGAGGTTGTTGTGTTTGTTGCGAAGGTGGTAATGGCTTGCCGGTCTTAGGGTCAAGCGCGACTTGTGGTTTTGGGTGGAATTTTTCCTCGACTATGGCCATGGCTTGAGAACCCTTCAATAAGTCAGGATGAGCTGTGTTGACGTAGGTCTCTTCTGATTTGATAATATCAGTGACAAACTTATTTGTTGGAATCAATTCTTCTCTCAAAAGTTGAATAAAGTGTTGAGATAATTGCTCTTTCAACGCTGGATAACGAGAATATTGAGGCTGAGAAATAATTTGAGATAAAATACGAACCAATTCATCAAAAATTAAGTTAATACAACGAACAGATGGATCTTCCATTCTGTGGATTTGCTGTTTAACGAGGACTTCAAATGCCTGGGTACCGACGAATAAGGAAGGAGCGGAACCAGATGTATTATGCATGATAGTTCTAATATCGGCATCTTTAATTTGATCGAATGGATCTAATGCAGTAATACCGTTTTTGAAAATTTCATGGAATACAAACGAGATACGAGCACCACCGCTCAATTCTTGGGAAGTTAATTCTCTTGCTTCACCGTTCAAAATGCCATTATAATCTTTGGTAAAATTGGTAATCATACTAAGCGCAATCGATGTTGGCGACTCGGACATTTCTGGCCCCAACAAACTCAATTCATTTTGATATTTCTTTAATGAATGCTCAATTCTCATTTTTATGTCTGGTAAAGTACCCTTAATATGGTGTAATAAAATACCATTCAATTTCTTGGCTAAGTATGGTGTACCACAGTAATGGGCCTTTGCCTTGTAAGATGGGTGATTTTCAAAATATGAGCTTTCATCATGTAAGGCATCCCTGATTGTCTTCTTTCCTTCGATATCCTTTTGACCTCTATTTATAACTGGAACATAACCAAATCTTAATGGGATGACTCTACCGGCTAAAATATCAATAACATCCGTACCTTGGTCCATTAAGTCGACCTTAGTCAAAACACCAATAGTTCTTGACCCTTCAGGATCAACTTCTCTAGCTAATTTTAAACCATCCGAGTTGGCTAAATCTGTGTTGGCGGCATTGACAGACAAGATAATCGCATTAGGCTTGGAAATAAATTTCATGACCATTTCTCTAATTTGACGTTCAATATCTTTTGGTTGGTCACCTACAGGCACTTTAGTCAAACCTGGCAAATCAACTAAGGTCAAAGTTAAGACATGGGGAGAGTAAATTCTCAAGTTAATAGGAACAGCGGAAATCCCCAAGTTCTTCCCGGTCTTAGCATCAGTTTCTCTGACAATTTCCTCTCTGATTTCCTCGAAATTGTAGAATTTCTTATTTGGTAAATGTAAGAATTCACCCCATTCATCAGCGTTGTTCTCCGAAGCTTGGCCCTTATCGTTTGTTGTGTGGATCTCTAATAAATCCTTGGACGACTTTGGAGATGATCTTTTGTTGATTAACTGTAAAACCAAAGGTCTTCTGGTCACAATACCTGTACCTCTTGGCAAAAAATCCCTTCCAACGATGTTTTCTAACACTGATGATTTACCACTCGATTGGGATCCAAGCACGGTTATTTGAGGTAAATCAACTGGTGAAGAAGATCCTCCACCTAAAGGCGCCAATGCGTCTTGAAGCTTGTTAATGGTAGCAATTAAAGTCTCATCCATTGCAGTATCTAATATATATTTACTTCTATTTCTTAAGCGTTCCGTGTTTTGCCTTCTATAAGGCTAAGTAGTTTAACTTATCGAGGTGTTCATTGTGGATTTGCACACACACGACCTGTATATTTCTATTTAACAAAACTTATCTATAAAACTATTACTAGCAGCATAGCTAAAGCCTTTGAATAGTTCATCTCTATTGTAAACTGTATCTTGTGGGATGTTAATGCCCTGGTCATTTCCAAAGTCGCTGATTGCCATGCTGGTAAATTCTTCCGAAAAGTTTTCGGCTAAAATTGGATCAGTTATGACCGGAATGATTGGAGGATTGCACGAATCGTCCTGTTTTTCTAAAGCCCTCCAGTTGAGCTTACGGAAAAACCTATGATTCTCGAATAATTCCCATTTCTCGTCAACAGGGAATCTCTTGGCGGGAGTTTTGTTCAAAAGTTTGTTCAAAAGATCTTTCGCATCCATCGAAAAGTAGAAGGGCATTTTAAGCTTGTTTTTAGTGATCTTGTCCTGGATTGCCTTATGTGAGTTTCCAGTGAATGGAGGCTTACCAGTCATCATGTCATAAATCACACAACCCAAAGACCACCAATCAACAGAGTAGTCGTACTTGTCGCCCTTTAAAATCTCCGGTGCCATGTACTCTGGTGTTCCTATGATTGAGGTACAGCTGTCTTCTGGACCGTTACCTATAGTCTTAGAAAGCCCAAAATCCGTCAATACCAAGTGGCCTGAACTGTTCAACAAGCAGTTTTCCGGCTTCAAATCCCTGTAGACGATTCCTAACTTGTGCAAATGTCTTAGACCTAGCGCCATCTGTGCCGCATAGAACGCAACGTCATCCTCCTTGAAAACATTTCCTAGAGAATTGTTTGATGTCAAATGATGGAAGAGCTCACCGCCTGGGATATACTCCAAAATTAGATAGAACTTGTCTGCATCCTGCAACGCGTAGAATAACTTCACTATGTTCGGGTGATGCGTTATATTAGTGAGAATCTTTCTTTCCGAAATGGTTCGCTCGACCAGCTTTGTATGGGTGTCTACTTGCTCTTCAAGGATGTTAATAACCGGCTTGCGTAACTGTTTCTGGGCGAAAAGCTTTTTTGATGTTTTATCTTGTACCAAGTGAACCTTCCCATATGCACCCTTTCCCAACACCTTCACCGCTGTGAAATCGTTCAACACTTTTCTGTAACCAGCATGCTTCACGTCATTTTCTTCAGCATTCTCGTAATTTGGTGGAATTGTCAAGTCTTGCGATATCACTGATGCTGTAGACTTAATAGATAACCTTCTATACACAGATGACCTTCTTCTTGGTATACTTCTAGGAAATGATCCATCTGAGGGCAATTTAAGGCTTTCCCCATTGTATGGTCTTGCATTGAAATCATCAGGCCCAAATTGGTCCTCATCTAAAATAACATCTGAAAACTGATTTACGAGTCTCTCCTCGTCGAAAGAAAATACATCTGACATACCCTACTTATACCTGTAATCATCGATTATATTATTAGCGTAAAACCATATATTCAATCAGAAGCTTTTTAGACATATTTAAAATATTAATTCCATACACAATAAGATGCATGCTCGGCAAAAATTAACGGTTCGAGAGTTTATCAAGAAAACAGTAGCTAAGATTGGCTAAATCCTAGTCCACTACATAAACGTTAATATGTAAATGTTCAAATGCTTTTAAGACGTCTTCTGTTCGCTCCCAAGGTACAGCAAAAAGACCAGCATTGATTTTCGGCATATTCACAACTGTAAGATTATTTTCTCCTAGTTCAATTTCCTTTTCATTGCTTAGCAACTGCAATTGGCTAACCAAGTCCTTCATAGATAAATCGGTATTGGCAGCTATGTCACTAGGGGTTAGTTTCTTTCTCCCATAGTAATCACTAGTGAAAAGACATGCCACATACACATTTCTCTGGCCATTGCCATTTCCTGGGTCACCGGGACTTGATGGGATCAACAATGTAGTACCAAGAAGCTTAGAGGGGTCATTTGAGTATTGTTTACAGTAATCGTGGTATATTTTATAAGTAGAAGGAAATTCCCTTAAGAAAATGGTAGCTATGCCACCACCCCATGATCCACGACAATTACAAGCGTGGGCGTATACTGAAATTGCAGTACTCTTTGTGGGGATATGCTTGAATAAGTCGCTTTTAATATATTTGATCATGAAGATGTTTTTCAATGTATACTAAAATAAAACGTTATCTTTCGGTCAGATAAATTAATAGTGCAACTCAAATTCTCTGGAGTACAAAATTTGGGACAGGCTAATTTGCCATAACCGAGAGTTTACGCTAATTATGGCAAAAATCACTACAATTTACGACCAGTTTGGTTGAATGATTCCTAATAAATATATATACAAGACTTATAAAGATATGGAGACTCTTTCACCGGCCGAAGCATGCTGGATATTATTATAATTGAAGCCATTTACTGAACCACAACCGAATACATTCTCTAAGACTACCGTGTCTTCCGTATCACCCATGCCATATGACTGTTCTTCATAGGCACATTCAAATGTAAGCTTATTTTGCAATGTCTCATTATCAACTGGCGCTACAGAAAATCTGTCCTCAGGAGTCAACATATAAAATTCAATTCTGTCACCAACGTCTAACTTAGCCTCTGGAGAAATTGCCAATATACTAGCCTTACTTCCCCATTCACCCCCTCCTGCAATGACCTTAAATCTCTTCGCTGTCTCCAGATTAGCCTTGAAAATTTTGACATACACCTCAGTATCCTTAGAGCCGATACTCATTAAGCGATCATTTTGCTCCAAATAGCTTGCAGCCGAGTTACCATTGATTGACTTCACTAAGTTGCCAACACAGTTAGTTATAACCAAGGACTCTGACCCAGAATCAAATAAAGGAGTCCATTTGTCTATCAATTTGATATCAGGCGTGGATCTGAATAAGTCGGATGGCAAAGATATCGAGAGATCACATAATGTGTGTCCTGAGTTTTTCTGTCCTCCTAAATGACTAGGCTGCAAGTAGAATAGAGTCACTAGATTAGCAGTTGAAAAAACAGTATTTGCAAGCTTCAAATCAATTTTAGAATCAGGAGATACATTGATCGATAAATTAGAAGAAATAATTTTCCAGTTTTTGGCAGCCTTTACTATATTCACACCATCACTGGCTCTTGGTTGATCGTTTAAGTTATCCCTTTCATCCAATTGGACTGAGTCGTTAATTTCAATATACTTGTCTAACCACATTTCTGAAATCCCGTTAAGTTTAGAATTAGGAATCATACAGTCTATTCCTGCTGTTATTACTTGTAATCCATTTCTCTGATGTATATTAATACTTTCTTCTATCAGTTGTGTAAGTGAGGATGGAGTTGATAATAAAAGTAATGATTTAGGAGCAAATGTAGTAGGAGGTATAAGTTTAAAATTCAATGGATTAATAGTGGTTTTTGTATATATTCCAGACAATAATCGACATGCTGACAATCTTCTTATAGAATTAAGGCCCTGACTTCGTACCTTCATTATACAAATATATATAAATGTACTAATATCAGTATAAATAAAATCATCAATTACTACTGATTTAATGCGAGTTGAAAAATTTATCTAATGTGATTTATTCTATTTACTTTTCTAATTCATCGATAGTTCTTTTCTTTGGGTTTTCGGTATTTTTATCATCCTCTGATATACTCTCTTTATCTTCGGGGTTCTTAGATTCTTCCTGAGTATCGATAGTTTCATTTTCTTTGCTCACATCGCTATACTTATTTATGACTTCTTGCTCACGCTCAAGCAAAGGGGATATTTTTTTCGAAAAGTCGTCTAACTCTTCCTGAACGTTGATTTCATGTCCATCATCTAAGACTTTTTTCAAAATTGGTCCCCAAATTCTTTCATCTCTGTTTTCAAAATCTGAAATTTTAAAGACATTTTTGCCTAATTGCCAATTAGATTGTCTTACTCTTATCAATTCAACCATATAAGCAGACGACTCTAATGCTCTACCATAATCACTTACCAAGCTTCTTATATAAGTTCCAGAAGATACGTCTGCAGTTAAATGAAACAAAGGCAAAGCATCTGGTAGTTGCTGTTCACCAATAGGCTTCGGTTTCTCAACTTCAGTAGGTAAATTTTCAGCTTCAGCCTTAGCCAAATACTGTTCAGAGAAGTATAAGGGCGAATCGTTCAAAGTTGGGTTATTAGATAATTCGTGTTCTTTAGGGTTACCATTTTCGTCTAGCTGGCTCTTCAACTTTTCAAACCCATGATCAACAGTCAACGAATCTTCTTCATGCACTTTAATATCATATACTTTAACTTGTCTCACTTTGATTGGCATTGGTAAAGGGATTCCTTCTCTTGCATAGTCGTATAGAGGTTTACCATTCATTTTCAATGCTGAGAATATTGGTGGAGTTTGCTTTAGATCACCAATAAATTTCTGGGCTGTTTCCTTTATCATTTCTTTAGTTATGTGATTGATTTGGTTTTTGGTGATGATCTCGCCTTCCGAATCACCGGTAGTTGTTGAAATACCTAACAATGCCTTGGTTTCGTACGTCTTGTTACATTCACTGAGATAATATTGCAACTTTTTTGTACCTAAACCTACACCTACAACCAATACACCACTTGCCAATGGATCCAATGTACCACCATGGCCAATCTTAACTTTCATACCCTTCACCTTTTTGTTAATTCTCTCTTTAGTCCACTTTTTGTCCGTTCCCAAAGCTTGCGCTGCTTTATTCTTTGCTTCATTTAAATCATTTTTGAAAATTTCCGATTTAGTGAATATAGCCTGAATATCACCTATGAATTTAGACGACGTTATTCCAGACGGCTTTTCAATAGCAAATATACCATTCATGCTTCTAGGTCTATACTTAAACATACACTAGTAGTAATGAGAAAATTGTATTTTTGATAAATTTAATATGACTATATTTGTGCGCATGAGAGATGAGGTGGTTGTGAGTTTATATAAGCTTATGCTTGATACATAGTAGATACTACATCTTAGATATAGTTTCAGCTAGAAATTACCACATGAGAAGTCTGAAAGGTAAATAACATTTCAAATTCATTGAGTAGGGTTATTTCGGTTTTCCTATTTGAAAATCAAGCTAGATTGTTAGTGGGTCTGTCATATTGCAAACAAAACTGATACATACTGATAAGTAGCCACTTCGCCTAGGTGATAACACCTTTATATTAGGCCGATTCCGAAGCATCTCTAAATTAACTTCATTTGAGATGTACTGCTCTAATTGTTGTAATTTGCGTTTAGAATAGGTCGTTATAATGAAACGGGTGCATAATTGATTATAAAGATTTGCGCTGAAAAGATCTAGTAGACTATCAAGTAGGTTCCAAATTCTGTAAGGATCAAACGCTAGATATAGATATTCATTGACCTTGGTTACAATAGTATGAAATTCTTGTTCTGTCAAGTAATCAGGTACCAAAGGCGTAATAGACGTTTCTCCAAAGTAATTATCATCATAAGACCCAACCGCATGAAATGGCCTACTGTATTCTTCCTTTATGGCTGCAGGCTCTGTACCAGGCACATAAGTGGAAAACTGAGGAATTATATCAGAGAGATACACTGTATCAAATACTCTGGGTATTCTAACCACTCTAGTAGAAATGTAACTTGTTGAGTCAATGGGGACGTGGTTATTTGGAAAATGATTTACTACGATAGACTTGGTCTTATCTTTATGTTCACACGATGGGTGAACAGAATATTTGTCAGTAAGAAACTCATGATAGTTGAAAAATAATAATGGTTCCTTTTGACTATCGCTTGGTGCACTATTTACTATATTATTCTCCTCGGCAGCATCCTTAGAACTTGTTTCTTTCATCAATGTCTGTATTGCAAAAAAAAATACACTTGTGGACACAGTGCAGAATTTAATCATATCTAATTCTCAAAAATAATGCAGCTTTGCAAAAAAATGATTTCGCCCAGGATCGAACTGGGGACGTTCTGCGTGTTAAGCAGATGCCATAACCAACTAGACCACGAAACCATTCTTGTGAATTGAATTAAGGCTAAATATACAAGACGTACCATAGGCATCTCTGATTCGTATACACGACTTTAAAGTAGATGCCTACCAAGCTGATGCCTATATAAAAAGTTTTTCTTTATAATGTTTTTTCTTCTTGTTTTTATTTCTATAAAATCAATTGAAAGTGTCAATGGCTTAATTGCACTTCGAGTTGTTCAACTGCGCTAGCAGGTATGTATTACTGATATGGTCGCTTGGATAAGCAGTTAGAAATAAAGACTACGTTAATTTTTTATGATGATAACGAGTCCTAAGGACTCCATCTTAAACCCAGCTCAATTGATTAATCTGTTTCATGATAAGAATTCCTAGACAACTGATACAAAAAATTACTATTTTCTTGATTTTTAGACTGCTGCCTGTGTAAAAGACTACATTTAATATCGAATACCTGAACTAACAGTGTTCTAGAGAATGATTAGAATAAGCATACAAGTAACGCCACTCCCTGGTGGAGGACGTTCTAATATAGAATATATAGAGCCAATACAAGACATCTTAATCAAATTGTTCAAGTAAGTGTAAGTTTATGAATGCCCAGTAGAAAAATTTTTCGCATGCAGAACGAATACTCAAAATTTCGAAGTCGGCCATTAATTATACAGTTACTAAAGTTTGTCAAAATACTGTGAGACAACAGGTAGAGATATGATTCCTTTAAGACAATTAGTGTATAGGAACGTGCCTAAGGCTAGTATACTAAAGACCGGGACACAGGTTCTTACTAGTGCTCGTTTCCAATCTACTATTCAACCTAGCCAAGCGAAAGTTGTGAATGAAAAGCAGCCTTTTCAAGGTAAGAGAAAGACTACTAAGTTTAAGCCTGTAAATAACAAATTAAGAGACATTAGTAGTCAGATCCGTGCATCAGTTAATGCTTCCAGTAACGATTTAACAGAATCTGTCGAAATTTTAGAGGAAGGATTAAGCTATTTGAGAGAAATCCAACAAGTGGAAGGACTTAGTGATGAGACTATATTTTCTATTTTCCAACCAATCTTAGCTTCAATTATAGACAAAGCCTTGAGTCCTTCGTACAATGCTAATAGTAAGTCAGTGAATGAAATTTTGGATGTTTTTATTACTTACAATGTTGCCCACGCTTACCACTTTACAAAGGCTATGATCCACGAGTTGAAAAGTGGCGAAGAAAGACAGACTACGTATGAAAATGTCTTAGGCTACTGGCTTAAGTTTATTGAGTATTCGAAAACTTCTAACAATCCTCATGTTTTCAAGATGTATAAAGTTCTTAGAGAAAATGGTTTCCATCAAAACGATATTAAGAATCTTGCATATTATGCTTACGTTCAATCTTGCTTATTACAGGACGTTAAGTATGACTTTAAGGATGCATTGAGATTATTACAAACTGAAGAATTACCAGAGATTTTTCAAATCAAAAGAACCATCATGTCTTTGCGCTTGAATAAATTTTTGAGTAAGGATTTCCAATTATTCGAGAAGAAATTGGAGGCATTAAACTTAGAATCATTGGACCCTAATGGATCAATCATTATCAATAAAATCAACAATGCTATTACTCATTCAGATGTGAACTTGCTTAATAAAGTTTACGAACAAATGCAGGATGCATCGATTAAAAATAATAAACCTATCAACGAGAATACTTTGATTAGGTTGATGAACGGTTATTATGAATGCCAGCAACATTCTAAAGTTTTTGAAGTCTTCCAAAAAATGATTCTGAATGGTATTGAAAAACCAAGTATCGCATCATGGGATTTTGTAATCAGATCGATGGGCCACCCTAGTTATATTCGTGGATTAAGCAAAGAAAAGCAAGAAATCACAATCAACAGTATAGAAAGAACTGTGGAGACCATCTTAGGCAATGGCACTGAATTAACTCCAAAGACTTTATCCATTGTTGTTGGTTCATTTGCAAACTTAGATAGGTTTGACAAAGTAGAAGAATACTTGCAAAAATACAGTACACAAGGTGACGGTTCTTTGAAGGTAATTCATAGCACCAACAATAACATTTTAATTGGTCTTTTGTTAAATAAAAAAGTATCTGAAGCTGAACAAAAGTTAAAAGAATTTATGGAAAATGGATCAAACTTTGTGCCATCAACTACTGCTATGAATTCGTTTATTAACCATTATTCCAAGACTAAGAACTACAAGGCTGTGGATGGTATCTTGAAATTTATGAAGCAACATAATATTCCTGACGAAGTTGGTACTTATACTATAGTTATTGATTTGTACTTTAAGTTGCATCGTGAAAAGGGGCTTGCACCAGATATTCAGGAGTTATTATCTAGCTTCAAAGATGCTGGTGTCAATGGTCTTCAGATCAACGAGTACACACTTTCTACTTTAGTTGATGGTTTGGTTAAAGACGGTACCAATTTATCAGCTGCCAGGGTTCTATATGATCATATTTCTAAGATGAACAAGCTTTCCCCACAAACAATGACCTCAATGATGAAAGGTGAACTTGATTACGGATTGGTTGGTAAAGCAGAAACTATTTTTGATAAATATATCAAATCTGTGAGGAACGATCCAAGAATTTGGAATCTTATGATTAAGTCTTTATTGGCAAGCCATGATGATTTAGCCTTGAACTATTACTTAAGATTTAAGGAACAGTCCAAGTTGAATATGAAGATTCAACCTAATTATTATACCTTTTATTTCTTACTTTCTCATTATTTGAAGAAGGGCAAAACAGAAAAAGTCCAATTCTTAATTAACGAAATGTCCGATAAGTCAAGTAATGACTTGGGATATGAATTACCAAAGATGCTTCGTTCATTAACTGATAAATACAAATTTTCACCAAGCTTGTTACGTGAAATTAATAAATCTAATTAAATAATTGGATGCAGCTTGTATATAGTTAAATTTATTTACAATCATTTATATTAACTACTAATATAAACACAAAAATTAACAGCATATCAATATTGAAAGAAATGTACAAGAAAACAATAAATATGCATTACAAATCGTCAAAGTCACCCATAGCCCGTTTCCATAATGGTCCAGACCAATGAACAAATCTATCATATGCATTAGTTGGACCATCTAATGCTGGTCTGGTATCTAAAATGAACGCAGGCATTCCAGTCTCTTCGTCATCTGGAGCTCCGTAATAGTCAATAACATATCTGACTTGTTCCCAGCCCTTATTTCTACCTAACGACCTTAAAACAGTCCAGTCATGTCTGTCGAAAGGAGGCTGGGTATTAAATGTGTCAGGGAAATATTTTCCTAACCAAAGGTACATCGATGCTCTTGGCGACAAATCATGAGGTCTACCGGTAAATCTTAATAATCGAGGTTCAACTTTGGTCAGTTCTGTGTACTTCTGTTCCCATTCTAATATTTGTTGCCATGCACCTTCATTTAAAAAGTTATGCACGTCAACCATAGACTCCACTGCATCTTCCGGTATGCCCTGGCCCTTTCCCTTCTTCAACATAGCATTCAACATTTGTTGTGGCGATGGATATTCCCAGAGTCCCTGATCATCACTTTCTCCGCGCGGAATGGAGGAAATTGTTCTTTCTGTAGATAACGCTATCTTCTGTCCTGGCGCCCGTTCTGAAGAAATAGCCATAGGCATGTTGTTAAGTGGGTTCAACACTTCATCGTCAACTTTAACTGGGCACTCACCGCTACTTGATGAGTGCTTTATTGGACATGCACTTTCTGACACTTCTGCTTTTTTAATCGATTTATGATCAACTGGGCATTGTGCTGCCTTCGAACTTATGTTCTTATCTGCCCAAAACCATCCCATATTGTATATTTAATGAATAGTGTGTATATATGTATTGTGTGGACTTAATCATTCGGATACAGAAGAAAAATAAAAAAAAACTACATCATCGGTCACGTGAAAATGTCGAAATTATTAGTGCCTTGGGTTCTGTAACCACATCACCGACAGGTTTACTAGGGATACACTTTATATGCTGGTAACCGGAGAAAATGTAACTCAGCAACTATTCAGTCGAACCTCTCAGAAGTAAGTCATGAAAGCGAAGTTTATACAGTCGTCTATGTATTGATGCCATCTTTACCACTCTGCATCTATGGCTATTGTAGGTATAGAATAGTATACAATCCAGCAATACTCTACTATAGTATAGCATAGTAGTACAGTAGTTATTGTTGAAACTTAAAGCACATGAAATTCACCGTACTCCCCGCTAGCCGTCGTTTGCCAAACCATAGGTGGCTTGTTAGATACAATACACCGTTACAGTTTGCCGATGCCTAAAAGGTTTCACAATTTCTATTCTTCTATATATAGCGGTTATATAAGACTACAAACCCCTATTGTATGCCACAGAGACGATATTACAGATAAAGAAAAAAAGGACTCCAAAAAAGACAGGTGCGCAAGGGCGCCGCCGATTAGACGACATTTTTCAAACAGGAATTCCAATTTATCCGAGAAAGGAAATTAGTAGGGTGTTCGACGACCAATTTTAATGAAACTTAGATCATATACCGAAATTCCAAGTGGCAGTAATTAGGCAAGGCTTTTGGCGCACATGGGGTGATAAATGTCAGTAACTGGGATGCTAGTTCGGTCAGAAGACAAATTATTCATCGAGTAATCTAGACTGTCGTAATCTACATTAATATTCACAGTATCTCCAGTTATAATTAACGTGTGCGCATTCAAAAGTGCCCATTGCACGTTTCGCCCTATAGTCGTATCTACAGCGCTAAGCGCTTTGAATAGAATGGGCGGGTAGTTACAATTATTTTAATGCGAACAACTAACCGAAAAATACTCGTCCATAGTTTAGAATATTGATAAGCATTACTTTGCTCTATATCCCTTCTTAGTAGGATCATGACTAACTGTATTATTAGTTCTGGATTGTGTTTAATTTTAATAGTTATAGCATCTATTGTAAATTTAGTGTTTAGGCGCTATGGTAGGGCCATTGATGTATGTGTGTGATGCATTAACTAAATAGTTTCTTTTGTAACACTCTCCCCATGGAGCATTATACTGGATATTGCTAATTGACGACGATACAGATACGTATTGTCCTTTACCGATGGGCGGATAGATCCGAAAATAGATAACGTCCCTGTTGCATAAATACGAGATTGTTAATCAGTATGTACAATTATTACGTCAAGTAAGCCATCGATTACATAAGCCGCATAAACTATATCTATAGAATAACTTATACAGTATTTACATCTCGTAAGGAGTTATAATGCTCGCCTAAGCCATATGAATGCTTGTAGAATGCTATTTTCAACTCGGGATTAGAACCATGTTCATTTATGGTAATAGGGGCTGCACCAGCCATAAGAACAGTGATGGGACAGTCATACTCATTAGCCAATGCCATGATCTCCATATCGGACCCCCACATAGCAGTTGAGGTAAGTTCAGTAGTATAATCTTTGAGATCACGCAAAGTGTTGGTGTTCTCATCAAATAAGAAGGGAATAAAGTCATCAGAATGCGATTCCATGTAGTGGGCAGCCATATCCCGCAATTGCTGAATCGTTACATTGGTAGAGTGACGTTGGAGCAACTGATCTTGTATGGAAGCGAACAAGCAATGGCCATCGGGCTTTATTTCATGTAACATCAAGCTACCCCGTTCGAATATCTGTCGCATCGATTCTTGCTCGATTTTTCGGTAGTCCACATCGTTCTCCGACTCCTTACGAGCGTCGTCTCTTATTTGTTCGAGTTTTGCATTTCGTTTGGCTAGTCGCTCCTTTTGACGGTTTCTTTTTGGCTTTTGTGCGTCCGATACATTCGTTCCAATTGTTGGCTTCTCCTCCTCTCCGGAGTCGTCAATGGCAGTTCTTTCCATCTGCGCGAGCAACATTTCTGGGTTAACATCCTCTGTCTCCTCGGTAGCCACACCTCCTCCGAACGCTTCTAACTCTTGCTTGTGCTTTTGGTCCAAGCTCGCCTGGAGCTCGTTACACCGACTCATTACTCCCTTTCTTGTCTTCTTTGTGGCCTGTTTCTTCATGCCCGTTATCGTGGCCATCAACTGCTTCTGTTCGGTCTTATGTCTGTGCACCATGTCCTCGCGGGACTCTGTAATCTCGTCCGCCATATCTGTGGTTTCTCTTTCGTAGTATGTCGTTATCCTGGTCCTTGCCAGTCGCCAATGCACTAGTCGGAATATGTAAACCCTAATATGTGTGGCCCAAAGGTTGTGTGAATACAAATTGAAAATCTTTCCGTTGGCTTACGTAATCGTTACTACTCATCTCTCGAAGGTCCTGTGCATAATATCCTGAAATCTCTCCAGAGTAACTCTGTCTCCCAGCCACAGGAACCGCCCATTATTGAAATTTTTTGTCTCTAAATCGCTACAGCGCCACGCGATCGGCTGCCTTGTCCTGTATATGATGGGTGAACCCCCCATGAAGGAGGCGGAATGTCTCTGGTTTCATATGGCAGAAGTCGCAGTTGATGGTGTTACCACCTTCCATTGCTGCAGACAACGAAGGTCTCCCTACCGTTAACTACCGTCAAGGTTCTGACATCCACACAAGAACACACGACATTTTCTTTAGCATAGTCGCTCTTGTATACCTGAGTATTCTTACTTGGCCGTAACATTGTGTAGCCAGACAAGCCTTACGATATGTTTGATATTTTCTACAATATGACCCTAATATCGGCGACTATTATGGTGGAGGATAACGGAACTTGCAGACCCGCAACCTGCATCCCTTGTTTGGTCCGTTTCTAGTATATTAATGTGGTCCACAATCAAAGCTGTCCATTAATTGTTCACATTGTTACGCAATGCACCTCCTGTGTCTCCTGCACATAAACTTCAGGTGAAAATAGGAGGGTATCAGAAAATCCTGGTTGCGGAGGTAGCGACTCGACAATTGGAAAATATATATATATAAGGACAAATCATGAAACTTTAATGAAACTTGGTGGATTGGTGATTGTAACGACATCTTTAGTTCTTAACACATCTCTATGATTAATTCATTTTAATTGTATCACAGTCATTCGTTTTACTAGTTTTTTTCCAGCACTTTACGCCTGAGAAAATACACCGACCTCTACAGTCACTACATTATTATGGAAAAGCGATTAAATATAGATGAATATCAGGTGGATATCCTAGGCCACTTGAATTCGATGCAAACCAAAACAGCACCTAACTTATCCTTGATCCAACAGCAACCAGAAATAAATTTGAAGATGAGACCGTTATTGCTAGATTTTTTGATGGACGTGATCAGCAAGTTGAACTTGTCGTTGTCCACGTTTCCGCTCACGGTGAACCTTATAGATAGATATTGCTCCACAAGGATCGTTAAGAAGCAGCATTACCAGTTATTGGGGTTGACAAGTCTCTGGGTCAGCTGCAAGAATTTGGATGCGAAGTTCAAGATACCGTCGTTGTTCGACTTGTGCAAGATGTGCTGCAACTGCTACGACAAGAAGCTCTTTTTGGAGATGGAGAACCACTTATTGAAGTCATTGAACTGGATGATCAGCTCTCCTACATTTGACCAATTCATTGAGATCTACATCAATATGTTGTACGCTACCAACTTCGTGGACACCACCGCTGTTAACAAGGCCAACGTCAAGACAATGGCCTTGTACATCTGTGAGTTGATCCAGTTTTATCCAAATATTTATTTCAACAACCACTCATCGCAAATAGCATTGGGAGGACTATTGACTAGTTTGCTTATTTGCAATGTGCCGGTCCTGATTGAAAATGTGTTGAATCATTTGAGTTCGCAATTGGACCAGGACACTCTCCTCGACACAGCATCTTTCGATGTTTTCTACAAGAACTTGTTGAAGATATTGAAATGTCCTCCTCCGTCGTTGAAGCTCAAGTACTTCAGCGAAACGGGGTCGTCGCTCAAATTGATGAAGGTTATGATTAACTATGTTAATGACCAAAACTCCATCATTACACCTATTACTCCCAAGTTTCAGATCCATGAGCAGTCTGCTGCTTATGGAAACTTTCCCAGGACTCCTGTTTCCAACAATATCACGCCTAGGGCCGTGATTCCTTCCTATACTGTTCCTGCCAACTCGGAGCATTGCAAGGTTTCTGTTCCGTCTACAAACAATTTGCTCCCATCACCAAAGTCTTCTCCTGATAACATGTCGTTCGATACGTTCCCTCCTAGATTTTCTTCTGGCTCACATCCTCCGTTGGCTATGCCTGCGACGGTTCAGACACTCCATGTCAGAAAGAGATCAATGGAAGACAGTCCTGTTGAATCGCCTAACAAAAAGTCGAGATCCAGAAAGCCAGCTTTCTATATCTCTTAATTGCATTTATCATACAACTACAACATCTACATTATTATTATCATTATTATCATCATTATCATTATCATTCATAATAACATATATACAGTCGATTCAGTACATAATTATTTAATACACTTTTTCGATAAAACCGATTAAATCCGCCGAGGTAGTTTTAAGTTATCTCCACGCGCATTCTTCATAACGGGAACTAATTTATGCACACAATGTAATAAGATTTCCATATAAAGTACTATTTAAACGGCCTTCAAAAATTTCGCCCCTCTTTAAGTCAATTTCTTCCGCTAAATATCTACATCATGGACTTTGAAAATAGTCCAGAACAATCAGAAAAGTATACATAAAGTGCTAGTAACAACTAACAGGAATTACTTAACTACTTCTAACTTTAATTGGAGCGTTTACGACGAAGGAGTTGAAATTATCTTACACTCGCATGGGAACCATGTGCGACATTAGTAAATAATAGAACGTAATTTTTCTATAATCGGGTAAAAGCATAGTATTTAAGATTGTGTAATCCTGATTTTGAATTTGCAAGGTTTAATTGCCATGGTCCTTGCTTATTGTAAGGCATATTTTTCGTGCGGACGATAATTTTTTAGTGCGTCTAATCGCTAAAACCGATCAAGAGCTGGGCATACGCACAATTGTAAAGCACAGCATTATAGTTTAAAGCTAATTTAACAATAGAACTTAGAGAGACTATGGGCATTAAAAAGGTTAAACATAACGCCAGTCCTACCAGCGTTTGTCATAATTATTCGAAGTACCGTTTAACAAATCTGGAAGAGCTGATAGATGAAATTGGAGTCGAAAGTCTAAATTCAGAAGAGTTTTACGCAAAATACGTTGAGGCACGAAAACCTGTCAAATTCACAGATAACCTTAAAGAAATCGACCTCAGAAATTTCAGGATTGACAAACTCGTGCACCATTTAGGTTATAATGGAGATTTGAAGGTGGAAAAGAAATTCAAAGGAGGGTTTGGAACTAACCTAGAACGGGTTAGCATGCGATTGGAGGAGTTGATCGAAAAATTTGATAGTGACGATGGAGGGTATTACTTGACTACACAATACGATGATGACGAAGATCTGCATTTCGGAGAAAGTGAACTGGAAGGAGAGGAGAAATTTGATGAAGGGGAAGAAAATGATGACGAAGAAGATTACGACGCCGATGATGCGAGTGATGAAGATAAGGTTGGAAAAGAAGAAATCGCGGCGAATGATGAAGATGACTTAGGTTCGGAATCATCTTTCGGATCTATAGATGTGAATAATCTTCACGATGATTTCGAAGACTCTGATGATGAAATGGACGAGTCAGAAGTTCGGGATCGCATCCGTCAATTATTCCAACCACCATTATCTAACATGTATAACAAATTACCTCCCACCCCGGATTTACTATCTAGCTTGATTCCGCAGCAAGTAAATATATGGATGGGATATTCTGAACCGAGTCTGACACCTCTGAACCTAGCTGACTTAGCGAGTAAGTACATCCCAGGCGGTGGTAGTTCTTCTGGGTTGCACCACGACCACTCGGATAACCTTTACATCCTTGTATCTGGTACAAAACGGTTCACGTTGTTCTCCCCTTACGACGCAGATAAACTTGCAACAGTTGGCTCGATATATAAGGTTTACAACTCTGGTGTCATTGACTACGAAAGAAACGAAAACGCTCCTACTTGGAATCATGTCAGAGATGATGGTGCCATGGTAAAAGAGGCAGCATTGTGGCAATTAGCTAATAACGACGTTGATCCTAAGTCTAAGAAGGAGTTGTTGGCTATTATTAACCAGCAGCATACGACATACGATCACAAGCCTACAAATCCTCCTAGTTTCTCTAACATCCCGCCAGTTCTATTGCATCTTGACGAATTGAGTGCTTCGCAACGCCAAGAACTTGTCGAATTCAGTAACAAACATTTTCCGGGTTTTCTTGACACTCCTAAACTAACCGTATGGTTGAAACCTGGAGAAATGTTATATTTGCCAACTGGGTGGTTTCACGAAGTTTCCAGTTTTGGCAATGAAACTGTAAAGCGTAACCGCGATAAAGTTCATATTGCGCTTAATTACTGGTTTGTGCCCCCAAATGGGAATTCTTCATCAAAGCCGTATCGGGATTCTTATTGGGAACTGGACTTCGAAAAAACCAAAATGGCTATTGATTTGGCTATCAAGGACAATATATCGGTAGAATAACTCTGCTTTAGATAAGTATGTTGTGTTCACTATTACACGGTACTGTATAATGGCTGCATTCCGGCTTAAATCTACTTAGTCGTAATTTATTTTTGGCAAGCTGTATTTCTGTAATTGGACTATTATCTACTGTTTTCGATTTTGTGTTAGGTTCATCCGTTTTGCAACTGACAACCGTTATCGTCAAAGTAGTAAATGGTCGCAGTGTGCCCCTTTCGTGCATGTTGATCTAGGGCTATACCCCTTTAGTTACACGTGTCAGTAATGTGACTTCTCTCCAGTCGCGAATCTTGAAATGACAATAATGGTTGCTGGATCAACAATCTAGGAATACACGACTCCTTGGAGATAAAGAATTGCAGAACCCCAGGTATTATAGATATGGAGATATGGTTTAACTAGGCCGCAACCAGCACGAATCCAGAATATGCTAATATATTGAGTAGCTCATATACCTTTTGTAGCTTTATCTACGTACTTATCAATGCTAATGTAGTATTCTCCCTTATCGGCACCTGGAAAGTTCATCTGCGCGCCTAAAAATGGTTGCAATATTTATCAGATGGCTTATACGAAGAAGACATACTTCACTAGAGAACATCTGAGACGCTTAACGAAAAGACACGATTGCATGTTGATGTAGAATATACTTATATAGACCTGGTACCTTATGTAGAAGATATTAAGTGATAAGGGAAAGTTCTAGCTACAAGCGGTTCAGGCCCTATGAGATCTTGCTGCGTGGCCTGTTTGAAGCACATTTAGTACCAATAAGGCTACCAATATGCTAGGAATTGGCAAGCAAAATGTATGAAGTCATTCTTGTTACAGGTAGACTGTAGATCACACAGCTAGAGATGAATCACCACTGTTAGAGGACAGAGAGAGTAGATCTGTTATCGTGACTGCTGTTTTCAAAGGAAATTTTCACTCTGCGACATCTGAAAATTACATCTGAAAATTTAAACAACCCTTGTTTAATCAGGTACTTAATACTTTTTTAACACATAAGTTAGGAGAAAGATAATAGATCTATTGGAAGAAAATGTATGATTACTATTCGGAATATGTCAGCTACGGGTATACTTTTAGATACCAGGATTTTTTGTTTTGACTATTGATATCAGGGGGTTGAAAAAAATAGTGAAAATAGAAATCTTGGGTTTATTTAGTATGTCCTGACTCAGCTACATGAAAACAACTATAAACAGTATAGTTGGATGTTGAAGAGCTACGAAATGGATATTAATACATATTATAGTTTTTTTTCATTCTTTTTCTTTTTCTTATATTGGACTTTTTTTTAGCTGGTTTTTGTTTCAGTACAAAACATAAATCGATTATAGCAGAGTTACTATAGGGATTAAATTATAATATTTAATTATTTTTATATTTTAATTCCCTTGAGATCTTGTCATTAACATAAACTGAATAGTTGGTTACAACAATATTACATTACAATTAAAAAATTTATAAATATTCCATCCTTCAGATTATATGAATCACTGTTTGCAATAACTTTACTTGTTTCGACCCATATTAATTTGCAAGTATTTATAAATTTTTAGAAGAGATATGGCTTTGGCAGATAGAAGACCTCTTGGATTTCCGGTTACTTCAACACCCGCGTCCCCAGCTTTCAACCCTAAAACGTTGAGCTTGAATTCCGCTTCAAGCACATCGAGCTCGTCTGAGAATCAGATGGCTCATGGGTTTAAGACGTCTATGGATGACATTAAGGGGAAGTTTTCTGAGAGTGATGTTAAGCCATTGACCCCAGAAAAGAGCTTAAGCCCTGTTGAGTTGTCACCTACACTGAGAAGCATTTCTCCTGATTCGTTAATGACCTCAGAGTCATACCGAAAGCTGAATGCTACGACTATTGTGCCATCTTCCACTACGTCCATTACTTCAAATAGTTCGAGGGGCTCATCTCCTGCGATCACTTCTGGCGCAAATTTAAATGTTTTGAAGAAACCTAAGAATACTAGCAGAGCACCAATCGCTACTGGTATTTCTACTACTATCCCTGTTACAGGCGAAAAACCAAAGCCGAGCCAAAAAGACGATCCTTCATTAGAAGATGACGTTTTGTATGCTATCTTTGTTATTTTGTATGAGAAAGACCCTGAGGGAAGTGGTATGACGGTCAAACAGATTTGTGATATTTTGGTTGAACAACACCCAGACATGGCAAATTTGTCGACAAAGACTTCTAACCTCGTCAGTGCTAAATTGAATGCTTACGTTAAAAGAGTTGAAAAAGGTGACTCGAGTCTCAAGTACGCCTTGTCCAGAGATTGGGCGGATGCTTCACCTAAAAGAATGGTTTATGTTTATAGAGGCCTTTTAACTGAAGATTTCCACTTGCATGTCAAGAATGTTATGGAAGTTCAAAAGCAACAACAACATACTCAACCAGAGATTCCTTCGACTACCAAAATTGATGACTCTAACTCATTAGAAGCCGGAAAGCAAGCTAATTTGATGAAACCAAGAAGACAAACCATGTTTGATTTGGGAGTCACAAAGAACACATTTATGGACAGTGCTCTTGATAAGTCTAATTTGGTTGTCCCATACTCTTCTGCTCCTGTTGCTGCATCATTAGCAGAGGCACATGGAGATTCCAAGAAGATTTCTCCTAAAAATCCACAAGAGTCTGATTTGGAATTCGAAGACTTTGAAGTCTTCAACGATATAGAAGATGAGGATGACAATGATATTAATTTAGAAATGAATGATATGTACATCGATTCCTTCAAAAAGAACGGAAAGCGTTCTAAATCTTTATCCTACTTGTCTTCAAGTAAGAAGCCTAAGATTTTGACTGCTGCTGCTGCTGCTCCTAGAGCTCCAAGAACTCCTAGTTCTCACAATCCGAATGCTGCAGCCGCGGCTGCTGCGCTTCACGCTGCGGCCTTCAAGGCCATATCAGCTCCATCATCTCAATCATCCGATACATCTTTGAAGCTGGGTGCTGATGCAGCTAACGATACGAATACCACTTGTCCTTCTAATAAAAATTGGTTGAGTGTAGTTAGATCCGGGTTTTTAACCCAGGATATTGGTACACCTGAAGAGATTAGCTTATCGGACTTGGACAAGTTTTTTACCTAACTTACATTATCAGGTAAATTACTGGCGTTTACTCCTTCTCTACTTCATAAATTGTTTTAAAAAATCTCAAAAAAAAGATAAGAAAAACATTAGGGCAAATATTTAAAATCGGAAAAAAAAATACTCATGGTTAAGGCTTCCCTTATTAAAGATATTTATAACGGCAAAAAATTATTGTGATTCATTTTATTGTATTAATTGTGGGAATTATTGATTATTACTGGATGTAATAGCATGTTTATCCTATGTGTATATTAAAATTATTTTTAACGGCTTATGACTTTTTTTCAAAAAGGTGTGTTGATAGTATTTATTCTTATTCTATTATTTTTGTTGATTGTCATCTAAACTCTCTATTTGTATATTATAAACTATTAAAGAAATTTTGATGTAGAATATTTAAATTAATGACAAAGATATACTTAAGATAATGTTAAGATAACACTAACACTAAGTCATATAATATTTTGGTCCACCACCGCCTTCGGGAACAGTCCAATTAATATCTTGTGTTGGTACTTTGATATCACAAGTTTTGCAATGAATGCAGTTTTGACTATTGATTTGAAATTTGACGCCTAGAGGTTCGTTTTCGTCTTCTGTATATTCGTAAACCCCAGCTGGACAAAATCTTTGCTCAACACCCTTGAATTTTGGATATGATATGCTTGCGTGTTTCCTATAGTCTTGATCAGGGATTCTTAAATGACACTGTTCATCGTCATCATGGTAGGTACCTGTGCGTGATACTGAAGTCAATAAATCAAAACTTATCTTGCCATCAGGCTTAGGATACTCAATAGGTGAAAACTTAGAAGCATCTTGGGTTGCAGCTGCATCAGTAGAATGGTGGCTCAAAGTCCATGGCTCGCTTCCCTTAGTTATCATCGTTGAAAGACCAGAGTGTATTAAGCCACCCAAAATCCCAAGTGGGCTGGTAAAGGATGGGCGTACATTACGCACTTCTTTCAACTCATCATAAATCCATGAGCTTTCGTAGGCCTCTTCGTATGACTTAAGCTCTATTGGTTTAAAGTCATCTAAATCACCCTCCTCTACCGGGTCTAATGACCCAATTTCTTTAAATATACTTTCTGCTGCGAGAATACCTGATTTCATGGCTGTGTGTGTTCCTTTAATCTTAGGAACATTAACGAATCCAGCAGAACATCCAACTAAGACACCACCTGGAAAGTATAACTGTGGAACTGATTGAAATCCACCTTCATTAAGAGCTCTAGCAGCATACGATATACATTTTCCTCCCTCTAATACATTAGAATAAAATGGGTGCTTTTTCATCTTTTGGAATTCTTGGAACGGAGAAATATAAGGATTTGCATAGTCTAACCCTACGACTATTCCGACGGCCACTAATCCATCACCAAAATGATACATAAAACCACCACCATAAACATCAGAGGACAATGGGTACCCTATTGTGTGTGCCACTGTACCTTTTTCGAAATTTTCTGGTTTCACTTCCCAAACCTCTTTAATTCCTAATCCATAAGTTTGGGGTTCACTACTTGCTCTCAAGTTGAACTTGGAAATAACTTCCTTGGTTAAAGAACCATGACAACCTTCCCCAAGGACTGTCATTCTCGCATGGAACTCCATACCCCTTTCAAATGATTCTTTTGGTGCACCGCTTTTAGAAATACCCATATCCTTGGTAGCAACACCCTTTATAGCATCGCCCTTTTCATTATAAATTACCTCACTCACTGATATTCCAGGGTATAATTCAACACCCAATTCTTCTGCTTTTTCTGCCAAATACTTAACCACATTATTCAATGACACAATATAATTTTTCCCATGGTTAACTAATTGAGGTGGCTCAGGCAATGGAAAGGCATATTCTTCAGTCAAGTACTTCATTGAGTCGTTTTCGACAATAGTAGCTAAATCTTCAGGTAAAGGAATTCCAGTTCCATCTTCATTCAAAAATTCACTGTCTGGGAAAAGCTCCTTCAACGCCTTTGGCTCTATAACTGCTCCACTAACAATATGTGAACCGAAATCTCCTGCCTTCTCCAAAACTACAACTCGTAATTCACCAGATCCATGTTCATTATCAAGCAATTTCAATTTGATGGCTGTAACTAATCCAGCTGGTCCACCTCCTACAATACATACATCCACTGAGTCAGCTGCTCTTTCCTCTTTCAAAATTTCCTGTTCTTCATTTGAGAGGCTGTCAAAAGGGATTTCATTATTTTGGCTTGCAGAAACCTCAGACTCGTTCCTTATTATGGTAGTACTAGTAAATTTACGAACAGTCAGAATTCTTTGAATTGTAGCAGGCACCATTAATGATTTGTTTACAAGTGGTTTAAGTAGCCCATTTTTCTTCAAAGCATAACGTAAGGATAAACAATTCCTTGTCCTCAACATTATGGACTAATATAATATCTGAATCAACCTTATATGGCTTAAACCATCAATGAATTTGCAATGAATCATACTTAAATTTTTCAGTAGATAATGCGACAAATTTACGATTTTTTTTTTGACGAATCAGATTGAAAGAAATATTAAGCAAAACGTCTACATAACCTACAACAGTACTTCAGGTACACTTTCATAGCTTCAGTACATCATAATTAATAGACAAATAGTCATAAATAAATATCGTAGACAATTACTATAGATGATTACAAATAAACTATATGATTCAAAACTAGTCGTTACTCTATGCTGCAGTAAAATTCATTAAATTCATCACTTCTATCACGATACCCATATATTTATAATGCGTTCGTCATTAGCGTTTTCGTTTAGTTCGTCCAATGTGTCAATTGCCAAAATCCAATCATCGTTGGAGTCCATGACAACAAAATCACCGTCTTCATCCTTGTACTTCAACTTGTTGACTAGTATATCATCCGTCACTTCATTGCTTGCAGCAATTTTTGACGAAATTTTCAGGTGCAACTCGTTAAACAGAATTGACGTAGGCACAATGAGCGTGTCTGGTATTTCGATCTTATTATATACTAACTTGATAGTCACGATCGCCGAGGTAGAAGATCCCGACAGGAATGAAAACTCATTCCTATCAGAAAATGCATTATTGGACATGGAGGATGATGACGTACGCGTGTTGGGGTGGTCAGATGATGACTTAGATCTAGATGGTCTCATCATGCTGAAAGTAGAAGACGACGAATGGTGGCGCTGATATGTAGATCCATTTGATGATCTTGATGAGTAACCATCATTACCCGATGAATTGGGGCCATAGTTATTGCTATCGTATCCCGAATCGTTCGTCAATAATGAACCGTGTGAATCACGTAATTTTCTATGGATTTGATTACTCATCTCGTTTGCTTTCAATCCCCTGATACATTTTTCCCATTGATTTCTTAGTTCCTCGTTTCTATACCTTAATGTAAATGAGCCGCTTTCCTTTTTGCCTGACCATGAAATGATAAGAGTACAACCTTGAGAGTTTGAGGTCGCTATATTATAAATCTCTTGGATATAAACTCGGCCTTTAAGTTCGAGCAATGATTTGTCCTTGGCATGATTTAATGTATCCAAAAGATTTGTTGTGGAAGAAGATTGCGATTTCTTTCTGGAAGATAAAAGATCTCTTTTCTTTTTACCTTCCTTATCCTTAGCAACGGAGCCGTCGACGAAAAAGAAAATGATCTTTTCAAACAAGTATGCAAAATATTCCTTCTCATTGTCGGCATCTTTGACACCAACCACACCATGATGCAATAAGTCACCCTGGTCCTTCAAATTAAACCCTCTCCAATTTTGAACCCGTTCCATTAAGCTTTGCAAATAACCTACATTCTCAGATCTCCTTTGAGCCTCATTTACCTGGTTAGCCACTTCTTTTATAGCAGAATGGGCCAAGATCAACTCATTATACGAAGCAGAATGTGGACTGTTGTTATCTGTACTTGATTCGTAGGAGCTTTTTATCAATTCCTTCAACAATAATGGATACTTGCACAATCTTTGGATTGGCTTTATAATGTATGATTGCAATTCAAATCCTGGGTCTAATAAACTTGAAGATTTCTTCAAGTTGGCCAGTTCCTTATTGATAAGGTCTATAGCTGCTATTTGGCCAATTGTCCATGGCTCATAAGCGCGGAAAGGGCCGCCCGCAGCATGTATAAAGATGGACCCAAATCTTTGATATTTGTATGGTATGTTAACATTACACTCCAACCCGTTCAAAAATCTCCTTTGAAAATCCACGATTTCATTTAAATTGGGAAAAAGAATATGTATTTGTTCGCTGGATAAGAGTTCTGCATTTTGTAAATCGTTTTTGTAAGCAAGAAGCAATTCCAAATCTTGAACATATTTTCTCTCAGTTTCTATAGTCTCTTTTAAAACCTTCGAGCGGTCGTCACTTATCGTGAGGTCACCTATAGGTAATTGATCTACATCAAAACTTACCGGATTTTTCGACGTTTTCATCGATAGTAACTTTTTCACCACCTTAAGGACCTTTAAAAAATCATGTGTATTGTCCAGAAACACGTCTGAAATAGTGAACATCGATTCGTCCTCAAAGTTCAAATGTGTTTTGACAGCAATTAAAAAGTCATACACCGACTTCTTACAAATCCTGAGATCATCACTGCCCACAATAGGTATACTGTAATCAGGCACTATGCAGTTGAATATCACGCACAAAGAGGCGCCCTGTTGGAACAATTTCCACAACTGCGTGGCCGGGTCGACGCTTATGTTAGCCGGTAACACGCCCGCCGTGAATGTCATGATATTATTGTTGACGTTGCTAGGACTGCCACTGGTCCCCACCGACGTGGTGGACGACGTATCCGAGTGTATGGAAAATCCCCCTGACCCCATGGACGACCTGAACTCGTTCTGTCCGCTCGATCTGGCGTTTTCCTGCAACTGTTGTGATAATGCCAATGCCTGTTGTTCTGCACTCAGTTCGGCCTGCTCGAACGCTGCCGCCATGAATGGCTTCATCTCGTCGATCGATTCCAAACGTTTCTTCAATCGCAGACTCTGATAGAATAAGCTTTCTTCATTATTTGCCACTTTATTAAAATTATTACCCATTGCTTGTATTGGTCCCAGTGCCACTCTCGTAATGCTGCTCGAAGACGAGCTCAATGATAGATTTGATGTGGTCGAAAATGATCGAAACTGAGGCCTTGGCGCCTGTGTGTTCGAATCCATTCTTAATTCTTTTATTCCTCTAAATAATTTCTATTCAACCCAAAATGTATCAATTTTTGTTCAGTGTTTGCTAGTTTATAGCTTGTTTCTTCGGCAAATGTAGTTTGTTTTTTTTTCTAACGCTATTCTGAGGTACATTTTTTGATCGCTTCGCACGATCGCTTAATGTAACAAGACGAATTGCAATCGCATATGAACAATTATAATGGTTAATAACAAAGGCACAGACTGCCGTCCGTACAATATAACTCTGAGAGCAGGGTTACAAGTTTATCGGTGCATATAGAAAATTGTGTCGATTAGGCTGTAATAGAGCAGAAGAGGCATTGGGTGCCAAAAAATGAAAAATATATATTTGTGAGGCTTGTGTTAGATAGTTCGTGCAATTAAGGTCAAATGCAGGTATATAGGCTACTTACCGGGCTTTTTCATTAGGGTCATCGTTCTACCGTTGTCACTTGTATGTACAAACGCCGTCTTGGATGGGAACCACGCGATATGCGATAGGGCAAGCTTTCCACTGGTACTATTGGGGACCTCGTAGACCTGTTCGGTGGTGTCGCTGTCAAAGATCTTTATGTTTTCGTCGCTGTCAAAGGCGACGGCCACGTATGCGCCGTCACGACTGATATCAATGTTTGAAATGGCTTCATCAGTGTTGGTGAGAACTTTGGCGATGTGCATTGACGTGGTACTCCAGAGCGAGACCACGCCCTCGTTCGAACCAACCGCAATGAACTTTCCTCTTGGATCGAGAACGACACACGTAGCAGACGATCTGTGTCCGAGCAATCGATGCTTGAGGTCCACTGTGATGACTGCCGTGGATGTACTTGAATCGGCATTCTCTGTATGGCCATTGGCTGCCGATGGCAGGTCCGTGACCTTGTAAATAGGAACTGAGCCGTCATACAATGCACACATGAAGAATGAGTGTGCATGGTGAAACCACTGGATGTCGTATATATGTTCGTTCAACTTCATTTCATGTATTTTGGTGTAGTTATTTGAAACCGAGTATAAGAGCACGGTGTTGTCTCTATCCACAACCGTTAGTATCTCGCCATCATTTGAATATGCCACTATTTGGCAAACAGCCTCAGACGCCGGTCCATCGGGGGTGTCATTTTTGGTGATCTTCAATTCCTTCTCCAATGTCCCCGTGCATCTCCAGATCTTCACCACGTCATCTCTACCTACAGTAGCAAACGAAAATTCGGTTTTAGGGTTCCACGCTACTCTCTCAACCGCTTTGATGTGTGGATGCTCGATTATTATAGGATCGATGAGTCTTTCTGGTGTGCATTTCCAAATCCTTATCGATCTATCTGTTCTCGAATTCACTAATCTTGTGCCAGTCAAATTAATAGAGATGAGAATGAGTTCCGATCCAGCACCTCCACCAATTGACGAGTCCTTTGTCACGACAGGTACGAAATTCTTGAAGAATGTTCGATTATTAGATAAACTCATGTATATTTACCACTCCAATTGTGTCTGGTACTAATTTTGATAGTATATAGATTTTGAATGCGCTCGAATAATTTTTCATCGGCCACGTAGTATAATCAAACTGATTTTGTTGTTTGCCAGTAACATCACCAATTCAACATGTCGAGCAGACCTAAGTTGATTTCTATAGATGTCTTTGCTAAGACTGTGGAAGATGCTAAAATCAAGACAACTTCAGGAGGAATTATCACATTGGTGTGTGCTTTTATAGTGTTGTTTTTGATTCGTAATGAATATAAAGACTACACCCTGATAATTACTAGGCCTGAATTGGTAGTTGATCGTGATATCAACACAAAGCTCGATATCAATCTTGATATCTCTTTTCCAAATATTCCATGCGATGTCTTGACGTTGGATATTCTTGATATTAGTGGAGATCTTCAATTGGACATTTTGAAATCGGGATTCCAAAAGTATAGAATTCTCAAAGATTCAAACCACGAGCTTCTCGATGAAGCTCCAGTGTTAAGCAATGACCTTTCGTTAGAGCAAATGGCTAAAGGTGTAGGATCTGACGGTAAGTGTGGTGCGTGCTACGGTGCATTACCCCAAGATAACAACGAATACTGCTGCAACAATTGTGAAACCGTGAAATTAGCTTACGCTGAAAGAATGTGGGCCTTTTACGACGGTGAAAATATTGAACAGTGTGAACAAGAGGGCTATGTTTCGAAGTTGACAGAAAGAATAAAAAATAACGAAGGATGTAGAATTAAAGGTACGGCTCAGATTAACAGAATTTCCGGTAATTTACACTTTGCACCAGGATCTTCCCTGACTGCACCAGGAAGACACGTT
This sequence comes from Debaryomyces nepalensis, assembly GCA_030583445.1. Classification (NCBI taxonomy): domain Eukaryota; kingdom Fungi; phylum Ascomycota; class Pichiomycetes; order Serinales; family Debaryomycetaceae; genus Debaryomyces; species Debaryomyces nepalensis. Next base: position 48,071 of record JAJMIM010000002.1, on the reverse strand, counting down.
CATGACTTATCTTTATATGAGAAATATGAAGATAAGTTTAATTTTGACCATGTTATAAATCATTTTTCTTTTGGATCAGATCCACACAACGACAACTCATTGCAACAAAGCACACATCCCTTAGATAATCATCAGTTGTTGGTTAACGAAAAGTTCCATGTGGCTTCTTACTACTTGAAAGTGGTTGCAACTAGATTCGAATTTATAAATAGTGCTGTTCCTTTGGACACAAACCAATTCTCGGTAATTTCACACCACAGGCCATTAAAAGGGGGAAAAGATGAAGATCACCAACACACATTACATGCTAGAGGTGGATTACCAGGTGTATTTTTCCATTTCGAAATATCTCCATTGAAAATAATTAATAAGGAACAATTTGCAAAGACATGGTCCGGATTTGTCTTGGGTGTCATAAGTTCTGTCGCAGGTGTCTTAATGGTGGGTACACTTTTGGATAGATCTGTATGGGCCGCAGAAAAGGCCATTAAAGGCAAAAAGGATTTATAATCCTATTTACAATATTTGATCGTGATACAGTATTAATGTATATAAACTATTTCTATGTACATGTATGTCTTAGCTTTCCTATTAGACATCATTCAATAAATGCTTGATATTCTTATAGTAATCTTCATTCAAGTATGAGCTTAACTCGTCTTTGGTTAACCACATGTATTTCATGGACGACTCTTGAGGCTCAAATTTTCCAGACAAAATATGAGATTTGATGAAAAACTCCTTTTTGTCAGTGTTGTTGTATAAATGGCAAGGTTTATTAGAAACATTAAAATAATTGATTTTGTTACCTCCGATTTTAAACAATCCTTCTTCGGCCAATTTGTGCAATGGTTTCAACTTCTCCGAAGTCTGCTCGCTGAAGTTTGGTAATATCCATTTGTCATTTGTATTAATAGTCAAGTATAATGTACGGCTCAATTTTCTTTCCAAACTTGTCAAATCGCCATTCTTGTCTGCTTCAGTAATTCTCGAGTTAGGAACAACCTTACGCGACAAATCATCGGCAGGGGCCGCTTCGAATTCGTCTTCTTCCGCTTCTTTTCCCTCCTTATATGTCTTAGGTAAATTGATTTCTTGTTTGAATCTTCTATCTCTTTGATGTCTAATCTCGGGTCTACCTCTTGGGAACTCAAGGTTAGGATTGTTAAATATAGGGTTTTTGTTCAAATCTCTGTATTTCTGCTCGGACAAAGTACCTTCTCTGTAGTAAAACCATTTTGGAAATGTCCACATTAATCTCTTCCATAATTCATTTTGGTATCTGTAGAATTGGTTCTCAAACTCTGGTAAATCCGCCGTTATCACTGGTTGTCTTGATAAAAGTAGAGTGGACGAAATTACACTAGAGCTCGACTGTGTAGAATATGCTCTTATAATTGACCTACTAAGCATCTGTAATCTTAATGACTAAAACTGAACCTCCAATGTAGTTGAGCCATGTATGATCTCTATATTATGAGTTAGAATTTTTCACCTACGCGTATATTTGGGCCCAGTAGTGGAATTTCTGTACTTACACAAACTTGAGTATCCGGGTAATATTTTAGTTTTGTGCCAGCATCATCGTGGAATAAAAGGGAGGCCATTTCCTGAATTGCCCCTGTTTTTTAGATAAGTATTCTTTTCCATAGTTCGACTACTAAATATTTATTAAAAGAGTAGAGCCATCAAGCTCATCGTGGAATAAAAAATAATTGCTAAAAGATAGTAAAAAGAATAGTAAACCTGTATTTTAAACAGCTTTCTTTTTTCAGTACTTAGTTAGTGTCCAAAAAGTTTTTATTGTAATTAAGGATTGTGTTGATTGGATTGATTACTCTAGCGTAAGAACCCAAGAAATCAATTAATATTTACTCGTTAATCGTAAAAGTACATCTGGGATCCTAAGAATCGTACACTTATAGAAACCCGCCCTAGAGGTAACATCGTAAAGAATAGAGAACCAGTAATATGTCAGCAGTGGAACAGTTTGAAACCATATTGAAGGAGTTGCCAACCTTGAAAGCTCCAGGAGTGTCAGGCTCGCGTATTAAGAAATTGACAGATATAGCAGTGAAGAATGTCTCGGAGGAGTCGAAGTTGATCACCATTTTATATTCTAACTGTAAAGCGGCACCTTCGTCTCATAAATTAGGAACATTATACGTTGTTGATTCAATCGTAAGAATTTTTATAGAAGAAGCTAAGAAGCAGAATCAAGAAATCAGCTCGCTGGCTCCCGAAGGGACATATGCGTCTGCTGTTAACAAGATTAGCGAGTTAGTGGAATCATTGATCGATGATGCGATGGAATTACTGATCAGTAAGTCCCAATCAGAGAAGATCGGTAAATTAGTAGACATTTGGGAAAGAGCTGAAACGTTTAAACCAGAAATTATTAGTAAGATAAGATCTAAGCACTTCAGTTCCACTACTCCTCCTGGATCTCCTCCTGGCAGTAAAGCTGAACCTGCTAAACAACCGGAAAGTGCTTCGAATGATTCCGGTAGTATTTTACTGGCCCTCGCATCTTTAGCTAAGAAGACAAACTCGAATAGTTCAACCCCTACTACTGCTGCTGCTGTACCAGTTCAGCAGCCTCAGCAATTTCAACAACCTCAACAACCTCCTGCAAATAATGCAAATGATATTTTGTCCCAATTATCGGCAATGGCTGGTAACAATACTACTAATAATAATAATTCTGCGCCTGTCCCTCAAAATAGTGCTCCCCAATCTGCAAATTCGGCACCAAATGAGCAGTATATTTTCAATATGTTGCAACAGATGCAAAATGGAAGTTCTTCACTTCCACCAATTCCTCAACAAAACAGGCAACCTAGCCAACCTGACTACGGTACTGGTAGACGTGGTCGCAATGATGATAATGGTGTAACAAGCTACTCGAGAAGGAACAGATCAAGATCTCCAAATCGTTTTGGTCAAAATAATAGAAGGGATAGATCACCACCAAGACAACAACAATTTCAGCCACAATTTCAACAGTTTGCTCCTCAGCAACAACAGCAACAACCACCGCAGAATCAAATCCCTGGCGCTCAACCAGGTTTCAATATTCCAAATGAGATTAACGGAGAAATGAATTTACCAGGCACTCCACACTACCGTCCTCGTAATGTTGGTTTTGATCAGTCATTGCCACAGGGGTCGTTTAAAGTATTATCTAGAACTTTGTTCATTGGTGGTGTTCCAAGAAACATGGATGAACACGAGTTATCCTCTGTTTTGAGACCTTTCGCAGAAGTTCAATCTGTTATCTTAAACAGCGAGAGAAAACATGCTTTCGTTAAGGTGTATTCGAGAAGAGAGGCGGAACAAGTGATTACTTCATTTAACAAAGATAATGCATTACCGTTAAGAACCCGTTGGGGTGTTGGATTTGGTCCAAGAGATTGTTGCAACTATCAGCATGGTATTTCAATAATTCCTATCCAAAGATTAACCGATGCAGATAGGGCTTGGGTTGTTCAAGCTCAATGGGGTGGTACCGGTGGTCAGCCATTACTGAGTGGTATGGTCATCGATGAGCCAGATATCGAAATCGGGACTGGTATTTCATCGAAAGCGATGTCCAAGAAAATGCCAACAAACTCCGCTAGAAATGGTCCAAAATCAAACAAGCCAGGTGAACCAGATGAAGATTACGTCAAGACAACATTGATCCCTCAACAGAATGCATCTATGTCGCATGGTGCTCAGCCTGACTTTACAACTTTAAGTCAATCATCTGTTAATCCACTCAGTGGTTTATTCGGTAATTCCAACAGTCCTAATCCTGGCTTTTCTATGCCTGCCCAACCAGGAAATATGCCTGCCCAACCGGGTAATATGCCTGCTCAGCCAGGTAACTTCCCACAAGCTAATGATTTTTTGAATACCTTAAACCAAGGTGGTGGTAATCCAAATTTGAGTGCACAATTGGCCAACTTTTTTCAAAACGGTGGCATGAATCAACGTTAACATTTTATACCTCATATATAGTAATGTAAGTTATATTAAGATAATTATAATTTTTTGTAAAGCATTTGTAAATATCGCGTAGATCTGTTAGAAAATTTGGTGATATTTAATATTCCATATTTCAATTATGGCGCCGTTGAAAGATTACACTAGCCTCAAACATAGACAGAGCAGGTCTCCTGATTCTAAATCCATAACTCTACCTGAAATCGAAAGAAATGTTTCGGCAGTTCCTCTTCATGATAGGTCAGATTTATTTAGTAACTCACGCCGTAGCGGACTGGGAAATAGTAGGAAAAGAAAGCCACATCCAACAATTATGAATAATTTGGCTAGGAAAACTAAGGTACGCAGAAAACCTCAAAATTCTTTAAACTCTAGTCCTACTAAATCAGAAGAACCGAGGGCTAAAGCACCAAAAATTCGGGAAAGTGATATCAATATACTAGACACATTTAACACCAAAAGATATCAATATGATCCCAGCTTTGATTCTTCCACGCTAGCTGATGAAACTAATGATTCTGATGACGATTCTGGTAGTGAGACTGATGCACAATTAATCAACTTACAGCAATTAACGAGTAGCCCAACAAGACCTCTCAATAATAATAAGGGCGAAGTACGAAAGCTTGATGAGTTAATAGCATCTAGATCGGGAAAGTACGAAGACTACATGAAAAAGGTTAGAAATGAGCAAGATATAGATCTAAACTGTGGATTTGCTGTTGAGATTCTGAAAGGAAATATATTATCAACTATGGAAGATCGCAAACGAGAAAATATAGAAGCAATACGTGATAAGTTTAAAGAAAAAGGATATCCAAACCCTATATCGTCTAAAAAATTATTATTGAAGAAAACTGAAGATTACTTGTATATCATACCTCAGATTTTAAAAGGAAAGATTGGAACTACATATTTTTACGATATGGCAAAATCACAATGTGAATTGTCAACTCATGAGACAATGACACAGAAGGAAAAATGGAACATAAATTGGCAGAAGTATTTTGGAGGCTACTATGGTTTTAAACGACAACTGTTCATAGCATCGATCATCATAAGCAGGCTAAAGAAGGATCTACAACATGCGGCTAATAGAAATAAAGCTGTATCTTATTGGACCATTAATGGGTTTTCAACGTTTGTCCTTGCTAACGAAATAATAATACGGTTCGTCATGGAAGAATTTAATTGTAATATGACGAAAGCAGAATCTATTTTGAAAGAGAGCTCTGAATTTGGTACTACCGTGTCAGATAGCACGGAACTAGTCGATGATCTTAAAATCGGTGACCTACTTGAAGACGAAGCAAAGGAATTCATGAAGGACATTGTATTAGACGATTCCAGAAAAGATAAAAATATCAATGAAAAGGCAGAACTTGAAATTCATGTGAACTCAAACCATTCTTCGACAGGGGATTCAAAGAAACAAAGTACAAACATATTAAACCAGTTTCTTGATTCGAGTAGTGAAGAAGATATCTAAATATGCATTACTCTAACATTGTAAATATAAATACTGCATTATATAGTACATAAATCGCATCACTGATAAGACCATAGCTAATCCGACCCTCGAAAATAAAAATTTATTCAGTTCAATATATCAAAGTTGACAGGACTTTGGGAAACGGAATATTAAACCGTTTATTTGATCTCTAATTGAAGTCTCCATAGTGTCATTTATCAATAAAGTGAAGTCGGTTATCATTCCGACCACAAAAAGATCATTTCACAGCACCAAATCTATGCTACAAGACACTGTTTTCATAAATAATCTAGCATCCACAGCTATCACTGGTAAGGATGCTTGGAACAGGCCTACTCCTCAGCCAATAACTATCAGTGTATCTTTAAATACCGACTTTCATCAAGCTTCAGTTACTGACAACCTTAAATATTCGTTAAATTATGCGGTCATTTCCAGAAATATTTCTGAATTCATGAAAGCTAATGAACACAAGAATTTTAAATCATTGGGAAGTATTGCAGAGTCAATTAGCGAAATTGTACTCGATGAGAAGAAAGGAGGTGGCCACCAAGCTGTTGTTGCTATTAAAAGTACCAAGTCGGAAATCAGGGCTGACAGCATCGAGTATAAAACCAGTGTATCAAAAATTGAAAATCTTGAAGTGCCAGATGAAATTAACGTTCATGGTTTAAAGCTTTTGACGGTAATTGGTGTATTTACATTCGAAAGATTACAGAAACAAATTGTTGATATTGACTTGTCGCTCAAATTAAAAAAGAATGCTTCCATATCAATCCATAAGATCATCGATGAATTAACTCTTTATGTTGAAACTTCTAATTTCAAAACAGTGGAAGCTTTAGTGATGAAAATTGGTCAATTAGTTATGCAAAACCACGGTGATGGCGTTCAAGACATCACTGCTAAAGTCACCAAGCCGAATGCGATTACTTTCACGGATGGTGTGGGTGTAGCATCAAATATGACCAAGTCTTCTTTTAAAGACGTCGAGCCAATTAGAAATATCAATGCTGCTGAGCTCCCTGATTCCCAGTTTAATTTACCAACATCTGTTGAAGATTCCAAATTTGATTCTGAAAAGGAGCATATTGCCTATATTGCAATCGGTTCAAACGAAGCTAATCAAATTTCAAATATCAATCATGCATTGCAACTATTAAAGACTTACGATATTAAGATATTGTCCACATCTTCATTGTATATTTCGAAACCAATGTATTATAAAGATCAGCCTGATTTCTATAACGGTGCAATTAAGGTTTGTTTTAGAAATAAGACTCCCCATGATTTGCTCAAAGAGTTGAAGGAAATAGAATACAAGCATATTAAACGAGTCAAGGAATTCGACAACGGTCCAAGAAGCATCGATCTTGACATTTTGATGTATGATGACATTATTTTGAATACCGACGATTTAATAATTCCACATAAACTCATGTTAGAAAGAACTTTTGTATTGCAACCATTATGTGAGTTATTAGGTCCAGAGGTGTTGCATCCGGTCAGTGCAGAACCTTTACACAATCATTCTCGTCAATTATTAACAAGTGAAACGAATGAGCTGATTCAGGAATCCTCGAATCTATTACAAATAGTTCCAATTCCAAGATTAGCGGATGATAATAATCCTTTGACCTTTGACCATTTAGAAAACAAACACAAAACTTTGATTATGGGTATTCTCAATATAACTCCTGATTCCTTCAGTGACGGAGGAAGGAATTTCGATAAATCTATTAATGAAGTTCTCGAGAACGCAAGCCAATTGTTAACGCAAGGTGCTGATATCTTAGATATTGGTGGCGTATCTACTAGACCAGGAAGTGTTGAGCCTTCTGTGGAAGAAGAGCTTGACCGCTTGTTGCCTGTGGTTAGGGCAATAAGAAATTCTTCGGATAAGGTTTTATCGCTGTGTACAATCTCTATTGACACATATAGAGCCAAAATTGCCGAAGAGTGTTTGTTGGCTGGCGCCGATATAATCAATGACATCTCAATGGGGCTCTATGATGACCATATGTTCGACGTAGTAGCCAAGTACGGCTGTCCTTACATTGTCAATCACACTAGAGGAACTCCACAAACCATGTCCAAGCTAACTAACTACGAGTCTAATACTAACGAAGACATAATTGAATACATGCTCGATCCTATCACCGGCCAGCATGTGGCACTCCCAAAGCCAGAGGTCGATAATTTGATCCACGGTGTGTCCAGAGAGCTTGGTCTACAGCTTCTCAAGGCATTCGAAAAGGGCGTTATGAAATGGCAGATCATCTTGGATCCTGGCATTGGTTTCGCCAAAAATGTGTCCCAGAACATCAACACCATCAAGTATGCGTCTGCGTTCAAGAACTACTCAATGCTATTAAATACGAGAGATCAAAATGGCGTGGTTAACCACTCCTACGTCAGTTTCAGTGGTTTGTGCACCCTTTTAGGTCCTTCGAGAAAAAAGTTCTTGGGTACCATATGCAAGGAACCAATCGCCTCCGAAAGAGTTATGAGTACGGCTGCTTCAGTCATGGCCTGTATCCAGCAGAAGGCTGATATCATCAGGGTCCACGACGTTTCCGAAATAAAGAAGACTTGTTTGACTGGTGATGCCATATATAAGGGCATTTACTGAAGTGCGGGTAACAGGTGCATCTCCGGCAAAAAATTTTCGATCTGGGTGACACAAATCTGCTAATGTATTGATTAATTAAGTAGTTTTACTGAATAAAAATAGATAATAAATCTAAAAGTAGATACGTAGAGGACGAAATATGGCTGCTGTTTTCCCAAGAAGTTGTTATAAGTGTGGTGAAGTTGGACATTTAGCTGATAACTGTACACAAGATGAAAGATTGTGTTACAATTGTCGTCAACCAGGACACGAATCTGGTGATTGCCCAGCACCAAAGCAGGCTACCCAAAAACAATGCTACTCCTGTGGGGACTTAGGACACGTTCAAAGTGACTGTCCAACCCAATCCCAAGGATCCAAGTGTTACAACTGTGGCCAATTCGGACACATTTCCAAGAACTGCAGCGAAGCCAGTACCGATGGAGCCAGAAAGCCTGCATCGAGCAAATTCCAAAAGCCTGCCACCACCTGTTACAAGTGTGGAGGACCAAACCACTATGCCAGAGACTGTCAAGCTGGTGTTGTCAAATGTTACGCTTGTGGTAAGACCGGACACATCTCCAAGGAATGTAACTCTGCATCGGGCGGTGAATTCACCACCAAGACTTGTTACAACTGCGGTAAGTCCGGACACATTTCCAAGGAATGTGACGAGCAAAGAGATTAAGTTCTGTCGCTTGGTGAGAAGAGGGATGAAGATGAATTTGTTGGTTAGTTGGGGAAGTTTGACACAATATTTAATGATCAATTTCATGATATATTTCTTCTTTAAATTGTTATCTTCGGATAATCACTTATTTTTTATGGTTAGTATTTAGGATTTATAAAAGAATCATAATTATTGTTATTCAGATCATTTCTGTAGTTGCATATTTTTCACCGACTGGGAAAAGTCCACCACAACATTCCTTCCGTCGATAACACATCCTTCTTTTAATCTAGTGTAGGCCCTTTCCGCCTGTGATTTGTCTTCGAACTCGACAAAACCATAGCATAAGCTTTTGTTTGTCTTGCGGTCTGCCACAACGTTGCAATTGGTCACCGAGCCAAATCTGCTGAATATTATAGTCAACGACTCGGCAGTAGTAATTGGATTCAATTTGGCCACAAAGAGGGCCCTTGGGGACGGCTTGATTTGATAATGTGGTAGATCATCCATAAGCTCCAATGCCAATGCCTGGTATGTAGCATTATCTTCTAGGGTTTGTTCAGACTCCAATTCGGGGAGTCTGATGTTAGCGATTTGAGTCTCCGATGGTATCTCTGTTTGTCTCTTCTGGTCAATAAACACAGGGTCGGCGAAGGGGTCGTGGAGAATATGTGCATGTGTAATTCTTATATCTTTCAAAAGTCTTCTGGTTTCCAAGTTTTCCACCACCGACAAGTTGATCTTTTCTAGTACCTGGAACCCTTCTGCCACCTTACCAAAATACACCTGGTTGAAAGATCTCAAGTCTTCGTAATCCGAGGTGAGACTGATAGAGAACTGTGAGCCAATGACCACCTTGTTCTGTTCTGGGTCTTTTTTTGTAGCAAACGAAACAAGCCCAATGCTATTTGCTGTGTATTCACTCTGCGTGGTCCTTATAGGAAGAAATTTCCCTTTTTCCACTTCTAGTTCCTGGACCCTAATGTTTCCAAAGCTGTTGATTGCTTGCCCATTTGTATCCGTAGGGTAATCTGGGATTCCTGAGGACACAATTATGTCCTTATGCAAGTCGAAAAACGGTGTGAAAAAATAGTAGTTTACCTTGCATAACTTAAGGAAATTATAGCATGCCAAGGGTTGTTCTTCAACAAACAAGTCTATAACGATGTTTCCTTCAGTTGTTTCTAGGAGAACACTCATTGAGTTATAAATTTTCAAATTGGACACTTTTGAATTATAATGGTTATCAATTTCCCATAACCACTATCACTGATGAATGCAAATTTAAAAAAAAAATTGCGAATTCTGTGGATCGAACACAGGACCTTCAGATTAACTGGACTGAAGTTGACTTCAGTCTGACGCTCTCCCAACTGAGCTAAATCCGCATATTATAGAGGAAGAAGTGTTATGTAGTCCTTAATACATCGTATATTTGAGACTTTTCACAATTCATCATTTCATTATTACACCATTTGTTTTACTTCGTCTTAATATTATAGACCCATTGACTGTAGATATCTCGCCAATGATAGAGAAGCATTATCCCATTCACTCACAGGCCTTGGCTGGAATCCGTCGTCTTCGATGCTTAGTGATACTGTCTAGAGGCGCGAACGATGTAATCATGTGCGTACTTCCAGATATTAAAATCTTCATTATTATGTCCTCTTCATAGATCAAAGCAATATGGAATATAACGGTGTGACACCTCTTTTAAACGATCCTTCCTTTTGGGGCCAGTCGCTCAATAATAACCCCTATTTGGCGGAAGGAAATGGGTTGGAACTAAATCATGAAAATGTTGATTTGCTAAATAGCATACAATGTCCATCAGCCAAAGAAAATGGAGATATGGAAGGTGTGGACCAGTACGATTATACAGCAAAAGAATCAATAAGCACAAGCTCGTCACCAGATGAGCACATGTCAGCAGGAAAAATCCCTAAAACGAATGGCATATACTCGCCTGTGTCGGTCAACGATGAGAAGAAGCCCAAGTCCAAAAAGCAGATATTGAACGAGCAGGACGCAATGCTCATAGCTAAAGACGACTCGGAGTTGACGGAGGAGGAGCTTCAGAGGAAGAGAAAAGCGCAAAATAGAGCGGCGCAGAGAGCATTTCGAGAACGTAAGGAAACCAAGTTGAAAGAGTTGGAATCCAAGCTCGCACAATCGGAAATAGAGAGACAGCAGCTTTTGAGCCAATTGAACTTGATAAAGCAGCAGAACGTCACCATACTGACCGAGAACGAATTCTTGAGGACGAGGTCCTCGTCGCAGCAAGACGTTTCTGCCCACCACCCGCACAGCACCAGCAACAACGTCATATTACCCACAAACCAACGGGAGTTCATCTACGGCTTGGCGGGAGACCACGAGCTTAACTCCACCACCGTCAACAAGGTGTATGAGAATCCCGAGAACCCAGGAAAGAAGCTATTAGTCATCGGCGCCGTTTGGGACTATCTACAGAAAAAAACGCAGGAAAACGAGAGGTACGAAGACATCGACATAGTGGAGGTCATGAACATGTTAAAGGGAAACGAGAGATGCCATGGTTATGGCCCTGCCTATCCTTTGGAATTAGTGGACCAGGCAGCCGAGCACTGTTCGCGAACTCTTTGAGTCCGATTACTACATCATTACGCCGCCTACTAAATGATCATCCAATATACTCAATTATCTACAACGATATCCTCGTGTGAACTCAATGTTGAACCACTTGCTCCACTGTATATTGTTTTACTTCCTTTGTTTTAGTTCTCTGTCTACATTTTTTGGATAATTTTAATTTAATTTTCTTTGCTCGCCCTCAGTAATCGGTGGAATTTTCTAGAATTTATATTCTTCAGCATCAAATATATAAGTACTGTTTAGTAGGACGAAATTGTACAACGTATAGACGACAATTCATAAAATGTCAGCAGAAGAATATAAAGCTCAAGGTAATCAATACTTCGCCGCTAAGGATTTTACCAAAGCCATCGAATATTTTACGAAAGCTATCGAAGCATCGGCTACTCCAAACCATGTCTTGTATTCCAATAGATCAGCTTCTTATGCTTCATTGAAGAACTTTACTAAGGCATTGGAAGATGCCCAAGAATGTGTCAAGGTTAACGACTCGTGGGCAAAAGGTTACAATCGTGTGGCATCAGCACATCACGGATTGGGTAATTTAGACGATGCTAAGACCGCATACAAAAAAGCGTTGGAATTGGACTCAAGCAATGCCATGGCCAAAGATGGGTTGAAGGCCGTCGAAGACAGTGAAAGAGCTAGAAATTCCCAACCGGATATGGGATTAGGTGCGATATTTTCTGACCCTAACTTGATCACCAATTTGAAGAACAACCCTAAGACTAGTGAATTGATGAAAGATCCAGAATTGGTGCAAAAAGTTGTCAACATGCAAACTAACCCTAAGGCAAATGCAACTCAATTCTTGAGCGACCCAAGATTAATGACCATCATGGCTACCTTAATGGGTATCGACATGGATGCTCCAGAACCACCTCAACCATCACAATCTGCCCCAGAACCAAAGTCCGCACCAAAGCCAGAAGAAAAGGCTGAACCTAAACAAGAACCCGTTCCAGAATCAAAAGACACTGAAATGGAAGATGCTGAAACACCATCGTCCAAGGCCGAAGCCGACGCTGCAAAGGCTGAGGGTAATAAATTGTATAAGCTGAAAAAGTTTGATGAAGCTATTGAACAGTACAATAAGGCCTGGGAATTACATAATGATATCACTTACTTAAATAACCGTGCTGCTGCAGAATACGAAAAAGGTGATTATGACACTGCTATAAAGACTTGCGAAACTGCTATTGACCAAGGTAGAGAAGTAAGAGCTGATTACAAACTCATTGCTAAGTCCTTTGCTAGATTAGGAAACATTTACTTAAAGAAGAATGATTTACACTCTGCAGTGAAATATTTTGATAAATCATTAACTGAACACAGAACTCCCGAAATTTTAAATAAATTAAGAGCTACTCAAAGAGAAATAAAGACTCAAGAGTCTTTGAGTTACATCGATCCAGAAAAGGCTGAAGAAGCTAGATTGCAAGGTAAAGAATACTTCACTAAAAATGATTGGCCAAATGCAGTTAAAGCATACACAGAAATGATCAAAAGAGCCCCTGAAGATGCTAGAGGTTACTCCAATAGGGCTGCTGCTTTAGCTAAGTTAATGTCTTTCCCTGATGCTGTACAAGACTGTAATAAAGCTATTGAAAAGGATCCATCATTTATTAGGGCTTACATTAGAAAGGCTAACGCTCAATTAGCTATGAGAGAATATTCTCAAGTAATGGAAACTTTGAATACTGCTAGAGAAAAAGACTTGTCTGTTGGTGAGGGTAAAAATATTTCTGAAATTGACCAGTTATTTAATAAGGCTCTGTCTCAAAGATTCCAAGCTCTCGAAGGGGAAACTCCAGAACAAACTATGGAAAGAGTTTCAAGAGATCCTGAAATTGTTAGTATTTTGCAAGACCCTGTAATGCAAGGTATTTTAGGCCAAGCAAGAGAAAATCCTGCTGCATTGCAAGATCATATGAGAAACCCTGAGGTTAGTAAGAAAATCAATATGTTAATTGCCGCTGGTGTTATTCGTACCAGATAAATAGTAATGTTTTAATATAAATTTCAAATTATCAATATAGTTCTATACAAAGTAAAAAGTATATTTTATCGTACATATTTATAAAATCATTAGGATGGATCGTTATATTCCCAAATTGTTATCAAAAAAGAAGTTCGGTAGGCTGTTCATTTGGGAATAAATCATTGAAGTGAGGCCGTCATCATTAATATAATCAGATATTGAATCATCGTTCATAAAATTATCATTACTATTATTAGGATGCAAAATATTTGATAAATCTGGACTCATGCTGTTTGGGTACGGCTGCTTTGGTTGAATATTCTCATTGTTTGCTATGTCATCTCTGTTGATGAATGTATTGCTGTTTCTTAAAGACGAAGTCGAAGAAGGACTTCTATCGAATGATTTCATTGAAGAGAATGGCGAAGCTGCATGAATTTTAACTAGTCCTTGCGTGCCAAAAGATGCACTTAAAAACGATTTGAATTGCGAGCTGAATTTTTTTGGATCTTTAAATATATCTGGAAAGTTAATTTTAGCGCTTTCTAAATGCTGCCTTAAAGCTTCATTAGAATTCAAAAATGAAATTCCTGTACGAGTCTCGAAGATTCTAATAACAATCTTCAATAATACCTTCATAATTAAACTTATTAAGGAATTCCTGGATTGATACACTTGAAGTCTGCTAAATCCTTCCATGGATGAAATACCTTTATGTGAAAAGAAATTCATTGAACAATCCGCTAATAGTTTAACATCATTATACGTCTCAGGCGCTTCAGGGTGGTTGATACAAGCCGCCAGTAAACTTAAAAATGCAGTGCTGGGGAAGAAAACAACCCAGTTGTAAAACGAAAGTCCGGTTGTTACTCGTGGCATATTTTTGGCCAAAACCAAAATTGTTCTGGCACTATCAAGAAATAAGTTTCGCATTGACATGCCCAATTCACTATTATTAACATGAGGATTTCCAACCATGAATGGAATTCTGTTCATCACCATTAGGTGTGAAAAGTGTGAAAAATGAACAGTTAATAGACTCTTTGTATTCGGAGAATCAAAGGACAGAAATATGTTCTGGAATTCAGGATCATTATAAAATCTTGGTTTCAAGCTTGGATCAACTGAATCCGCTAATTTCAATGTTTCTTCGTTAAGAGATTGCAAAACTGTCAGTAGGCATTCGAAAGATCCTATTTCTGCAGACGCGACAAAAAGGCTATTATAACTTTTGGCCCTGATATCTGATAAAGATAACATATAATCTTTAAAAAAACAATGAAAAAGTTCTCTGTTATTCATGATATTCAATCTCAAATTTCCCCCCTTATTGAGCATACCATAGCTTTGTAAGTAATTATTAAACTCATTCTCAGCCTTGGTGCTGACATCTGAGGCGTTAATAAGGGGGGGCTTGCCGCCTCTGAAACATATTTCTATATCAAAGCAATAACAGCACCACCAAATCAGTTTTCTGAGTCTATTTTCATTTTCTGATAAGTTATCATAAGTCTCTTGACGATGCAATCCCATCTCTAGCGCAAATCTAATTGCAACAGATAAAAGCATATAGTTAACGTGCGATGTTATCCAACTAGATTCAATGTAAATAACTAATAAAAGAATCCCTTGGATAGTCTCAATTCCCTCACTGATAACCAGTACTCTATGATAGTAAAATATAGTATTGTCTAATAGCTCCTCCTGGAGTGCTAGCAAATCATCGTTCGATATCGATTGGATAGTTGCTGGGGTATTAGCGGAACAAGACGTGTCTGGAGAAATAGCCAAGCTCGACGTATCCTCGTCAATTTTGCAAGATATACATAAGCATAGTACGACACTCATGATCATTAATTCTGAGCACTTAAATTTCCTTGGATTCTTATTATTAATGCCATAATACGTCTGAAATAAGTCTTTTACGTATTCAATCTCGCAAAAGCAACTAGCTGCAGAGTATGGCTCATAGTAGTTATCTATGAAGTCAAATATTAATCTTGAATTTTCAGGGAACGGCTTTTGCAAGAGTTTCTTCTTTTTGGAAGCATCAATTAGAGGCGGGTCAACCCACTTCTGGATAAATGACTTTGTCTTGATGTAAAATATAAAAGGAAGATTTCGGATCGGATTAATTAAGTGTTGATCTTCCGGGCGCATTGTGCTTTCGATCCACTCCAAACTTTTATCTGAGAAAATACTGATAATTGAATGAGCCCCAAAGAACTGCTCTAAACGTTTAGGTGTATAATTTGCCTTCGAAGTACCATTGTCTTCTATTTGGTCTTCGCTCCTCGATCTCGTCTCTCGACCTATCTGGTGATCTCTCACGAAGTTCCTATTGCCACCTTCGCACATGCAGCCATCTTGGTTCCTACCATCCTCTTGGTCCTCTTCTTCGCCATAATCTATTGATGTAGTATCATCCGAGTCTTCCCTTTCTTCGTTTTCCTTTAAATCATCCGAATTCGGTGCGACCTTTTCATTGCCGCCAGAATCAAGTTTGTCTGCAAGCTTTAATAACACACTTTCAAGCTTGGATAATCTGGAATCTAAAATCTCTATGGTCTTTGCGTTGGATACCCTTTTCGAGACTCTTGTCGGTTTGCCTTTCTTGTCGATTCTCTCATCGTAGTTGCATCCAGCGGCGTTTGATTGTTGACAATTTCCACACGGAAACTGTCCATCACATTTAATTTTCTTCCGACGGCAGTTATCGCATGCCACACGTATCCGCTTATTTGGCTTTTCGTCTCTTGAATTATTGGAATCCATATTCTTGGACTATCGAATAGTATTAACCGCCAAAAAGAATAAAATCTAACTTTTTACTGTTGATGCGAGACGAAAATTAAAAATCCAAAATGGTCCCAACAGTAGAAGAAAATACACTGCCCCCGTCTATTGTAGAAAATACGAAATAGCAATAGGAGTCATCTCTAACAATATAGGCATTGGTTCTCACTATTCGACATTTATTAACTTACTAAATAATATATATGTGTATGGTAGAGATGGATGATGCATTGATTATAGGCGGATACTAACATATTAGTAAATTATCATACCTGTATCCATTTGTAATCACAATATATTTATACCACCATAAACCAGACCCTTGCGTTAGAAAGGAATGGGGGTAGTCGTTGCGTTGGCTGCAAAATCGCAAGTGCGATCGGAACTCCTGTCAAATGAATATACAATGGAGTCGAAGAGTCGTGTCATCCTGTAGGCCAATAAATCTTTCAGGGGCTTTGGAGTGGAGTTTTGATCGAATATATCGGGGTACATCAGCTTGCACTGGTCTAAATATTCTTCCAAACCGTCTACCTCCTTGAGATAGTCGTGGCCGTGCTCGGCATCCATAAAATTGATAAGCAATCGTACGAAAACCCTAGCCACCATGTCTATAGATGTAGATTTCTGGTCGTATATCCTTCTTGTTTTCCACTTTTGTTCCTGGTTATTTGAATCGCGGCTGAAAAACTTCCTCGATGCGTCTATCAATAAAAGACAATCTTCAAGAGTTTTTGGATCTGACGGAAAACTAAAGCACTGCACACTCAAGGCTGAAAATGCTATGACTGCATCATATAAAATGCTATTGAAATATGAATGGCTTAAGCTTTTTACGTTTAGAGAAACAATAAGCTTTAGACTTGACCTGGCAGCATCGACGGCCAAATTCGCAAGAGCTATCCCGGTATCATCTTCTGCATATGCATCTATCAAGTATGGAATACTATTAATCCTTATTAAATGGGAAAAAAATTGTATCTGAAGGTATGTAGTTTGTTCAATATGGTAGTCGAAGTCAGGATCATAGATGAACAGAGATGCTTCATTTTGGCTAGAATCTTCATCGCGCTCATTGTACAACCTTGGTCTAATCTTGGGTTCCATCATTTGAGACATTTTGAACATATTGGTATTAATTGATTGCAATATCTTAAACACTTTATCCTTGTCACCTAAGCCTTCCTTTTGTAATCTTGCACCGAACAATAGTTCGTAAGTATTTAATCTAATACGGTCGAGCATTAGAATGAAGTATCCGTAGTAAAAGCAAGCCCCCTTTTCAATGCACTTATTAACTAGTACTTTGTGTGCCTCAGAGCACAGTACCTTTTCGGATTCAAAAGGGTCTATTGGAACCGAAAAAACATCAGAATCATACTCTGTTAAAGTCGAAACGCATGACTTGTTAATTAATGGTGGTTCGCCATTTCGTAAACTGTATTCTATATCTAAATGTTGACAGACAACCCAAATTCGACGCCGTAATATTGCTTCCTCATGCGAAAGATGTTCGAAATTTTCACATCTGTGTAGTCCCAACTCTTGTGCATATCTTATCGCAACTGAAATTAGTATGTAGTTAATTCGGAATTCTGACAAATGATTGACTTCAAGGTAAAGCAGTAACAATAATATTGCTTGTATAGAAACTAATCCTTCGCTAATCACCAGTATCTTGTCGTAATAGTATATGGCATTATTAAAGAAAATGCATTTGAGATCGTTAATTTGCTTTTCGGAAAACTCAACCTCAACAGAATCGTTTACAACGCTAGAACTCGGGGTCAAATCGACAAGACATAAAGCCAAAGCAGCATTCATTATCAACAATTCTGAATACTTGAGACTCTTTGAACCTTCACAGCGATTATAATACTTTTGGAATAGCTCACGAATGTATGATAATTCGCATATGTTCGATGCAAAAAAGACGTGTTCATATGACTCCAAGATTTGGAATATAGCTGGACTCTCAGGGATTGGAGTTTCCAATTTATGTCCTTGGCTAGCCTGAAACCATGTGTTTTTCAGCGACTCTATCGTTTCGTCCAATACGTCTGGCACGCTCCTAATGAGCGTCATGAGTTTCTCGTCCCTGTCTCCCAAATTCTTCTCTATCCACGAAATGCTTGACTGTGATAAGATACAGAACACCGAATGCGACTTGAAGCATTCTGCTAGAGGCGATTTCTTCTTACCTTTAATCCCAGAGTCTTTCAAATCTGCTGGATTTGCTACAAAAACCTCCCGTCTATCCTTATACCCGTATCCGCTTTCACACATTGACGACCTTCTCGGTTTCGTCTCCATTTTTTTTTCACTTTGGGTTTGTTCTTCCATCTTCTTCGCAAGATTCCTCAACATCAGTTCGATACAAGCTATCCGCTTGTCTAGTGACTGTACCGACTTGAAGCTCAACCTTCGTGCAGGATCCTTCTTATCTTCATTCCGCTTGGGATAAACACAAATGCTTTGCTTGCCTTTGGAACAGTTGTGGCAGGGTCTTGCTCCGTTGCACTTTATCTTTCGTCTTCTGCAGAACTCACATGCTACCTTGATTCTAGTTTTCCACGGCGACACTTCGTCTTTATCGTTCATGCTCCTTTCCATGTTATTATTCATGTCTGATTCCTCCTATTCCATTACAATACAAATCTCCTGTTCTAGTTTTTATCTTGTAGGTTTGCCCCAAACTTCGGATCATATCATATTTGACATCCGCTCCGGAGATCGATGGTTTTCACGTGCCATGGCACGTGTCAATGGTTCCAAATGGTCGTGTTTTTGTGTCCAAACTTTATGTGAAAATTGTTCATAGATTCAACTTGGACATAACTGTAGTATATCGTATCCATTTAAGATATAAAGAGTAAAGGGCATGGTTGTTAAACGTGGACCTATCCTTGCAAACAAGGAAGATGCCAATTTCAATGAGGCGTTGAAGTTATACGAAGCTAAACAATACAAAAAGGCATTAAAGCTCGTCGAACAAACGTTGAAGAAGAACTCGAATCATGCGGAATCTCTAGGATTGAAAGGATGTATTTATCACTTCAATGGAAACAAAGAGGAGGCAGAAGCGTATATTTTGAAAGCCGTGTCCAAGGCCCCACAAAACTACCTTGTAGACCACCTTGCAGGCATATACTATAGAGCAACAGACAACCACAGGGAAGCAGCAAAATGGTTCAAGGCTGCGATTGATAACGGATCGCCAAACAAGCAAATCTTGCGCGATTTGTCAATGATGCAAGTCCAAATCAGGGACTTTAAGAACTTGAAGGATTCCCGTCAAGCGTACTTGGAGAACCAGCCTGGGTATCGGGCCAACTGGACGGGGGTGGCCGTTGCACTCCACTTAAACAAGAACTACGCAGGTGCTGTATCGACTTTGTCCAAAATTGAAGGAATCATCAAACCACACTTGCAGGAGTCAGATATGTATGAGCACTCAGAGTGTGTGTTGTACAAGAACTCTATCATTTCCGAGTCTGGTAGTTTTGACAGGGCCCTTGAGGCATTGGAGAAAGATAAGGATGAAATTAGAGATAAACTTTCATACGATGAATACCGTGCAAAGCATTTGATGCATTTAGGAAGAAAAAAGGATGCTTCTCTAGTCTATCGTCAATTATTGCAAAGGAATCCGGATAATGTTGACTATTACACATTATTGGAGGCAGCTTTAGAGACTAGTGATCGCTCTGTTGATATTAGGTTGAAACTATTTGAAAAACTCGAAAGATTCTACCCTCGTTCCGATCCACCCAAATTTCTTCCACTTACTTTCTTGCCAGCATCCCACCCTAGCTTTGAGATTAAGGCAAAGCAATATATTTTAACCCAATTAAAGAGAGGGGTTCCTGCTACTTTTGTCAACGTCAAACCATTGTATAAGAGTACTGAAAAGTTAGAAGTTATTCAAAAGTTTGTCTTGGATTTTTTCCAAAATGAAGCACCAAAGTTAATTCCAACTGTAAGAGTATGGACAATGTACTTTTTAGCTCAACACTATTTGTTTGTCAATGATTTGGAGTCTGCAGAGAAGTATATTGATCAAGCCTTAGCACATTCTCCAACTTTAGTTGAATTATATATCGTCAAAGGCCGTATTTTAAAGCATTTAGGAAAATTTGAAGAAGCTAGTGACATAATGGAAGAAGGCCGTAAGTTAGATTTACAAGACCGTTTCATAAACTCAAAGTCAACTAAATATTTATTAAGAGCAAACAAGGTTGACGAAGCTATTAACTGCATATCTTTATTTACGAAGCTAGATGAAGACGCAGTTAATGGATGCAAAGATTTACATTTAATGCAAGTTAACTGGGTTTTAGTTGAGAGTGCTGAGGCTTATTCAAGATTATACCATCAATACGAGCAGCAGTTAGCTCAGCTTGATAAGTCAAGCGAAGATGAAGAAGCATTAGCAGCTGAATCTGAATTAGTAGAAAAGGTCGAGTTATATAAGGGTTTAGCATTGAAAAGATTTCATGCTGTCATTAAGATTTTCAAGATCTTTTATGAAGACCAATTTGACTTCCATTCATATTGTTTAAGACGTGGTACTCCAAGAGACTATATTCAAACATTGAAGTGGGAAGATAATATCCACTCAACCCCTATCTATTCTAGAGTTCTTAAAGGTTTATCTCAGATTTACTTTGAAATTTATGATCAACAACAAAGCCAAAAGCTCAACGGCCAAGAAAGTGAGAATGAGGATATCAAATTAAAGAAGCAAAATAAGAAGCAAAAGAAATCCAAGGCTCAGAATATGAAAAAGAAGGAAGATCTCATTGCAAGGGTTGAATCCGAGAAAAGTGATAAAGATCCGTTAGGGACAGTATTATTAAATTCTATTGCAAATGAAAGCAGTGCTAAACTATTAGAGAATCTTTTTGAATTAGTTAAACCGTTGACTGAGGAGGCTAAGAACAATAGATTTACTTGGGAAGTGGCATTTGAATTGTATTGTAAAGAGGGTAAGTACATTTTAGCAATGCAAGCCATTAAGAATTTGAACAAGATCCTCGACCCACTAAATGAGAAAAAATTAAAGCAAATCGGGAAAATGGTGATTGGTTTATTCCATGCAGCCAAAGAGGACTCGACTGCTAACGTCGCAATTGGTAAGGTTGTTGAAAAGGGTTTGGGCTCAGCGTTTCCTGAATTTGCTGAATCGGGTGAAGAAGGATTCTTAAAAGTTTATTGTAATTAAATATTTATGTAGATCATATAAATTCAAGATCTTATCCAACCGTCGACTTGACTTCTCGCTACACTACCAGCCAAATTCAATGTCTGTTGGCCCAATGGAAAATAGCTTACTGTGTACCATATTACACTTATCAATTGTATCACCGCAAATACTATGGAAAGCAATGTACTCCTCAATGACAAGCAACTTATAAGGGTTAAAAAAATACTAGTGATGAATACCACGGTAAAGATGATCCTTGTAGACAGAAATAAATGTTGCATGTAAGCCTTAAACCCTTGCAAAACGCCGAAACTTACCAAGAAAAATATTGATCCCAATGACCATAATAAAGCAAATTTTCTTGGTTTCAACGATAGGATTGGAAACAAGAATATACAAATCAAATAACAGGACATTGAGCCAGCGAATGTTAATCCAAAAATTAGCATCCTGTCCCACCTCGACAATTCACAACATCCAGGTTCTGAAGTGACATAATTCTCGTCATCATCAAGGTAAACAGAGTTGTTTCGTAAGGGATTGAGCTTCGCTAATCGAGTTTTAAATGAACTTTTACCAGAATTATTGTTAGTGGCCGGTGCTGGCAAAGGTGCCCCGTCATCATTTTGGGACAATGGCGAATAATTCTGATTTTTCGTAAATGATTTAAAGAAACTCATTTGAATATGCTTCCGAACTTCTTATAATATAGCAGCAATCAAAAATTACAATCCTCAAAAACGGACTTCTCTGATTACAGTGATCGCTTAGAAATTTGAGATTTGATTTGAACACAAATTATCAAATAGTTTGAGAACGAAAGAAGCCAACAGACCTACATATATAGCCACAAACGTAATACAAATGTCAGTTGCGATCCAAAATGAAAGGGAGTTTGCTCTTAAATTCTTACAGCTTGTAGGATTGTCGTCAGATGCTAAACCTGAGCAATTCTATTCCACTTCAGATTATCATAAGTTGTCATCATTAGGTCCAACATTGCCTAAGATTCAAATTTCATTACCGAAAGGCAAACCCTCTATAAGTAAGTCGTCAGAGAAGATGATCGAGGTGGGTTTCAAGTCCATCAAGCCTCCATTCAAGTTTTCCACTCAATTATCTAATGTTCCTGTTTCTCACAGTGTCTACCGAGTCAAGTCAGATTTAATTGAGTCACTTCCTTTGCTTAAAGAAGCCAATGTCAAAGCAGCCAATTTGAAGTTATTGGTGAAAGGTAAGGTGATCCAAGACACATCGATGTTATCGGCATTAGTGGGCGATGGCCAGGACTTGTCGTTTATGTGCATGGTTAGTCAGCCCACAGCTGAACAAGAGGCAGCAGCAGATCCTACTGACAACCACATTGATGAGGTGGTACCTTCCGTGCATACTAAGGAATTAACTGTGTCTGAAGATACGTGGCAAAAGATCTACAACGTCTTGGTTGATGATTTGGACAGTAAAGACATGGCCAACAGAGCCTTGGCCAAGCTAAAAAGTGCTTTTGAATGATGCATTATTATATTTCATGTAGGCTATATATCATTGAAACAAAGGTAGCTCATAATAAACGTATGTAACTATAAATCGCTGATTCTCATCTTCCCCATGCAAGCCTCGAAGTTTACAAACTACAGCCTGACAACTACAGCAAACTGTTCTAGCAGTTCAAATGAAAGCATCCGGCTGTATGTGTCTATTCTTTGCATGCAAGTTATTTATCTTGGTTAGTCCAGGCCTTATACTTTCTTAAAACCAATTCGTTTAAATGGTGGCCCTCGGGCCTTCCTGTTCTCTGTTCATATAAATAGTATGATGCCACACCGATACCGATTCCAAAAATAGGATCGAAAGCTCTAGAAATTAAATACGGGTATTGCATTGAAGTGCTTCTAATAGTAGCTCCACTGTCAAATATTTATGGCTAAAACCGTGAAGTACATATTGGGCGTCGTGTGAGCACCAATGTATTATAGTATATACCTATTTAGACTTCCTGATAAACTTCCTCTTCATTTTATCGCTGATATTTTTGTTCCATGTAACACCACTCATGATTGACCTATTAAACCCGTAAACGTCGTGAATATCACTATCTTCGCAGTCCAACAGATTTCCAGTAGAAATCAAGGCCCTTCTTTCTTCTTCGCTCATCTCTGCTGCAACACTTGTTTTCTTGCTATTTATTTTCGCTCTTTGCTTAGATACAAACTCTCTGCATTTATTGATTTCGTCCTGTGATAAGGAGCCAAACCCATAACCGCCAATCTTCTTGAAGCAGTTATCAATAAGCGCATTTGAATCAAGAATCGTTTTGGGAAAGTTTTGCATGAACTGGAACAACTCTATCTGCTCCATTTCAGCACCGCCATTTCCATCGGTGCGCTTCTGTTGGAAATTTGGGTTATCCAAGCACATTTTGCAAATCGTGAGCGAGATTCTGAATATCGTTTTAGAGCCTTCGTACCATAAAATGTCCCACACGCGTAACGCAGACTCTATCGGTAGCACACCAACAAACACGGACATGAACCACGACGATGTCACCAACGTCACGGGTGGCAACCGGGCTAGAATTTTATCCTCTGATAATGTTTCTCCTTCGAAATTTTTCCCCAAAATAGACCACAATTGAGGTATGTACTCTTTAATGCAAAGCATCAACACACCTTGATCGGTGTGGACGCCTTCTAGATTAGCGGAATGTACTTTGGGGATAATGCGTTCTGTTAGAATAACCAAGAGCCAAAACGCCCTTTCCTCTTCCATGAAAAGTAACAACAACCCCGCTAAAAAGTTGAGAGATTGGCAGTAGCCTATCTGAGGCTGGTAATGAGCAAAAGCTACTAGCACCCGACGCAATGATTTTATCAAGTGGGTTTCTGTTGTCTTATCGGTAGAGTCACCCACAGTATTATTTGTGATCAGGTCGTTAAAATAAATGTTGTCAGGAAAAGTCCTGTTCAAGTCTCGTTCGATGACTTCAATATCTTTGTTATGTATGTCCTTTGTGTCCCGTACTATCTTCTCATAAACTCCTACGTGCTTGTTGAGCTTTTCATATCCTCCGGCATAAAAAAACCAAGCATTTCCCCTCCATTCTGAAGGAAGACCTTTTCTGACCATTTTTTTAACCTTGTCAGATTTGGGTGGAAATCTCGTAGGAATCGCGTCTTCTGAATCCAATGCTAACCCATTGCTCTTCATCAACAAATGCCACTTTTTCTTCCGCTTAATCGTATACTGCGAATATTCTTTGAACCACTCATCGTACGAAGCCTTTGTGGTGTTGTGGTGCGTAGATTCCTTTTTAAATCCATATCGATCAAATTGTGAGTTTAAAATATCATTCACATTCGAACCTACCGTTGGCATTATGTAGTTTTGGCGCTCTGGGGTGTTCTCCGCTTCCATCTCTAGGGTATCATCTTTTCCTGGCTCTGCTGACTCTATCCCATTGACCGTTATTGTTTCGTCTATAATGTCATTCTTCTGGTTCTCAGGAGACCCAATATACGGTGATTCCATTCCATACATATCAATGAGAGAATAATTGTTGGAGTATGATGAATCTGAACGTTGATGATTCGTAGTAGGGGTATTTAATAACGAAAATGAGTTGTCATTTACATGAACCTTTGGATCAAATTTAGAAAGATTGACAGCATTATCCTCATCGGTGGACACCATTTCTTTCTGGTATCTGGTATCTGTGGTTTATGAAATCACCAATAAGGGGTATCTCTATATTTATAAGCTTATATGTAACAAGTTTTAAAGGTTTAGGGCCTGGTTGATGCTTCATTCTATTATTACAAACGACATTTAAGGTCGCAACGACTCAAGTTTATGAAAATGTCGTCATAAATAATCCTTCTATAATAGAAGATTATATATTCAAGAGTCTAGGTTCCATATGACATGTACTGGAGATATGAGGACTTTGATGAAAAGGTGTATCCAGGTTGCAAGCCACTTCTGCTTCCTTTTGGATTATTAATTTCGGACAATAGTAAATTTGGTGTCGAGTTAGCAAGTGAAATAAATTATCAACAAAGATGCTACGAAAGCTCTGCTCCTATGTTGAACACTAATAATGGGCTAATGCTAAACAACTTTGCTGTCTCGTTGCCAATGATAAATCAGACATGGCAGGATTTTACAAATCACGGTGCTAAAGGATCGTTTGCATACAGTGTGGTGACAGTCATCTACTCCATATCAATACTGGCAGTGATAACGTGGTTCTTAAACCTTTTCGTTGCCACCAATTACACAATTAAGCCGTCGTTATTATTGAGAGCTTCTACAACGCTATCTTCTATATACTTGTTGATAACTGTCATAATGGCGATTATAGAGCTTCATAAGCAGCAGGCAGAGGGGTTCTTACATGGAGCCATGCTATTCGATTCTATAAACTCGAATATTGCTCTTAGTGTTATTGACCTCATAGCAGTTTTCTTGTTGCAGATCAACCAAGTACAAGTTATCATGCGTATATTTCTGAGGCAAAAAGACAAGAGAATGACATTTTTTGTGGGTGTGTTAGCGTCTATCACTTCGCAGGTGTTGTGGGCAATATCACAGTTCCACTCGTTTTCCGATGACAGTGAAGCAGGAGACATATTACCTGCGTTTCAGTATTTAGTGAGAATTGCTATGGGAGCTTGTTATGCAGCGTTAATTTCTGTATTCATCTTGACAAAAATCAACTATATTTTAGCGAACAAAGACATATGGCTCATCACTCTACTTACAATTATATTAATTTATGGACCTGTTGCATTTTTTATAGCGGATGTTTCCAATGCCTGGGTATATGACTTGTCTGAAATATTCTCTGTGGTCACTTATGATATTTGTGTGGTGATACCTTGGGAATGGTGCAATAAGTTTAATAGCATAATGAAGGCCAAAGAAAAGGAAGGAGTACTTGGGAGAAAATTTTATGAAGACGAACTATATGAGCTTGACAGGTTTGAGCTATTCGTTGATGAGGAAGACGGAAACAACCAAAATAGGGATGATCAAAATGATAACGGTAATGATAATAATAACGGTAACAATAATAATGGTGGCAATAATACAAATTCTATCAAACCCCACCGCTCATTAGACGATGACGATAACTTGGGTTTTCTGCGTATTTACAATAGCTACCGAAGGACCAAAGATGCATTTTTAAATATAACTGATAATGTGATTGCATTTGGACTAGGTATTCCTCGATCTGCAAGTGTATTTACAGGAACACCTGTTAGTGGAAACAATGGGGATATGTTTCATTTGGAGAGTATGAGTCGTAGGCATGGAAATCCAAATGGAAATTCTATTACAGAGAACCACGTTAATCCTAATATTCGTTTTGATAGATCTGCAAATGGAATGCATAGAACCACTAATTCTTCTGGGCGGAGAAACGCAAATACCGCAAATAATGCTAATGAATCTAACAATAGAAGAGACGTTTTCGTTTATTCGACAAGAGAAGTCATAATTGATGTGCCCGATGATGAGCATAATCGTAGTATATAAATGTACATAATTAGCTACTGATTAATTTTATCATGTCCCTTCTTAGCAATCTCCAAACAATACTCTTCGTATCCAGGGATATGAATGTATTCAACACCATTTTCAGATAACTTACTATATCCTGTATTATTTTTTACAAAAATGTCCGGTTCAACCACTCCAACGAAACATGTCTTTATATTTGTTTCCAAAATTCTATCCACGCAAGGTAAATTTCCACTCAATCTCATCGAACATGGCTCCATTGTAGTATAAATCTCAGTACCATCAGGGACTTCTCTCTTGCCTATTTTCTCAAAATACTTCTCTAATGCACATTGTTCTGCATGAGTGTTACCTGGTAATTCACGAGAATGACCTGTAGAAAGTACTTCACCGTCTTTCACCAAGACTGCACCAACATTAAACTGTGTCTGTGTTTCACCGCATTTATTTGCCATTTCCAATGCTAGCTCCATGTATTTTCTATGTGGCAGTGTAGCCCATTCAGGATACTCTGTCTTGAACGACCATGACTTATCTGCTGCCTCGTATTTATAAGCATGTAACCACAAGTCTAAGTCATTCGGACCAGGATCGGTGTATAATTCTGCGCTACATACTTCACACAATTCACCGGATAAAACCTCCCCTTCTTCCAAAGGGCTGACCCATGTTGATGAGGCCTTATCTTTACCAATACGATCTAACTTTCTAATTATTTCGTCGTTTTCTCCTTCACCTCCTTTGCCTAAATTTTTACCCCATACGAATTCATTAGAATATATTGGATCATTGGCAATCGGATGGCCTATGTACTGTAAATGGACACGAATTTGATGTGTTCTTCCAGTAAATGGAAAACACTTAACAATAGAAGTGTCTGATTCTGGATCATACGATATTCTTTTGAACATCGTTTTGGCCTCTTTTCCTTCTTCAAAATCAACTCTATTTAATCCATGCTTAGGTGAAACAGTTCTTAGTGGCTCATCTACAGTTATTTCATCAATTCTGAATTTTCCAACTACCCGAGCAATATATTCTTTCCTTACAGTTCTGTCCCTAATTTGTTGAACGAAAGCATCTGCTCCTTTAGCATTTTTTCCTAAAAACATTAAGCCACTCGTCAACCTATCCAATCTATTACATGGATGTACAATTTTCCCAAATTCGTGTTGAAATATTTTTGTTATAGTGTTGTAACGGTATCTACCAGTCGGGTGGACTGGTATTCCAGATGGCTTATCAATGGCAATTATATTTTCGTCTTCGTGCACAATTTTGATTTCACGAGAGCTTACTGAAGGCTCATGTCTATGACATCTATGGCTAATTAGATCTCCATTCCTCACTATGCTGTCTAAATTGGCTGGTTTTTTATTTAAGGTAACTTGACCTGCTGCAATAGTCTTCTCATAAAAATCGGCGTCTCGATCTCTGAATTCATTAACAAATATGTCAAGTAGCTTTCTATCCCTCCATCTCATCTTGCAATACGTTAAATACGTGAAAAAATACGGATTCACTCTTCTAAGTCTTCCATCTATTTCGTAGCCTGCACCTTCGGCTTCCTCTTCGTGTATAGTTTTTGTTTTCGACAACGTATTTGTATGGTCATTTGATTCTTCACCGCCTAGTTGTTGATAGGCCGTCAAAGTTTTCTTGTCGATTGTCTGTCTTTTCATTCTAAACCCGAATGAATCCCTTAATTTTGGAGTTAAGGACGGACTATTCTCAGCTGGAGATGGGGCTCTCTTAATACCCTTTTTGATTTCGCTCAGCATTTGACTGTATCTTTTATAACAATTATGACTAAGATTCAATTTTAAGTTCAGTAGTCTGCACCCATAAACTACCATCAACTTCAATATATCAAATATTAATAGGAATGTTTGAGCTACTACAAAAAATATTTAAGTAGATTTTTCAGCGATAACCGAGACGGCCATCTCGCATATATTCAGTATGTACAATTTTACAATAGACCTTGTTTTTTTAATTCTATGTAGTCCTTTTCGGACAAGACATTTCCTTCTTCGTCTTCAACTTCTACAGCGTTCTCAGTATCTCCTTCTTTAATTCGTTTTTCCCTCTTCAATCTTCTCCATAGCTCTAACGCTTCGTCAATTTTAATAATGCTTTTGAATAATGGAGCATAGTCGTCACTTATTCCTAGAAAACCTAACCCTTGTTGATGCTTAGCGCTATTGAAATGCTTAGCAAATACGGTTCTACCTTTATAGGTGACATTGCCACAGATTTCGCAATTGTAAGATTTATGATACCCTTGAAGCTTATATAACCAATAAGGAATCGGCCTTCCATCGACACCAATTGGTAATTCCTTTATGTTACGTTCATCCTCATCACTTGATTCGCTTGCATCAGAATTATCTCCCGATGAAAATCCAATTGTCGTATAGTCCGATTCATCCCCGACTATAGAAATAATTTCGGTCATACGTTCTCTATCAGTTAAAGCAGCTTTTCTTTCAGCATTAGATATGGTAGGTGATCTGAATTGCTCCAACTTCTCACCCAATACTCTCACTCTGACTTCTTCGAGTTCCAAGTCGCTTCCTGACTTCCCTGTGGGCGGTTGAAATCCCCCTTGATTCTTAAGATTCTTTTGGTGCTTCTTGCCGTTTAAATGTCCCTTGTACACCGACTCTTTTGCAAACAATTTGTCGCAAGCCTTGCAATAAACTTCTCCACGATCATTGGGCACACCGTCAACCTTACTTTCAAGCGAAGCAAGATATTTTGTTTCGATCTCTTGATTCAATTCTGCTGTATCAGATAATGGATGTACTTTCTCTATAAATTCAGTTAAATACCCAGCAAGGTCTTTAACATATTTCATGTAAGCACTTGGGTTTTGACTGGTTTTTTCATATGGCAATTTATCATAAATTGATAAGTATTCAACAAACGTCGTATTGTGATCTATGATTGACTTGTATGTTTCATAAAATGGAAACAAATCTAAATATTTACCATATAGTTCATCTGGCGTGAACATCGTATCAAAGTCTATATGAGATGCAGCTGTGCTCAAAATATACTTCCTCTTAACTTTCAATTCATCCTTACTATTGAGCTTTTCTTCGGGAGCACTAGAATACATTTTGTAAATCTTGCTAATATCTTCGGCCTGTTTGTTCTCTGTGTGAAGTTCATGGTATTGCTTTATATCACTTAACATGGAATCAAATACCTTAAACTCAAATGATGGGTCCCCCAAATTAGCAAGTTCTTTCTTAAAATGGCTCATTTTGTTTGATCTATTTTCCAAGATACTGGAGCAGTGTCTTTTATGTTTATCCTTTAAAAATTTTAGCTCATGTTGTTGTAATAAGACTTCCTTCTGAGGCCTCTTCTTAGACGGTATAATAGAAACATCGTCTGGTTTTTGAGATTCGTTTAATAGATGTGGATTCCTTTGGATTCTCTGTGCGATGGCTTTTTCTAAGACATCTATTTCCTCTAGTATAGACCTTTGAGACTCCAATAATGACATTTTTTCTTTATCATATAAAAAGATTAAAACATCAATTTTTTGTATCTCATCAATGCGCATGTTCTATAATTTCAATAATCAAGGCATTTACAGTCTTATCTATTATTAAAATATCAATAATATCACCATGCTGGATAATAATGATAATATTGACTTATATTTGTTGACATACAACTGTAATAAACAGAAATTAAATCCTGAGTTAGTCATACCTAAATTAATTGAATCGTTTCCTGAACAACTATCAACGTTATATGTTTTCGGTATTGAGGAATTATGTTCCATCATTGACGGGTGTTTTGATGAAAACGCAAGTAACTATTTGATAATGATCAACAGAATCTTTCTTGATGCCTTGAGTCAGAAGTATGGAACAGAAGATGTTAAATTTCATACAATTGGGATGAACCATATTGGGGCAATAGGCATTATTGCTATTTCTCCATTTCCTCTGAAATTTCACAAAGTAAGAAAAGGAAGAAGCAGTTGTGGGTATGGTTACTCTTCTATGAAAGGTGGTGCAGCATTGAGGTTGTCATACTCATCTGAGGGACATTTCAATTCTGCTGAAAAGCCAGTTGAGATGACATTTGCTAATTTCCATTTGTCGGCTTATGAAGGTGAT
The DNA here is from genome assembly GCA_030583445.1 of Debaryomyces nepalensis. Taxonomy (NCBI): domain Eukaryota; kingdom Fungi; phylum Ascomycota; class Pichiomycetes; order Serinales; family Debaryomycetaceae; genus Debaryomyces; species Debaryomyces nepalensis. The sequence goes on along the minus strand of JAJMIM010000002.1, from coordinate 17,026 downwards.
CACTACTTCCAAAAGAGAAATAATGAAGTCAAGCGGTTGATGAGATCAATAGAGTTTGGAGATGGGTATAGTTTATTAAAGCCAGGAGCGCATTGCTTTGTCATGGGTGACCTCAACTATCGTACATCAAAGAAGTATAATCCTAATTCTGTATCTTCAAATCAGTTATTGAATTTGCAAGATCAAAGTAAACTCAATCATGATAACATAGAAGAGCTCGTAAAGAATTATGACGAGTTGACTTCAGGGAGAATTAGTGACAATCTATTCGCCGGTTTTAGTGAAGCATGTATCAACTTCAGACCAACATACAAATATCACTTAAATACAGCTATATATAACCGCAAGAGGTCGCCCTCATGGTGCGATAGAATTCTATACCAGTCAACCTATAAGACAAACAAAGCAAGAGTATTATCCAGGAGCAAAGAAATTGCAGCAAGCTTACCTCAAGTGCACGAGTACGATAGCATAAAATCGATATTGATTTCAGACCATCATCCAGTGTTTTTATCCATAACTGTGCCTTTAGCTCCTCCTGAGGCCATTATATCTCCAAATGGTTATCTACAAGTCCTCCCTAGCGAAAATCCAAACAACCATTTCCAACATGGCCCTGGCGGGCAAGACTTTGATGCTACTGAAGAATCTATTATTGGTACAACCCAAGTCTATATGAAATCTACGGTAATTGATAAAATTACTCAGGTGTTAATAAGAAAGATCAGCGATTTTTCAATCGGTTATGGCCTTTGGTTCGCCCTTACTCCAAAAGGAAGATTAACCTTATTGCTAGCGTTTTTGTTAAGTTACGGTGTATATAGCCTTGTGTAATTAATTTTTTTTTTTTTATTTCATGGTTTCTCTTAGTTCTTTTAATTCTAAGACTGAATGTAATAGAAGAAGCATAATTAGCAAGGTTCCGAATATACATGGGCTACTGCCGGACTTTTCCATATGTAGGCATCGTGAGCAGCCTCATCCTGCTCGGGATAACGCGCACTCGCTAACCCTCAATTACCCTGATTATCCTTTAATTGCCGGCTAAAGGCGAGCATTAACGAACCCATACGTAATAACCATTCCTTTTTTATAAAGTTGTAATTAAATTTAGCATAAGTGGTGATAGTGTCTACGACCGTTTAGATTAGATTAGATTATGCTAGTTTATGTTCATTTACTTTAGAGAGGTTTTGATAAAAAGTTTAAAATCAAAATTTTTTTATTATATCGCTATAAATTTAGTATATTAGCATTAAACATATACTTTATTGAATTTTAATACAGACACAATACAGTTCAGAAATAAACCATTAAGTGTCTCTTTTCTATGTTTGTCAAACGAATAGTGCAATAACAGGTATAGGCTTAAAGTAGTTCATTAATCTTAATTTCCTAATATATCCTTTTTATTTTTTATTTTTTAACCTTTATGATATATGCTTTAATGTAATACTACGGTTCTGATCTTCATTATTAACATTATAATAGATACCTAATCGATTTTAATAGATTACTATTTTTTTTGGTTTTTTAAATTATATTTATTTAAATATTTAGATATTTAATTAATTAAATTAAAAAAAAAATAATTGAAGGTAGTCAGATAGTATATGCTAATGTTTTATAGTTGTATTCTTGAAGTACAGTATTATTTTCTAATATATAATGTCTATGTGGATACATTAAGAATGGTTTAAAACACTGATCAATATATTGCAACTTTTTTGAAATTTCGCAGAAATATCATTTAATCCTTTAAGTGACAATTGCAAATCTACATGACTTTATTAAGATGAAAAGCAAAATTCTGGAATAAAAGCTATGTTTTTTCTCTTAATTTAGATCATTCTACTACAATCTTATGTCTACATTGATCATATTACTGTTGCAATATCATTGATCATTCGTTATGCTTACCGCATCAGTGAATGCATCTAAACAAGAAATTTTCGCAAACCTGCATTAGTGAAAGTGCCATACCAAAATACCTCTTCAAACAGGACATGCCTATCAGTTTTTCAAAAAATTTGTTGGAGATATATTCAAAGTAATTATATGACTCTTCTTCTGAAATATCAGTACCAAGCGGACATGTCAGATAAAGAGGATGCCAGAAGTGTTATAGAGAATGTAACAGGCGGCGTAAGCTCAAATGATACTCATTCCAGAGACAATGCACCAACGACATGGCAAAACTTTAAAGATTCTTTCAAAAGACCAGAAGAAGAGAAAGCTATTGTATATGATGAAACTATGAATGATATTGAAAAAGCTAATATAGGGGCTGCTAAAGCACCATTATTAAGAGATTTGAAAAATAGGCATTTGCAGATGATTGCAATCGGAGGAAGTGTGGGGACAGGTCTCTTAATTGGTAGTGGTTCTTCGTTGAGAACTGGGGGACCAGCTGCATTACTTATAGCCTGGGGGTTAGTGGGTACCATGGTTTTCTGTACTATTCATGCCTTGGGAGAGTTGTGTGTTGCATTTCCTGTCAGCGGTGCATTTTCAAGTTATGCTACCAGATTTGTTGATTCATCATGGGGATTTGCAGTGGGATGGAATTATGCTATTATGTGGTTGATTGTTCTTCCCTTAGAGCTAGTGGCTGCAGCAATGTCTATTCAATACTGGAATTCTGCAATCAATCCAGTTGCTTGGGTTGCAATATTTTACATATTTATCTTCATTATAAATTTATTCGGTGTGAAAGGTTACGGTGAAGCCGAGTTTTATTTGGCGATAGTAAAAATTATTGCAATTATAGGGTTTATTATTCTAGGTATTGTTTTAGTTTGTGGAGGAGGTCCAAATCATGAATTTATTGGTGCAAAAAATTTTCACAACCCGGGAGCATTTGCAAATGGCTTCAAGGGTGTTTGCACAGTCTTTGTAACCGCATCTTATAGTTTAGCGGGATCAGAGATGGTTGGGCTTGCATCTGCAGAAACAGCTAATCCAAGAAAGACTTTACCAAGGGCTATTAAACAAGTATTTTGGAGAATTTTTCTTTTCTACATATTATCATTAATGTTTATTGGTTTCATAGTTCCTTATGATTCGGAAGAATTATTAGGATCATCAAGTACTGCGTCTGCATCGCCATTCGTTATTGCAATCAAGGTTGGTGGTATTAAAGCATTACCGTCTATTTTCAATGCCGTAATTTTAATTTCGGTCCTTTCAGTCGGAAATTCTGCTGTGTACGGCTGTTCTCGTACTATTCAAAGTTTGGGTGCTCAGGGATTGGGTCCCCGTATTTTAAACTATGTTGACCGTCGCGGACGTCCTTTAGCAGGGTTAGCATTTTCAGCGGTTTTCGGTTTGTTATGTTTCCTTAGTGCTTACGAGAATGAAGGTGAAGTATTTGCATGGTTGTTGAGTGTTGGTGGATTAGCCACAATCTTTTCTTGGTTCAATATTGTATTGTGCCATGTTAGATTTAGATTTGCTATGAGGACTCAAGGTAGATCTAAATCTGAGCTCGCTTTTATTTCAATTACTGGGATTTGGGGCTCATTTTATTCGATGATTTTCCTTGTAGTTGTTTTAGGAGTGCAATTTTGGGTTGCTTTATTCCCTATTGGTAACGAAGGGAAACCTAGTGCAAAGAATTTTTTTCAAAACTACTTAGGGGTTTTTGTCATAACGATATTTTATATTGGCCATAAACTTTACACTAGGAATTGGAAATTTTACGTCAAATTATATGACATAGATCTCGATACAGGTAGACGAGAAAATGATACCGAATTAATGAATTACGAATTTAATGAAGAGAGAGAAGCTCCTTTATATTTAAGAATTTTGAGAACCATTGTATAAAATCTATTATATTTTATTGCATTTTTACCTACCAGTATATAATGAAAGCACAAAATTATTTATTCAACTGCTAGCAACTGTAGTCGCTTGACCGACGCTTTTTGGTCTTTTTTTGCCTTGGTCTTTTGTTGTAGATCTCTTTCTCTTTGAATTTTTAACTGGTCTTTCTTCTCCTTCGATATATACATCATTTGGCAAATCGTAAAGTTTGACATGCTTTATTTGTATAGAATGAATCTTCTCATCGTACGATTGCCACCCTTTACAAATATTAAAGAATTCGGAGCAAGGATATTGAATATCAAGCTTTTTATCACTTCCCTTGTTCAAATCAATATCTAACCCAACAAAAAGCTTTGCAAGGTGAACCTCTTTTGGTGCGGAATTTTGCTCTTCTGCAGAATTATCTGTCTCTTTATTTTCGTTATTATCTTTTGATGGGGCAGAAAGGTCCTTAGTGATATTCTCCCCCTGAAGAGTACCGTAAGTATTAATAACCTCCTCTACTTGAGCTTGATTCTCACATGCATAACTATTTTCAAATGGCTTTATATATGGATGAGCTAACTCTATTCCTTCTGTCACCTCCAATTTTTGTATTAATAATCTTAATCTACTTTCCACCATCCCACTCCACTTGAGATGTTCCTCCGCTGAACCTTGGGTTGCCGCCACAATGCAGAGGTAAAATTTGTATTTGTAGAAAAAGGTATGTCTAGTAAGGAGGTCGGACCAAGCACTTTTATTCAAGCTGATCTGCCCCATTATTTCAATCCCTCTCTTAAATTCTTCTAAGATAACCTTTTGCGTTGAGCTGGTGATATTGTGAGTAGCGCACATTGAAGGGTAAGCAGGAGTGATTACGGGCATTCTATGCTGACGATCGTGAGGATACAATTTTGGATTCCATACCCGTACCTGTAAGGGCCCGTCTTCTATGGGCTTGAGTAACACCGGCTGGGGCCAGCTCCATTGGGCGTATATATGGAAGAATTTTTCTACGATAACTGCACTAACTGCATTCGGATAAAGCTGACAAATTCTTGCCACTAACATGGCCCAGGCGACCCCCCCGGGGAAACCAAAAACATTAGCATAAATTGCCCTCTGTTGAGCCCACATTTTGATGCACCTAAGCGCATGTTTAAATACAGTTGGCTTCGGAACCAACGTCAAAATTTCATCTGTCACTCTGGTACCATTTAACGCTCTAAGGTCTTTCTCATCAATATTTCTAAGTAAGTTCTTATCGTCCAATTTCAAATCTTTTGGGACCCGTGGAATATCTAGCCTGGCGAATATAAGATCGATAGAAATACCACCAAATTCCATCTTGATAATAGGCACAAACGCATCGGGAACTGCTGCTATCTCCTCCAATTCCGGCCTCTTTTTCAATATCTTCTCGAATACATCGAAAAAATCGTTTCTACTCACATGCTTAGGAACCACCACTAATGTATCAATATCCGATCCTGGTCCGTAGACACCCAATCGATACGACCCGAAAGTGAAAATCTTGCCTCCAGCATCCTTCGCCATGCCCTCGTTCATGTTCTTGTTTATGGACACCGTATACACAAACTCCTCTGCCAACTTTTGCAAAGTCTGGAGCACCTCAACTCTCTTCTTGGTCGCAGCTTCGCTCTCAAACGATCCTCTGGCCTTCAACTCTTTGATCAAAGAATCATTCAAACTATTTTCCTTTGGCGTAGGATTGGCCACGGAGATTGGCGGCGTCACTCCATAAGTTTGATAATTCATCGCTCTCCGTTTATCTATGATAACGTAAACCCACTTATAGTATTTCAGTTCTTAATGAATTTCCTTGAGATGGAATCCATTGTTACCCGGAAATAAAATATGTTTATGGCCGATTTCTAACCATTCAACCCCTGAATGACTTCTCTAACCTGTCTAGTATGTCCACAAACATAGTATTACCCTACAGTTGGTATCAATAAGCAATATACCATGCACAATAGGCGATTTGCGTTGGAAATGATAAATCTTGGCTAAAGAGCTGAGATTATTGAGCTCGCGACTCAAGGAGAAATTCAAGTTTACGCCTTAACTATTAATAACAGGCTTTTTTTAGTAGATATACACATATTGTTGGTGAAAGTATGGGATTATCATCGAAATTGGATAAGTTAAAGTTGAAGTCAGATAAGGGCCTGAGTGCAAATGGCAATTCCGGAACTTCGACACCGGTTAACGAGGCCGCAACTGAAGGTGTACCAGAAGCAACCAAGCACAATGGAAATGATACGGACGACATAGATGAGATTGACAACGAAGGTCAATCCATATTGATGGGTATCATCTCACAGTTGAGACCTGGATGTGACTTGTCGAAGATCACACTCCCCACGTTTATCTTGGAGAAGAAATCGATGTTAGAGAGGATCACCAATTTCTTCGAGATCCCAGATCTTTTACTCGAGGCAGAAGCCACAGACGACGACTTGTTAAGATTTGTGTTGATTGTGAAGTGGTATTTGGCTTCGTGGCACATTGCGCCAAAGGCCGTCAAAAAGCCGTTGAATCCTATCTTGGGGGAGCTTTTTGCATGTTACTGGGACCAAATCCCAGGCAATAACACAGCGTACTATATATCGGAGCAGACCTCGCACCATCCACCTAAGTCGTCATACTTTTACTTGATGCCTGAGAGGAAGATTAGGGTAGACGGGGTGGTGATTCCTCAGTCCAAGTTCTTGGGTAACTCTTCCGCTGCTCTTATGAATGGATGGGGCCATGTTCAGTTAGGTAATAGAGACGGTGAGACGTATATAATGAATCAGCCAAATGTCTACTGCAGAGGGATATTGTTTGGTAAGTTGAGATACGAATTGGGAGACCATATGACAATAAAATGTCAAAAGACCGGTTTTGAAGCTGACATCGAGTTTAAGACAAAAGGATTCATAGGGGGAACGTACGACGCCATTGAAGGAACCATAAAGAACTCCACAACTGGTGAAGCTTTATATTCGATTAGCGGTAAATGGAATGAAGTCATGGATTTGAAGAATCTCAGCACCGGCAAAAAGGAAGTGCTTTTCGACACATCTACCACCAATATTTTCGAACCAAAGACAAGACCAATTGAAGAGCAATTGGAATATGAATCTCGCCGCTTATGGGAGCCTACAATCAAAGCATTGAGCAAGAGGGACCACGATCTTGCCACTAGCGAAAAGGCCAAGGTTGAGAATGAACAGCGTACCAGGGCAAAGAAGAGAATTGAAGACGGCGTAGAGTTCTATCCTAAGCTTTTCAGACCGGTTTCTAAGGATGAGCCGGAACTTCAGGACTTAGAATATATCGTATACAAGAAATTCGACTTGTCAAGTGACCCAGAGACGTTAACAAAATCTGTCCTAGACATTATGCCAATCTTGCCGGGCCAACAAGAGCACCTGTCCCTCCAAATACCTGCCTTTAAAAAGAACTCTTCGACACCAGCGGCCCCTGTTTAGTTAATTTTAAATCTATGTTCTGTTTTATGTTTTTCGTCGGTAGTATTAATGACTTATTTAATTTATATTTTATATTATGTATAGAACGTAGCAAAATTGGACGACACCTACTCCTCCACACCGCTGCCCATCAACTACATACTTTAGTAATCCACTGGGCCAATACTTCATCCATAGCACCGTTCATGAATCGGAAGGCCACATCACGTGATGTTATTTGTTGAACCCATACAGCGATCTACAGTAAAATAATGAACACTTAGTAGATAAATTCCTACTGGATTAAGCACACTCAAAATGGAGCAAACCTACGATTCGTTGCTTGAATTGGCAGAGTCTCCCTCATTTGACATCTTCCAATGCTTGCACCAACTTAAAGCTAATATTGATAACATAGGAGTGCATCATTATTTGGTCAAAAAGCTCTATAAGTATAGCTACTTGGAAGCGGAATTTTTTATACCCCAACTCATTCAATTGTTGGTGAGTTTTGAGACGGAGTCGATGGCATTGCATGACTTCTTGTTGGATTACAGTAGGAAGTACCCTCATTTCTGTTTGATCACATTTTGGAATTTACAGGCTTATGTTTTTGAATTGAAAAATGATCCTGAATCGTACTCATTCCATATTGTGAGGGGGTTTATCAATGAGCTCCAGAACGTAATGTTTAACCAAGAGACGGCTCATGATGCGTCGGTATCACACAAGAAACACAACGAGTTAAGAGAAAACTTGCAACCGGCGATAGCCATGTGCGGAGCTGTATTAGCATCCATTGCTGTACCACAAATCAACAAGTATGCCAATCCCATAATTGAATCACAGGGAAGACAACAGAAGTCTCTCTTATTCAAATTGGCTAATTTCCACAAGTCGTTGACTAAGAATTTGACGCTTAAAAATAGAGGTAGAACCACGTCACAAAGCGAACATATTAATCATGATAAAGAACACCGTTCGTTGTCAAATCCAGCTACTAAAGTCACCCAAGATTCGGCACTGGAAGGATATGTAGATAACACGAAAGCTCCTCATAATTTGCAAACTTCAATGGCTAAGTCCAGCTTGGAAAGTTGGGAAGATAGACATTACAATAGTGATTATTCACTTGAAAGAGACATGAAGATCAATACTAGAATCATATCTAAAAAATCATACGCTAAAAAAGTCAAGTCGCAAGAGCAAATGGAAGCTGCACCGGATTCGCTTGGTACCGACAACACCGATATTTTCAACAGACCAAGCTTGAAAGAACACCCAGTAGCATTTCATTCAATGCCAGATTTGAGATCAAATAATAGAGATGGGTCTCTCGATGAAATGCCTATTACTCCAGTCTTGTCTGGTTCTTCATCAACTTCACTTGCGTCTTTAGATTTGCAAGAGCATAAACATGTTAATAATCATAGATACTTTCCAATGCATCAGGACCAGAAAATTAAGTATTTACAGGTAAATTATTTTAAAAAGGAAACTGAGTTTATGATGGGATTGCAAAATATATCGACGAGGTTGTCTCAGGTACCTAAGGAAGCTAGATTGACATCCTTAAGGGCAGAACTTTCGATTATTAATAACACTATTTTTCCTTCCGAAATTGACATCCCCCAATTGTTACCTATCAGTAGCAAACAAAATAAAAAGTTCCATAGAATCATCAAGCTTAATGTGAATGAAGCATGTGTGTTGAATTCGGCAGAAAGAGTTCCCTTTTTGTTATTGATAGAATATTTAAGTGAAGAAATGGATTTTGATCCTTTGAACGAACATAACAAGACTATCATTCTTAATAAGTCTGCTAATGATAATAAGTATGCCAACGCTAGACGAAGCAAAACAACGAATTCTGATTTCGCAAGGAATAGTGGTGATTCGTTTAAACAAAATGAAACTATTGATACCAATACGAGCTTTGATGAAACTGACTTGGGTGATATGTCTGTAGTTGCCCTTTCAAATGAGAAGAGCTTCATTACTAATCACTTAAACTCAAGACAAGCTGATGACATGACTACGAATAGAGTGGATATATCACTGCCTGTACCTCAGAATCCAAATCCTGAAAGAAGACAAACTCCAGATTTGAATTATCCTAGTTCACCTGGTACTCCTACGTCAATTGATACAAGAGATTTATCTACACAAATGAGAATTGCAGCTGTTATGTTGCAGCAACTAGAAAAATCGGGACAAACAAATACCGATCAAACTGCAGCGATTAGAACTCGTATCATCGATTCAATGAAGGCATTGCAAGATAAGTTCGAGAACATTGATTATAAGCAAATCCAAGCAATGCAAAGTGTTCATGTGGGGAGAAACTCAACTGATGCAGGAGAAAGAAAGCTAGAGAATGATTTCAAATTAAGCGAAGATTGGGCGACAAAGAAAAACCGTATAAGACAAGCTAGTGCTTATGGGCACTTGAAAAACTGGGATCTTTGCTCAGTAATTGCAAAGAATGGTGACGATTTACCTCAAGAAGCTTTTGCGTGTCAATTGATTTCGATGATTTCCAACATTTGGAAAGCCAACAAGGTTGGCGTATGGACGAAGAACATGAAGATTATTGTCACAAGTGCAAATACTGGTCTTGTGGAAACTATTAATAACGCAATGTCTATTCATTCAATTAAAAAGACGTTAACAGACTTGACGTTAAAAAGTGGTGAAAATCCAAAAGGTAAAGTTGCATCCCTTAAAGATTATTTTAATAAAGTTTATGGAAGTGAAGATTCTTTCAAATATAAAAAAGCACAACAAAATTTTGCTAAAAGTTTAGCAGCATATTCAGTGATTTGTTATGTTCTTCAAATTAAAGATAGACATAACGGAAATATTATGTTAGATAATGAGGGTCATATTATTCATATTGATTTTGGATTCTTGTTGTCTAATTCTCCTGGTAGTGTGGGCTTTGAGGCAGCACCTTTCAAATTAATATTCGAATACGTCGAAGTATTAGGCGGATTGGATGGTCCTCAATATCTTAAATTTAAGGAACTATGCAAGGAGAGCTTTAAAGCTTTGAGAAAGAATTGTGATCACTTGATAAATATAGTTGACTTAATGCAGAAGGATTCCAGTTTACCCTGCTTTAAGAATGGAGCTCAAACAAGTGTTCTATTGAAACAAAGATTGCAGTTGGATTTAAATGATGAAGAATGTGACGCATTTGTTGAAACAGGCTTGATTGGGAAGAGTATTGGAAGCGTTTACACAAGGTTGTATGATCAATTTCAATTACTTACACAAGGTATTTATAGTTAAGTACGTAAATTAATATTTTATTAAAATTATGTAAATTAATAGAACTGAATTAATGCAATACTACTGATATTTTCAATAGCTTTAGATGAAGAATATGGCTAACTATATTTGGATTTTTGACGAAGTAGGAGATGACCAGCTGTCGTTAGCAGGATCTTGCATAGGTGAAAAGTCTTCCATTCTTTCGGAGCTTGGTAAATATGTCGAATGTATAGGCGTACATACCGACACTTGACTTTTATTTGAAAATACTGAATATTGTGATGTGGCAGAAGGAGGAGTTAATGGAACATGATGCTCGTTTCTTGTATCAAGATTCAGGTTTGGAAGTTGTAATACTATATCTGCAAGATTGCTTAATTTAGAGTTAGACAAGTCTATCATAGTGGCCTCCTGAACTATATTCTGGTTCTCATATATGGCAGACACTGCAAAACTATAACGATTATTAAAATTCTTAACAACCTGGATAACCCCCAACTCGTCGTACTTCTTAGTTAAAACTTCAGTGACTTTTCCTAATTGAACAATAAACATTAAGCATATTTTTCTGATTGTGTTTAGCGATGAGGAGTCGAAGCCACTTAAAAAAGGGCCTTCAACTTCGGGTTGTTTATTTTCCGAATTTTCATCATATGCGCCCAATTCGAATTCAGGTATAGTGGACTCGGCAGCATATTTTCTGAATATCGCCCGCAATGAAGTAGATGCATTAGGTATTTGGAGCATGGAACACGCCATTAAATTAGCAGTTACAGCAATAAGAGATGATGGAACCGTCAAGAAAAACTTGTCGTATAAGGATAATTCACATAAGAATCTACCCACGGCCGTGACTGCCGATACTTTGGAAGCATCGTTCATGGTGTTCGACTTGTCACCTATATTGTTATACTTACACGGAGTCCCGTGTGTAGTTATATTACATGACGAAATGGCAAGTTGCAAACACTCTTCCAAATTTGCATGACTTAAGGACCAATCGAGTGTGGCCAATATATGCATCTCCATCTGAATAAACATCTCCTCATCATATGCGTTGCGGCACATTATTGACAACTCTCTCAACGTAGGCACCCTGCTCTTTTTATCTTCGTATTTGCCAGCAATCCAAAGAGCGGTACACCCCACAAGCTGGTAGTGCCTCTTGAACACGATCCTCTTAGCACAGTATCTGTCAATAATGCTTAGGCACAAAAACAACGTCTGGGGCTGAAGCTTGAATGACGAGTGGAGCTCGATGAGAAAATCCAACAAGAACGGCCTCATGAACCACTGTATCTCTGGCTGCAAGTCTATCATCGATGGATTCACGGCCCTAGACGTCTCCAATTGTGCCATAACCTTGGTGACGTCCGACAGGTACTCGCTCACCAACTTTCGGTTTGCCTGACTTTCAAGGAGCTCTAGCATCAAACTGTACGGCTTGCGTCTAATATGAGTTGGCGGTCCATATCTGGTTTGGTTACTCGTCTTAGTCCCCTGTAATTGCATTTCAATTTGTGTTTAAAACGAAAACGGACACTGCAAAACAAGTTTCTTTCTTAACCTTTGACTTACTTCAGCCAACTTGATATATATATAACTCTCCCTGCAAATTTTAACGCGTAACACCAGAGAACTTCACTAAGAAATGCATATCGTGTTGAAAAATTCGTGAATCGTGAACCGCGAATGTCGTGCGCCATTATTTCCCCGTTTACTATGGGTGTACGGATTCAAACATGTATTGATGCCATCGACCGATTACACTAGTAACCCGAAGTATGGGAAGGCACCTGCAAAAGGGTGTTGCAAGGCTATTTTGGGAACGGCCATTGTGCCATTATCAGTAATAGAACAAGACAGTTTATTGTATAGATGGAGGGTACGCGATCGTAGGGGACGGCCCATGAGTAGCAACGAGACATAGACACGGTATTGAGACGTACAAACACAGAGGACGATAGAGGCATTACAGAAGGCTGCGAAGGGAGGTGGCCCAAGATGAAAGTTCCGCAGTAGGCTGCTGGAACAGGGCGACATCGGTGATGCGAGGGACGGTGCGACAAGACGATATTTGCTCTTTTGGGGCAAACTAGTGCGCAAATGCGAAATGGCGACAGGATCCCTTTGGCGACCACCAAACGGCCACTGGGCCAACCGGTAAGCGATAGACAGATGCAGAAGTGATTAAGGTTTTTTATCAGCGGTGCCCTGGTATTATAAGGCGCCCGACACCAAACAGACGCGAGCACGAAATGCAACAAAATGATGCCTGGGGTATGGATGTGACACGGCTAGATACAGTACAAGGAGGCATGAAAGAGTCTCCAGTGCAAACAAAGGGCCTATAGTTATGGCCACGTCCAAAAAGTAAAGCCGGTTATTATAGTGGAGGGCGCGAAATAGGTGGGAGGGCGAAGAGGGTCCTGAAAGAGGCAGTTCCAAGAAGGGGAGTATATGCTCCTAACTCGGAATGTGGAATATTTGGCTTAAATTCTGCGAGCGTTGGATCACATGGTGGAGGTGGAGGTGGAGGAGTGTTTAAAGTGCCAGTGGTGCTAAAGTTCCATAGGTTCCGGGTATTATGTTGGTTCTTGCTACTACAGACTGTAGGAATAGCAAAGTAGATTTTAGATGGCAGGGAATGGATAGATCTCTCGTAGAGCGTAGGTTGAAAAAAGGCTGCGAACGAACATTTTTGGATAATTGTCTCATTTTGCGATAATTACGGAAAGCGAATACACTCAAAGTATGATCACCAGTAAGTCGTTGTTGAAAACGTATAAACAAGTAATTAGATGTTTTAACAGATTCCAATACACACCACGGGAAGTTTTCTGCTTATCGAGAGTATTATCGAATAAAACATGTTGGCTACGATTTACACTGCACCCCAGCTTCGATAATGTGATATCCACATACAGGAATACCATTGAAGCAAGAATTTTGAAGGTAGACAAGAATCCTAACAGAATGCCTAAGCTACGGTTGATTATACACTTTAAGTCATCCTAGGGGTTTCAGCTGCGATATAGGAGATACAGTTCAATTCGGGGATTTGATGTATATATATGAGCCTACTAAAGATGAAGAAAATCGCTTCGCAGCCGCAAAATATTTCTTACCAAGTGTTGCAGACTGAAAAACTGAAGATGCTGGGTATATTTTAGACATATGGTCAATCGAAATATGACTGATTGGTTAAAGCAAGTTCCTAGTTCATCATATGCTTCGCCATGACCCCCTGGCGACTGAGATGCTAGTACAGAACGATATTTTTGTCACGAGATTGTCTAGTATCAAATTAAGGCAGATATGCAAAGTACAGACATAGAGACACATAGAGACATATTTTTTAGCCACATGCTTGAAGTTTAATTCGAGGCTTTTCAGAAGCCAGAACCTTAAATGGAATTATGTACACCCTACGAGCAATCATTCTCGTTACTTTCCAATGTAAAGTGAGGGGTTGCTGCTTGGGGTAACTTGGACTGAAAATGTAGGGATGTTAGCACATCTACTTCATCTGACGACATCGTCATTTTTACCAAACACACTACTGCAAACCAATTGTTTTCAGTATCTAAGAATTTTCTGTAACCACAGAAATAGAAAGTGAATATGGTTGCCGATTGCATAGTATCATCTATATCTATATATATGATTACCAAATAATTATCGTGTTGCATAATTTATTTGTTCCATAAAAAGCATCCTTTGTTATTCTAATATATTTGCATCATTTGGTATAATGAAGTTGGGTTTGCTATTGTATTCAACTGCGCATCGATATTAAATAAACAAATATTTATAATATTATCGGTAAGAGCTACTGAAAACTTTGTATGAATGAGTTATCAACAAATTTGAGCGGAATCCAATGTACACCAAGGGAGGTTATTAAAGTCGAGTGTCTCATCAAATAATACATTTGCTACAGCATTATGTGACTGTAAACCAGTTTAGTAGGAGCAATTGATTACATACAGGGATTGAATTAAAGCAATGATTTTAAACGAAGTGCTTAATCAGACAACCGATCAACATCAGCCACGATAGCTTAAACTATTTAGATGCAATAGAAGGAGACGCGCTTTAGACACTGCGCGCCTCTATTTGGACATTTCAGTCCCTATTTGGGAATGTGGTTACACAAATTACAACCACAACCATACACCAAACATCCTTTTTACCAGGATGTCTTACATTCAGACGATGCTTCGATAGCCCACCAAGCACATTAAGAGAAGTCAGCTAAATAGAAAATGCATTAGAAATTAGAAATTGGATTTGAAGAACGCCTTTCCCATTTCTAAGACGAATGACTTTAATAATGGTGGATATTCAGAGATTACAAACAAAGTTACCACACGTCTTGGGGTTATCTATGAGCTTTTATTGATGTAGAAGGTGGTGAGCTCAGAACGTTATCCCACGAGCTAAGTAACAGCCAGAATGGATTGTTGTTTGATTTCACGTGTAGTACCCATACATAGCCAATTAGTACCTATGTTTGCAATTATACCTTTCTATTCTTAACTAGCGATGTTTGCAATAATCCGTTTCTATTTCCCAACTAGTGAAGTGACCATGTTTGTAATAATGCCAGTCTATCTTAATGTTTTCGTCTAATTTCCGTGGAATACAATGAACTCTAAGATTTCTCTATTATGCTGATGGACATCATTGTTTTCGCCGATGCTTTAAGAGACATCGTTTGCAATGCGCGAAATGCATCCGATCAAATAATGCATATTATTCAAATACTGATTGTTCTATAGCAGTGCGCGCAACATAACCCCAGCGGACCGACCTTTGTTTTAGTACATCACTCGATTTCTCATAATGGGTAATATCAATCGGTACGGGATTAGAATTTTCCATTATGAGATTTTATGCAATGCTATAAGACCTTCCCGTTATAAAATACTGGGTACGAGAAGTCCATCAAGGTGAGGAGTCTACTACTCTGTTAATTGGTTTGAGATACGGTACGTTTCCTAAACTTGTAGCCTACGTATAATATTCCTTGCAACTCGGGTAAAAATTCGCTAACAAAATAGACGACGCTAATAATTTTCGGTAGAATCTTTTATAGCACGAATTCTGCAGCATATCTTGGGCGCGCGAACATTGAACCTGCATTAGTTTTAACTTTCTTTACTTTGTACTCGATGTGTTGCAGCAAGACTACAGTATTGCCTAATGTAGCACGCTAGTCGCGAAATATACAATATCGGCTTTAGAATTATATTCTAGTATTCACTATTATGTTGGACATACAATCATCATCAATGCACCGAATCTCGAGACTTTATTGATATAATGTATAAGCTGAAAGCAGAAAGTATGCTTCTACATTGGTATTTCGTGGACCATTCATGGAGATGCAACGCGATTTAGTGTTAATAAAGTTTGACAGGTAGTATTTTCTCGTGGAATATATAAAGACATGGTTAGTTCAACGGATTAGGATTCAAATGAAAGGTAAGTCAAAACGGCAAGAGCTTAGTACACAAAATAATGATATTTGATACCCGTGTTCTTTTAGCCCTTGCTTTGCTGGCTAGCGCATATGGTTTAACTATTAAAAAGGATACACTTCAAAGCACTAGTTCTCTTAGTGATGTTAACAAGCGTGACTCATGGACTTATGTCTCATCGTCTGCTGTTCCAACTTCTACAATTGCAACTTTTGCTGCATCTGGTGACAATGGCTCAGGCTCAGGATCTCGTCGTGATAGATCTGGTCAAGGATCTGGCACCAACTCAGGTCAAGATTTTGGAGATTCAGATTCAGAAAATCAAATTGATGCTGCAACTGAAACTTCTTCTCCCTCTGGTGGATATGGCTCTGGATCTGGTCGTAGAGGATCACGTTCAGGATCGGACCCAGTGGTGGCTGATGACAATAGTTCAAATGTAGTATCAGACTCCGGTAATAGATCAGGTTCAGAATCAGGCAATGAATCAGGCTCAAACTCTGGTAAGAACGGATCAGGTAATAATGGATCAGGTTCAGGTTCAGACTCAGGTAACTCTGGTATTAATGGATCAGGTAATAATGGATCAGGTTCAGGTTCTAACTCTGGTAAGAACGGATCCGGTTCAGACTCAGGTAACGGCTTAGGCTCAAACAATGGTAAGAACGGATCTGGTAATAATGGATCAGGTTCAGACTCAGGTAACTCTGGTATTAATGGATCTGGTAATAATGGATCAGGTTCAGATTCAGGTAACTCTGGTAAGAACGGATCCGGTTCAGACTCAGGTAACGGCTTAGGCTCAAACAATGGTAAGAACGGATCTGGTAATAATGGATCAGGTTCAGACTCAGGTAACTCTGGTATTAATGGATCTGGTAATAATGGATCAGGTTCAGATTCAGGTAACTCTGGTAAGAACGGATCCGGTTCAGACTCAGGTAACGGCTTAGGCTCAAACAATGGTAAGAA